>SJYF01000549.1:880845-900009 GCA_006410515.1 Procapra przewalskii | reverse complement strand
AAAGAAACTTGTCTATCATGAACCAGCTCTGGAAGTACTATTCCATGCAGTTAGGCAAAAGAGCAAAATGAAAAATACTGGAAAGGAAAAGGACAAAAAGATAAATATTTGTGATGACATGATCATCCCCCCTGAAAAGCCCAAGAGAATCAACTGAAGACCTAACCAGAAGCAGTCAGAGGGTTCCAGGAAACGAGCTGGGACATAAAAATAAGTAAGAAAGATCAGTACCGTTCTCAGAATCCTGAGAAATCCAGTTAGAAAAAAAAAAGGATGCAAATATCCTATTATCACAATATCAACAAGAACAACAGCAAGCAATACAACACCTAGAAATACACTTAAAATGAAAAGCAAGGGCCCCAGTGAAGAGCTGACTGTCTCACAAAGGGGCAAGGAGAGAACAGGGCCACAGACTGCACAGACCAAGCCATAAACCTAGTGGGATTCCAGTTAAAATGTCAACAGCAGTGTTCATCTGGAATCCTAAATATGTGAGACGGACACTGAGGAAGAGTGAGGGCCTTCCCTGGAGGGCCGGTGGTTAAGACTCCCTACGCAGGGGGCCTAGGTTTGATCCCTGGTCAGAGAACTGCATCCCGCATGCTAAAGATGCCACATGCTGCAACTCAGACACAGTAGAGCCAAAGAAATAAAGAAAATAGTCTTTAAAAAGAAACAATTACGAGAGGGCCTTGTCCTGCATTGGCTATTCTGAAATGTACGAGAAAGCTAAAGTAGTTAAATGGTGTGGTACTATGCCATGCTAAGTTGCTTCTGACTTAGCATGTCTGACTCTGGACTGACTGTCTGCCCTCTGGACTGTAGCCCATCAGGCTCCTCTCTCCATGGTGTTCTCCAGGCAAGAATACTGGAGGGGGTTGCCATGCCTTTTCGCTGCAGCAATAGACTTGTGGGGAACAACAGAAAGTTTAGAAGCGCAGCCAAGTATATTGAGAGACGGCATCTACAAGCAGACAGTGGTCAGACCACATATATACACGTACCCCAAGCCACCAGGTGGCCGACTCTCTTGGTATAAACCGCAGACTCTGACAGCCTTTGTTTTCTTCATGTGGGTGGTCTTTGTTTATCTCCACAACATCTGCAGTTGTGGGGTGCTCTCAAGTTCAAGTTAGTGAAGGAAGGACAGAATATTCAACAATATTTGACATCGTTTTGAAAGAAGTAGCTAACGGTTGGGGGAAAAAGGAGGCTGGTACAGCAAACCTCCATCAAAATAAACATCAGGGACTTCCCCAGTGGTCCAGTGGTTAGGGATCCGCCTGCCAACCCAGAGGCTCCTCCCCTGGTCCCGGAAGACTCCACCTGCCTCGGGACAACGAGCCCAAGACGCAACTACCGAGCCCGAGCACCCTAGCACCTGTGCTCCCCATCAAGAGAGCAGCCCCTGCTTGCTGCAGCCAGAGAAAGCCTGCGTGCAGCAACAATACCAGCCAGAAATAAAGAAAATGATTATGTTTTAAAATTTTAAATAAATATCAGATGCATCAAAGATCCCAAATCAAAGAGCAAAATTGTGAAAACAGTCGAAGGAAACCGTGGATTGCTCTGCACCACAATCCCACGAGGCAGGCGAGACTGGTCGATACGTGTCCTCACTCACAGATGGACATTCAGGTCCAGTAAGGTGAGCGGCAGAGCCGGGATGTGAGCCCAAGCCAGACTCCCAGTTCACAGGGTAAACAGGACGGGTGGTGGGATGCAGGCGGCCAGGACGCACGCCCTCTCGGAACCGTGGGCAGGCTCCCGGCACACTGCCCGTCGTCAAAGGGACCTGGAGAGGCGGCAAAGGCCTTCCCGGGGGCCCGTGGGACACGGGCTGCTCACCTGTTGGGCTTGTAGCCCAGGTTGTCCATCGCGTGCGCCTGGTCCAGGTCTCGCGGGAAGCCGTGCAGCACCCACCCTCTCTCAATGCAGTCCTGCTGGTCCAGGCGCTGCTTCAGCACCTTCATGATGATGTTGTCGGGGACTGCGGAGAAAGGAGCACAGCTCGTCACTCTTCGGACCCAGTAGGAAGGCGAGGGCGCGTCCGAGGTCCTTGCCCACCGGCTGCCTAACTTCATCTGATCTGGGTTTGAACTGCTGAAGAGGCGGGTTTAGGTGGCTGCGGATGTGTGTGCCTGTTTCTCGGGGCGCTCCGCGGTCCCACCAATGAGGGGAACATGGCTGTGCGGGGAAGGGATGCACTGGGTGACCCTGACGTTGAGCTTTCCCTGACTTTGACAGGATAGACGCCCATTGGCAGCCAGGACAGCTCCCAGCTCTCCAGTGATGTGCCAGCACCCTTCTCCCCACCCTGCACCCCAGGATCCAGCTTTCGCTGCAAAAAGGCTTTTCATGGAAGCTCTGGTGGGAGGTTTCGTTTTCCTCCAATGGAGCAGTGGGTGCCCCCAAGGCTCTCTGCTAATTTATGATGCACGTGCAACCCACCCCCTTTCTTCTCCTCTTCCCTCTGGTTCTCCCCTCCTTTCTGTTTAGAATCAAATCTCTCACAAGAAGCACAGCGTTAGTTATAACCGGTGACTGAAATCAAGTCTCGCGGAGAAGGAGATGTGAAGAAGACTCTTGTTTACATTGCTGCAATTGACATTTTCCTGAAATTTATACCTTTCTTCCCAGACTCATTAAATGGCCTGTGTTGCTAATATACTGCGTTCTAGCAATTTGCACTGCGTTTTCTTCGCTTTGCACTCGTTTTTCCAGAGATACTTGGTAAATATTACCATTGTTTGCTATAAACGTGGGCCTGACGACGAGCAGGTTTTCCGAGCGGCAGTGACAGAGCAGTTGGCGGCTTCTCTGGAGACGCTCAGCTGCCCTCCGACCGGCCATCCGGGGGTCAGCCCAGTGGCCCTAATACACACGACTGGAACCTTCCCAAAGGCCCCCTAGGCTGACAGCCGGGTGAGAGATCCAGAAAAAATCACTGCCAGCTGCTCTCCTCCGTGGCCGGGACGCACCAAGTGAACGCCCTGCTGCCCAAGAACCATAACCCTCCATCTAACCCTCCCCCAATCATGGCTCCCTTGATTTTGTTTGCACATCCTTCAGCCTTCCTTCCCCAGTCTGAAGGAAAGAGCAGGGAAGGGACTTTGCTCTAGTGAGACGACCTGGCTGAGACAGGTCAGTGAGGAGCTGATGCGGTTAGCCCCATCCCTTCCCTGCTGAAACCTGCCGTGGCTCCCCAGTGCTCTTCGCTATGGTCGACAGGGCCCTGCAGGGTCCGCAGCCTGCCTCCCCTGGGGGAATCTCCCCCCAGCTCTCCACCTCCCCTCAAATGTGCCGGTCCCTCCAGCCAAGTCTCCTTCCCCCACGCCTTGCCTGGGGCCAGGCCCCCGAGGAGGGTCCGCTCCCAGGACTGTCCTTAGCTGGGTTGGCAGCTGTGTTTCTTCACTTCCGCTTCACTTCTTGCCGCCCTGTTCTCAACGCTCCAGCTAAAGCTTTGCGTAATGCTGCCTCTCACCAGGACAAGGGGCCACGCCCACCTCGCTTTTCCATAATTAACACAGTGCCTGGCACGCAGGACGTGGTGGAAGAAATAGACTGGAGCCCTCCGTTTGCAAAGCTTCACTGCAACAAAGATGTTAAAACCAACTTGACCAGACTCTGGGGAGCTCAGAAGAAGAGTGGGAGCTGGGCTGGGGGCACCCGCAAATCTAGGGTCTGGTCTCAGCCCTGCGCTTGGATGCCAGCTGACTTCCGCTGGCCCCACGGGCTCTCCCAGTCCCGGTTGCCTCGGTTTCCTCGTCTGCCAAGAGGAAGCTGGGCTCCTTCCCCTGGGGATCAACACCACACGGCGTCCCAGGCGCGTGTGAGGCACGCATCGCTGGCGGCTCGTCAGGAAACAATGACCCATGAACCCTCAAGTGCTTCCCCCGGGTCAAGGTGTTCTAAGCTCGCTCCTGGGATACAGGGTGGCTGATTTCAAGCAAGTCTGGGCAGGTAAAGATGGAGAGATTTAGGGACCCCTGTCCCGAGTCCTCTGTTCTTATCCCAGGGGTAGGAAACCTACCGATTGCCCCCTCACTCCCCAGGAGCTGTTTGTACTCAGGGCAGGGGCGGGAGGGCCGAGGGGCAGCTGTCACGGCTTCGGGGGTCCCCTCCCCCAGCTCCGCGCTGCACTCCCTACACGCGCAGTGCACACCGGCTCCTACCAGTGACCCTGTAAGGAGTCGGGGTGAGGGGAACCACCGCTAAGACCACTGTGTGAATAAGGAACAGAACTTTTCTCTGATCCAGAAACCTCACGTCACCTGTCAGGAGAAATAAATACAGGTTAAAGACAAGGAGGGTCACGGATCTGCTATACAGCCTTCCAACCCAGGCCTACCCCTGTGTACGGAGATTCTCACAGAAACTGAAACCCATCCAGAAGTAAGCCTTTCCCAGTGTCTGTCCGGTGGAGCGTTATGTAGCATCCGAGCTGTGCCCGGGCTTGGGGCCTGAGGCTGCCACCCACTGCAAACAAGAAGCCAAGGGCCCTGCCCTCCTGGAGTCTACATTCCAGCCAGTGAGACAGACGATGCACAGAGAAATAACTAACCATTTCAGAAAGTCATAAATACTAGGAAGAAAGCAAACCACGTGATGGGATGATGCTGGTTTGGCTGGATCCAAGATGGTCTCTGAGGTCACAGCTGGCCGAGATCTGGATGCTGAGTTCAGCCTCACGGGGATCTGGGGGGGATGTTCAGGGTGGAGCTCACAGCAAGGCCCTAAGGCTGGAACAACCTCAGCACGTTCAAGGGATGGAAAAAGGGCCAGCGTGGCTGGAGCGGAGGGACTCTGGGAAGTGGGGGTGGGGAGGTCCTGCCAGGCCTTCCGGAAGGAAGTGGATCTGCCCGCCCCCTGGCCATCTGGGGAAGGATTGGGCACAGGCCCTCAATGCACATTTACTGAAAGAACATACAGGGGCTGATCTCAGGACCTGAGCTAGAACGCCTAGGCACGTTCGCTTCACCACGTTTGCACAAGGATGGCCCATTCTGTGGCACCAGCCAGTGGAGTCCCCAGCTGGGGTCCAGGCTCCAAGGATGTGGCTAGGAGATAGCACCTTACCTCCTGTGAAGTCTGCTGAGTGCCCAAGAATTGATGCTGTCAAACTGTGAGGCTGGAGACAACTCTTGAGAGTCCCTTGGACAGCAAGGTGATCAAACCAGTCAATCCTAAAGGAAATCAACCCTGCATATTCACTAGAAGGACTGATACTGAAGCTGAAGCTCCAATACTTTGGCCACCTGATTCGAAGAGCTGATTCACTAGAAAAGGCTCTGATGCTGGGAAAGACTGAGGGCAGGAGGAGAAGGGGGCAACAGGGGATGAGATGATCAGATGGCAACCATCCAACTCAATGGACATGAATCTGAGCAAACTCTGGGAGATAGTGAAGGACACGGAATCCTGACGTGCTGCAGTACACGGGATCACAGAGTCAGATACGACTTGGCACTTGAACGACACCAACGGCAAAGTCTGCAAAGAGCTCAGGCTGAGGACCCCGGGTGCAAACCAGCTGTGAGCAGCTCCAGCTTTTTAACTTTCTAAAAGGACACCAAATAAAGAAAGGAGTTCCTTGCTGGCCCAGTGGCTAGGACTTGGTGCTTCCGTTGCGGTGGCCCAGATTCAATCCCTGGCCAGGGAGCTAAGTTCCTGCAAACTGCAAGGCATGACCAAAATAGAAAAATAAAAGGGAAGTAGGCCATGTCTTGCGGACCCCACAAGCACAGTGCCCTCAAGTCCCTGGGCACCTGGAGTGGCTGAGGGACGCTTCCATCAACGTCCCATCAGAGAGGCCGGCTGAGGTACAACTAGCTCTCAGCATCCCTCTCCAGACCTGCCCCCATCAGCCCCGAAACTGAAGGGGCAGGATCTTCACCTACAGGCGGGGAAGGTGAGTGGGCTGAGCTCTAAGGTAGGACAGGAGGGCAGGGAGATGGGTAAGGGTTGCTGCTTTTACGAGAGTTCCTTAGAATAAACCCCAGAAAACTCAGTTCTTGCCTCCCCTGGGCTCCTTTCTTGGAGCAAATTTGAGTGGAGAGCCCTGGGGTCCTCAGAGAGCTGTGGGACCTCCCTGACCGTCAGAGTCCTCCTCTATGACACCTGCCTCACCAGCTGTTACAGGGCTTGGAGACAACTCATGGGGCCTGCCAGACCCATCGAGATCTTCTGAAGGGAGGTGCGGGTATAAATTTAATTCCTTCTGAAAGTTTACCCAGAGTCCCATCAGGTGGCTATGATGAAGCCATTGGTAAGCACAAGGACCCTCCAATTATAAACATGACCATCTGAGCATGAATCTGGCTTTAGGAGAGGGCTGTGGGCCTGAGACAGGCTTGTCTTTGGCGGAGGGGTGGGGCCACTGGGGTAGTTTGCTGACCACTGATGCCCTGGGCCGGGTGAAGGCCTCTGTTGATGAGGGTAAGGAGTGCACTGGGCAAGTAATTTTCTTCACTAATCAGTGCTGTTGGAGACCAAGCTGCAGTGAGGGGTGGGCAGCTGAGCACTGAGCTTCTGAGGGCAACAGAGGCTGCTCAGAGGCTCAGAGAGGGAGAGGCCTGGAAGGTCGTCCCATTGACCACCCTCATCTCAAAGCTGAGAGACCAAGCCCCCAAAAGGCTGTGAGTTGAGTGACCTGTGCAAGCCAGTCACTCAGCTGTGGAGAAATCCGACGCAAGGTCAAGAAGTCTAACCAGACAGAAACACCAAGGAACTCCTTGGTTTGGGGTTGTTTGGGTTTTTGTTTTTTTTTTTTTTCCTTGTTAAGTTGGCAAAGATTTCTAGAGGGGATTTCCCACCTGGCATCAAAAGTTAAGATGTACATGCCTCATGGCCCAGCAATCATGTTCCAAAGAATTTACATCTAAGATTCAGCTGCAGAGAGGACAGAAGACATGCTCATGGAGATGTCCGTCTCAGAGCCGTTTATAACAGGGATGATGGAGACGATTTCACATGTCCATCAGCAGAGGACAGCTTACACAAAGGGCGAGACATCTATGCAGCATGCTACTAGGGAACCTTGAAAAAATCATCTATGTCGACTTGGAAAGAGGCCTCTGACAGAATATCAAATGTGGGGAAAAGCAAGCAAACGACGTAGGTAGTATGAGCTGGTGGTTTAGCTGCTAAGTCCAGCTCTTGCAACCCCGTGGACTGTAGCCCGCCAGGCTCCTCTGTCCATGGCAAGAATACTGCGGTGGTTTGCCATTTCCTTCTCCAGGGGATCTTCCAAACCCAGGGATTGAACCCGGGTCTCCTGGACTGCAGGCAGATTCTTTACCAACTGAGCTACCATGGAAACCACTGAAGCATATACTGACATACATATACACATACGTGTACACACGTGTACACACAGAACACACACACAAGGGAGAGGAGGGGCCACACTGATGCCCCACGAGCGATGGCCGGTCCCTCGGGGGCTCAGGGTCCTGGAGTTGGGAGAGACGATAACACAAGTCAACACATCCCAGCCGAAGGACCTGGGAGGTGTGACAGCGAGGGCTTCGGAGGCGGGCAAGGTCTCATCACCCCCAAGGATGGGGAAGAAGGTGGCCGCTCACGCAGACCCCAGCTTCTAGCCAATACCAAAACGAGCCCCTCTCTGCAGGTTCTCAAATGAGCACTTCTGAGAGGGGCTTCCCACGACTGTGGATCAGTAATCATCGGTGGAGTATTTGTTTAACGCCTACACGCTCATCCCCCACTGGAGAAAGCAGGGGCCCTCGCCAAGTCAGGCTCATTGCTACCCCCACACCTGGTACACATGCCAGGCCCTCGGCGGGTGCTTAGTAAACACTCTTTGAATGAATGAATGAATGACCGCACAGTGCCATCTCCTGAAACCAGGCCTGTTCCCCCAAGCACCGAGTCAGGTCCCATGGCAGCGGGCTCCCCCAGGGTTCCCTTTCACCCACTCCAGACATACTTGTGAACTTAACAGGTAGTCAAAGGAATACATCTTGGCATTGGGAATTAGTTTCAAAATAATCCTATGTGGGGAGGGGATTGCACCGTTGATCCAGAACACGCAGGTTCCCTGAACTGGCGGTGGGTCCCCTCGGGCTCCTTATTCTACTCTCTCTGCTTTCCAAATATGTTTAACGGCTTCCATTAACAAAGTGGGTGTTTTGTCTAAAGGAAACGATTTAAAGGCCTAAAAGAGGTTGAAACGATCACTGTGAGACACTGTCGCAGCGGGTCAAAGGATGAATCTCCCTGGAAGGCTGTCCTCACGCCCCAGAAGCAGCTCTCACTTTGGGGGGACCCAAGGGCTGGAGAGAGCCCTTGCCTGCTGTTACTCTGGGCCCAGGAGCCTGGCATCATGGGACCCGCCAAGATCTGCCCTCCCTGGGTGATCCTGGGGAAGCTGCTTAGAGCGCACACCAGGCCGCTGCCTCCATGTGTCTCGGTCAAGGTTGAACATCAGTAATTGAGGCTCCTGGGACCTGGGAGACAGACGCTGCAAGGCCACAGAGGTTTGCTGGTCTCCCCGAAGCACAGACAGCTCTGGGCATCACCAGGGGCCTTCTCCCAGGGATGGGCTGTGCTCCCCGACTGGAGGCTGGGGAACACTGCTGGCCACTAAAACCAATGACAGACCCCCCCTGCCCCCCGCCCCAGATGTGTCCTTGCCTGAGAGGCCCTCCCGGTGACGGCGGCTCAGGCCCAGGGGTGAAGGGTGAGGCAGGAAGACCCACCTCCGGTGCAACTCCCAGGCCCACCCCTGTGTCTCCCGCGTCAGGCTCTCTGCCCTGAGCCTTTGTCTGGCTGCTGCCTCCCCACCGCCCCCGACCCTGCCACTGCAGGCCATCAGCTCACTTTTTCAGCCCTGCACGGCCTGACCGGCCAGTTCAGCAAAAATGCAGAACAGAGCTCGCCCGCGGAGTTCTTCCGGAAGTTGAAATTCTCCTTGATAATGCTGTCCACTGCTCTTCATCCTCCTCTCAGAGAGAGATTTCCAGCGTGGCCTCGAGTCTCTCTCCATTGAGTCAGGTGCCTCAGGCTTGATTTCTGGGCTTGACAGCTAACATCTTACCCTGCGTATAAGCTACTGCCAAGGGCTACGTCTCCGAAACGTCCTGTCAACCCTAAATTTAGCAAAGTGCGAGATATGAATATCCCATTATTTCATACAGGCCACATCACATGCTTTCAGGTGTTATTTTTTTCTTTTTCTGAAAATCTTCCACGAGAGAGAGCCGTCCTCACACTGACCTCGAGGTTATTAAAATCTCAATCCGTTGTTCCCTGCCGGCCGGGTGTGCTTGGCACAAGGCTGGACGGGGAGCCACGGTCACAGGTGAAAGGCTTTCAGGCCCCAGGGGGACCTACCAGGCCCATCGACCCCACCCAGGACACCTGGCCCATCCTGGCCTTGAAGGGGAGGCATGTTCAAGCCCCTCCCGCTTATCGGTCCCCTGGCTCATGCAGAAGGAAGGGCGCTGTGAGTCAGGCCACCGTGAGGTGACTGGAAGGGACTATTCTTCCTGGGAGGCAAGTCTGCATCCTCAGGACAGTCCAGCTCGGAGAGCCGGTGGCGTTCATTAGGGAGGGTCCCGAGGGAGCTCCCAGGCCAGCTCATGGAAGTCCAGTGGAAGCCAGCCAAGGGCAGAGAGGACTCGCTGGGAACCTTCTCCCAGACCTTTCCTGCCACACTTCACACCTCGCTGCCGCCTGTGGTCCAAGCCTCCGCATCCCTGACCAGGGCTCGGCTGGGGGAGGCAGGGACCCCAGGGCTGGTGCTGGCCCCCAAAGGCTGGGAGGGACAGTGGAGGAAAGGAAACAGCTCCCTCAGCCGGTGCTTCAAGGTAAAGGATTCCCAAGGTTGACTGGCGTGCCCAGGATTCGCCATTTAACCCTCCTGCCACCCCAGGGCAGACCAGAAAAGACTGAGGGCCTCACACACACCCCCGACACACTACACATGTCCAGGCACTCACCTGTAACACCTGCACGCACCCCGGCAGGACACACACCTACCTACGCCCTACACAGGCTACACACACATGCACAACACTCACTACACCCCACATCCTTCCGCACACAACAGAGCACAAGCACACACCTGCCCTCCCCACACACACAGAGCCGGTAGCATCTTCCTTCTTCAAGGCCCCGTTTGAAAAGTAAAGGGGACACCTGGCATCTGTCAGGGTTCATGGGGGCTCAGCACTTTCTTCTCCCCACATCCCAACCCAGCTCCCGGCCCCGCCCCCTCCTGGCCCGGCCAAGAGGAGCTTCTGGGAAAGGAACCCCGGCTGCTGCGGAGGAGAAAGCAGCACAGCTTTTGTCTTCCTTTTCTATTTCCGTCTCATGCATACTGATGCTTGAAGGAAGCAGGGCGCCCGCTCCCCCACACGTCTGTCTCTCCCCCAGACTGCTGGGGGCTTGGCTCAGGCTGTGGATGGGGCTCTTCCCGGCCCCGACTTACTAAGCATTATAGTTCAGTGAAAGCTAAACGCCGCCATTTCTGGGAGCCCCCCACGCTCGGGATGGCGCGGATTCCTGGCAGCCGAGGCCTGCAAGGCCGGAAATCGGGGCTGTGTGCGGCGCCAGCCAGGCCTGGGGCCAGGGGGCCTGCAGCGATGCTCTTTGTTTATTACTTACTGCCACCTGCTGGTCAGCCGTGGATCCTGCGCCCCGAGTGAGCTCTTAAAAGGATAAACGCACCATTTCTGAAACCAGTACAAGACAGGAGGAGGAGAAAGTGGGCTATTCCGCTTGGTTGCACGCCACCATTCTTCAGGGGCGGGGAGCAAGCCCCCTTGGAGAACTTATTTCCTTCATAAACTCAAGTCACTTGCCCTGACAAGCGCCTTTTTTGGCCAGCAGTGTTTCCCAGGCACAAGATGGGACAGATGTCTTCTAAGACTTCTTTAGGTTCCAAAACTCTATTTCCTAACATCTCGAGTACTCAACAACAGTATTTAAATCTACTTGTCAGACAATGGTGCCAGGAGATAGCAATTTTAAAAAATAATAAATTTACAAGTTTTCCCCAAAACTATAAATGTTGGAGAGAGTGCAGAGAGAAGGGAAGCCTCCTGCCTCGGTGGGAATGCAAGTTGGTGCACCCACTGTGAGGAACAGCATGGAGGCTCCTTTAGAAACTAAACACGGAGCTGCCGTGTGACCCTGCAATCCCATTCCTGGGCATACGTCCAGAGGAAAGCATGATCCAAAAGGATATATGCACCTCAGTGTTCACTGTGGCACTGTTCACAACGGACGAGACACGGAAGCAGCCTACATGTCCGTCGGCGGGAATGGATAAAGGTGTGCTACGCATACACAGTGGAATAGTACTCAGCCATGAAAAGAATGAGATAATGCCGTTTGCAGCAGTGGATGGACTTAGGGATTATCATAAGGCGTGAAGTAAGTCTGACAGAGAAGGAGAAACAGCATACGACATCCTTTAACTGGGGAATCTACGAAGAAATGAGGCAAATCAACTTTAAAAAACAGAACAAGACTCACAGACTTAGAGAGCATGAACTTACGGCTGTCAGGGGGGAACTGGGGAGAGGGATAGTCAGGGAGTTTGGGATGGGCAGGTACACCCTGCTGTATTCAAAACGGACAACCAGAAGGACCTACTGCGTAGCACAGGGAACCGTGCTCGATGTCATACAGCAGGCTGGATGGGAGGGGGTCTGGGGGAGAACAGATACACGTATATGCACGGCTGAGTCCCTTCGCTGCCTGCCTGCAACTGTCACGACCTTGTTAACTGGCTATACTGCAACACGAAATAAAAAGGCCTAAAAGAATAATTTACAAGCTTTATTTCCTCCCAGAGTTAGCAAATGGATTTCAGCTGGAAGTTTTCTTCCTATGGTTGCCAACAATTTTTTTTTAACACCGGCTTTTTTTTTTTTTTCAAGTCCAGAAAAGTACGTTAGGGCTGGGGCCCGTCACAGTTGGGAGGTTGCTCAGCCCTTGGTGAGCAGCTGCTCGTTTCGATTGCTTTCTATCACTCCCCTCTCTGCCACGTCTACTGGGGCCAAGGCAAAGATAAGACGTGAGGTGCCGGCACCGCTGAACCTCCTGCAACGGAGGGGCAACTCCAACGGGGGACCCTGAGCTTATCTCGCTAATGAGGTCTAGATGAGAAAAAAAAAATGACCATTTAAAAGCAGGCATCCTTCCACGGGCCACAACTGCTAAAATCCACATGTTCTAGAACCTGCGCTCTGTAACACGAGTAGCCAGCACTCATCTCAACAGGAGGAAGCCTGCACACACACCCAAAGCCCAGGGCAGCCCAAATAAATAATTAAAGCACAGTCATTCTCTGGATGAATGGGGCTTCACTTAGCAAATTAAGAAGACTTTTAATAAAAATGCTCACTGAGATACACTGTGTCTGACAATCGGATCATTAGTCATTCCTGTCTTAACACCCACTTTTACACCTTTCAGTGGAGACAGGCCAGCAATCCAGATATGGACTGGACTGTTGGAAAGTGCAGTGTTAAACTAACTGCACGCTCTGGATCAAAGAGTTTCTGGAACACGATTTTCCTTCCATCTTAATGCAGTCAGGGCTCAGAACCAGTTATATCCCCCACATCTCAGGGGCAGCGGGAAGGCCGGTGCTCACATGATCTGTGAGGAGAAAGTCAGCAGCTCCTGGGAAACCAGGAAACAACCATGTTCTGGGTGGAAAAGACACACTGATGCATTGACTTGCCAAGTACATGCGGTATAGTGCTGACTCGGCTCTGCTGTGAGCTTGGGTTTTTTCCTAATACAAGTATTGATTCCTGCAATCTTCATAACACACCCATTTTACAGATGAGGAACTGGAGGCACAGAGAGAGGAAGTAACGTGCCCCAGGCCACACACAAATGGGTCGGGGAGCCCAGAATTAAACCCAGGCCACTGGGCTGCGGGGCCACCTGCCCCGTCTCTGCTCTCTGCCCCCTTTACAGGGGAAGAAGCAGCGCGAATTCTGCCCTCCTCTCTGCATTTCATTTGTGGCGTGCCCCAGAGAGGTCACTTTACCTCTCAGCTGGGGCTTCTTCCTCTTAAAAAGAGAACTGGACTCAGTTCTCTGAGCTCCTGAAAAGCTGCCAGGTGCCAGGGCTGCAGCCAGGCCACCTCCAGCTCTGAGGACCCATGAGGCCGTCTGTGTTCAGCCTCACTCAGTCACCAGATGCAGCCACTCCCGAACGGAACCAGAATGCAAGCCTTCCCTACAGTGGCAGATTAGAAGTGGCTTTCCTACCCGCAGGCTCCCCTGGTGGCTCAGACGGTAAAGAATCTGCCTGCAGTGTAGGAGACCTGGGTTCGATCCCTGGGTCAGGAAGATCCTCCAGAGAAGGGAAACAACTACTCACTCCAGTATTCTTGCCTGGAGAATCCCATGGATAGAGGAGTCTGGTGGGCTATAATCCACAGGGTCGCAAAGAGTCGAACACAACTGAGAGACTACCACTTTCCTCCAGCTGAGAACTGGGCTTGAGCCCCCCACCCCTTGAGTCTGGGCCCATCTTGACTCGGTTAATGGACAGAATCAGCTGGAAGCTCATTCTGGGACTTCGGAGGCTGGGTCAGAAGAAGCCTTAGCGCTTACCCCATCCTCCACCCTCCACCCCATCCACGATGGCTGCTCTCGGCCTCCTTGGGATGCTTGCTGTGGGGGAAGCTAGGATCACACAAGGGGGCTGACCAACGCGGGGAAGCCCAAGCTGCCACATGGCGACGCTGCACCGAGGGGGAGACCTGAGCACCTCACCGCAGGCACCAGGCGTGGGGATGAAGGGTCCTGCCCCAGCAGATGCAGTGGGGAGAAGAAGCAAGGAGCCAGGTCCACACCAGGACCAAGAGCCATGTGTAGGGCCCCAGATGGATGATCCAGCCCAGTTGCCTCCAGTCATCAGAGTCGTGCCAGCTAAGGCCCAAGTCAGACAGTGGTGTCAAGCCCTCCTGCCCTGCCCTGCCTGAAATCCTAACCCAGGACGTCAGGAGCAGAAGGAAGCAGCCATCCTTCTATGCCATCACGTTGTAGGGTGGCTGCAAGAGATAGCGGGGGCCCAGAGGTGGAGCGGACCAGGCTTCAGCCAGTTCCTGGTAACCACGGGGACCGGGTGCCCAAAGCTGGCATCAGTCACAGGAAGAGAATAAGGTATCAAAGAAGTCCACCTATGAAACATACATGTATGTTTGTGTATACGACCTTGTGTAACATACACGTGTTAAATACACATATGTACGTGTAAGGTACGTGTAAACATACACGTACTTGCCTATCGTTATGAGGATGACAACTAGTATAACTAGGAATGATGATAATAGTAGCTGGTAAGTGGTCTGTTGGGTCCCATAAAGTGTGAAAGTCACAGTCGCACCCCTATGTCTGACTCTTCGTGACCCTTTGCAGCCTACCAGACTCCTCCGTCCATGGGATTCTCCAGGCAAGAATACTGGAGGGGGTAGCCTTTCCCTCCTCCAGGGGATCTTCCCGACCCAGGGTTCGAACCCAGGTTTCCTGCCTCACAGGTGCTTTCTTTACCGTCTGACCCACCAGGCGAGCCCCAGCTGTGTGCCATGCGTGGTGCTAAACGTTTCACAGACACATTTTCACATGGACACCTAACCAACCATGACTGCGGTACTGTGGAAAGCTCACGCTGTCGATGAGGACGCTGTAGTCCTGAGAGGCTGCGTGACTTGCCCAAGGTCACCCTGTGGCAGAACCTGAACTGGAACAGAGTGGTGAGTCCCCAGCCCAAACCTGCAGCCTCACCCTCCACTCTCCAGGAGTGAACACTTCGGGCCACCTCTCTGGAAACCCCTGGGGCCGCCCGCCGGCACCTGTTTTCCCTTTGTTCCTTAAGACGAATAGGTTCTCACCAACGTAGAAATGCAGGCAGTGGGGCAAAGCGTCTGGGCCCCCACCACCACAGGGCGGGCCTGCCTGGCCCTGCTACGCCCGCAGTGCCGTCCGGGACACCAGCTGTGCCCTCATCTGCTCATTCATTCACGGGTTCGTTCAAGGACATTTGCTGAGATCCTAGTATGAGCCACACTGGCGACGGGGACTGGGGAGCAGACGGAGCCCAAGTGGAAACACAGCGGGAGGTGCTGCGAGGGGTCCCAGAGGAGGGCCGTCTTACCTCCCTGTAACCTGATCATGCCCAGGTGGAGAAGGGCTCCAGTGTTCAGGGCCACGGATGGGAGAAAACGGGGTCTGGGTGCCCCGGGAAGGGCAGGGGAAGGGCACGGTCTGCGTGCATGCATGCTCGGTAGCTAAGTTGTGCCTGACTCTTTGGGGCCCCATGGACTGTAGCCCACCCAGCTCTTCTGTCCATGGGAAGCCAGGCAAGAATACTGGAGTGGGTGTCTACCCAACACGCTTCCCTCCCCTCTCACCTCTGTGTCCCTCTGCCCCATCGCACCCACCTACCTCTCTCTACCCTGAGCCCCCTTCCTGCTCAGCTCAGGGCAGGGTACAGCAGGGCAGAGCTGCAAGGCAAGGGCCCTGTGCTCCCCCTCCCCAGCGATCACAGCTGTGCCAAGTCCCCCACGGGAAGTCTGTTTCAGGGACGTGACGACTGTCCGAAGTGTAGGGGCCGCAGAAAGTCACTGAGGGCAGCCTCCCCGACACCCCTCGGGCCCTGCTCACAGCCCGAGAGGAGAGCCAGTGTCAGCTCCCTGCCCGGGGTGCTCGGAGGGCAAGGGGCTTCAAGCTACACCTGCCTGGAGGGGTGTGAGCGGGAGACTCCTGGCTGGAGGAGGAGGCGGGGGGCCTTGGGGCCTGGCCTGTCGCAGGCGATTTCACAGCTGAGTGGGCTGGAAGCCACCAGGGCTGCCCGTGGAGAGGAGACGCGTCCAGAAGCCCTGGTCGGAACGAGAAGGACACCCTGCCCCTCTGGGCTCCCCTCCGGTTTTGTGATCTCCGTGCCTGACACACGGCAAGCCCCCGACGGACACTCAGCCCAGGAAAACCATCTGCGCGGCCCCTCTGCTGACACTGCTGTGGTGGCCAGGCCCCCGTCTTCCAGGGGGAGAGGCTACTTCACGGACCCGACTCACGGGTGAGCTGAGAGCCCCTCGCAGCCTCAGTTTCCCCGCCGCCCTGGCCACCGAACAGAAAGCCTTGTAACATCTTGGCCACAGACCTTTGCCGATGCCCCAGCAGGGCGTCATCTTAATAACGCAGACAGACGATGCCACGCTCGCAGCCAAAGTCTAGTTCTTAAAAACTTAGGAGCTGGACCCTCTAGGGGCACAACCCTGTTGATAAACAGCGTGCTGACCCCCTTTCTACAGCTGTCCTCATTACACGCCTCTGCCCCTCACAACGCACCCCCACTTTGAGACCCGCTGCTTTGCCGGGCCGTCTCGGCAGGAAGGCGCCTACCTACTTTCCAGAAGAAAATCTTTGTAGCGGTCCCAGCGGAAAAGTCAAAAGTTTGACTTGAAAAAAGGAGCTACTTCAAAAGCATTGTCAAGACGGAGGTGAGGGTTCCTTTAAAAATGCATAAATTACTGGGGTGTCCGTTAATCAACCTACAGGCAGCCCAACAGGGCGGGGGGAGTCTGGTGGGGGTGCTGAGGGGACCCGTCGGGACACATCCAGGGGAGGTGCGGCGAATAAAATACACGTCCAGTAAAAGAGTAAATTAATGTGTTTATTACTTACTGCTTGGGCTGCTTGTGTGTCTGTGTGTGCATGTGTGTGTGTGCGGAGAAAAATGAAAGAAAAATGTAGAGTTTTTTCAATAATAAAAAGGGAGTTGCACGGCAGGGCCCCTAAAGCTTGTGAAAAATTAAACTCGACGGATTCAAACTGTCCTATTTCCACTTCAAAAGAGAAGAGGCACTGAGCTCTTCCCAAGTTAGCTTCAAACGCCCAGCACCCTAGAAAGTTTCTTTATAAAAATAAAGGCTCCTGCTCCCCCAAGCACTGTACCGGTTACTGTACCCACAGTCTCTCTCTCTTCTAATTATACCCCTGTGAGTCCATTAATCAACTGGTAAATTATTTAGAGAGTCATGCGCTGTCTTCAGCTGGTACAAACACACCACATGCAAAGGCTTGCTGGAAACCGGCCGGGGTCCCTCGGGGTCTCCCCTCTGTGGTAAGACAGCTAGCAGCTTGCCGAGGCTGCACTATTAAAAAAAAAAAAAAAAACAAGAAATAGCACGCCGCTTACCTCCTCAGATGGGAAGATTTACTTTGTCTTTCAACTCAGCTACTCTTTGCAAGGTTTTAACAAAAGAGAAAAGCTGGTGTATTGTCGAATCTTTAGTGTGCTTTTAGTGAGGAGAATATTAATTCCCCCTCAATAAAAAAATACGGCAGCCCTTCGGCTGAGTTCTGATCCGGGCCTCCTGGGACGTGTACTCAAGGAAGCCTCTCGAAAATGCTCGTAATCATGCCAGTTTGGGGCTGGTTCGGCTTGTTTGTGTTCCGATGGCTGCGCTGGCCGTTCTGAGGTCTCATTACCAGAAAGGGTGCAAATTAAGAGTCTGGAGTCTCCCTCAAACCTCCAGCCTCTCCTCAGGTTCTATTAGGCCTTGAGGGACCTTCTCCAGACAGAAATATTTTGGCGGTGAAGGGGTTTATGGGAGCGGGCATGGGTAACACGGGGTAATGATCTGTCTTCTGCGTTATCTTTTCTGCATGCCAACACTTGCGCATTTAGGGGAAAGTTATTATGCCAATTAAAGAGCTGTTTTCTCACCTGAAAAAGTCAGTGTATGTCTGGCATGTGTGCCAAGGAATCCAGGCCTTCTTTCGACTGAACCCCCTCCAGCTGCTGGGGGGAGACTGGCAGGGCAGGGCTGGTTACAGAGTGGAAGTGAGTGAGGAGAGCCGCGCCCCCACACACCTTGGTTAACGAGCCGGGCTGGCAGGTGCTGGTTGGCAGCACCTGGGTGCTGGTGCTCAGTTCTCCCTTCCGACCCTGCAGACCCAGGAGGTGGGAAAAGCTGGGGTCTGACCTGAAAACCCCACCCCGGGGACACACCGTCACTGGCGGCCCCCCCACCTGACATCCCTGCACGAACAGAGCACGATGGGGACAGCTGTACAAAAGCATCTCACACACTGAGAGCAAAGACTAAACCTGCGACGATGAAATACACCTTCGGCTGTTTTAATATCTTGCCTGGGTCACCGATTTCCAGAGAAAACACGAGCGACGTCCGAGAATGAGAACGATGACCAGAGCTGGGGGAGAAGGCCACCCTTCTGAACCAGAGATGGTGGCATGCCACTGATTAGACCCAGTCGTCTGGAATGAGGGTATATTAACATCTACCACCAGTAGCCACAGGACCATAATTTATGGCTGAAATTCCCAGGAGAAGGACTAAAAATAAAGCTATGTGTGCTCAGCTGTATCTCTTTGCAACCCCACAGACGTAGCCCGCCAGGCTCCACTGTCCTTGGGATTTCCCAGGCAAGAATACTGGAGGGGGTTGCCATTTCCTTATGAACTTAGGGATCAAACCTGCGTCGCTCGCACCTCCTGCATTAGCAGGCAGATTCTTTAGCATTGTGCCACTGGGAAGCCCCCACACTACCCTTGACCTTAGCCAAAAAGCCGCTAGGGTGAGCTGAGACCAATGAGAGAGTTAGTTTTTAGGCTAATGAGAAACGAGAATTTCAGTAAGCAAGGTCAGATGGCTGCCTTCCTCGGGAAGCTCACGTCCAGAAGGCCTTCTGGTAGGAATGAAGCACAGAGAAGGCTCAGGGCATGTCATTTGGAGACGGTGACCACTGTGAGTCATCGATGGCTTAAGCAGAGAGTTGAGTTCTAGCTGCTCCCTTGGCTAATCCTGGGCAGAAAACAACAACGCCTGCACACATGCCCCTAGGATAAAACGGCCGTGGAGTCTGCCAGCACTGAGCAGTGAAGTTTAAATGGCTTTTTAGCAGCTGAGAAGTTATTTTCCCAAAAGCCCAGAAGGGTTTTCAGTCGTTCTGCAACCACGTACAAGTAACAGGAGCTCCCAGGCAGGCAAGCCTGCGTGCTGGGCGGCCTGGCCCCACGCCATGAGTGGCGCCCCCTCTGTGCCCACCGGGAACACGGCTGCGTGAGGAGCGCCGTGTGAGGCCCTGGGGAGCCACCTTGCTCTGTTCAGCACAGCTCGAGTCAGAGTGCGTTTAGGAGGTC
>SJYF01000549.1:849079-861667 GCA_006410515.1 Procapra przewalskii | reverse complement strand
TCCATTCTGAAGGAGATCAACCCTGGGATTTCTTTGGAAGGAATGATGCTAAAGCTGAAACTCCAGTACTTTGGCCACCTCATGCAAAGAGTTGACTCATTGGAAAAGACCCTGTTGTTGGGAAGGATTGGGGGCAGGAGGAGAAGGGGACGACTGAGGATGAGATGGCCGGATGGCATCACGAACTCGATGGACGTGAGTCTGAGTGAACTCCGAGAGATGGTGATGAATAGGGGAGGCCTGGCGTGCTGCGATTCACGGGGTCGCAAAGAGTCGGACACGACTGAGCGACTGAACTGAACTTTCAGTCCAACTGTGAGGCTCACACACGATTGTTGCACATGATGTGGAAAATACTACAGGGTGGAAACAATAAAGCTTGCCGCTGATTGACACCACCAGCCCACAGCTAGCCACTGGCGCATCTCCTTCCAGGCTTCACATACGGATATCTTTTTTTCCTGGTTGGGGGTGGGGAAGGCAGTAGAGGAGGAAAATCACAGTGTACATACCATTTTGTAATCTGTGCTTTTCATATAGTGAGAACACTTCATGCACACTTTCCCACATCACAGAATTCTCTCCTGCGAGTTTTTGCAACCGCCAAGCATTGCATGAATTGACCTGCCAAATGCTAATGAATCACATACTGCTGCTCATTTAGTTTCATTCTACTACTTTCAAAAAAAGGAAACAGAGCCACTTATTAGGGACTTTCTAGTGGTCCAGTAGTTAAGACTCCAGCTTCCACTGCAGCGGGTGCAGGCTCAGTCCCTGGTCGGGGAACTGAGATCCCACATGCATTCTGGCATTCGGCCCCCGTCCCGCCCCTCAAAATAAGCCCTGATAAATTTCTAAAAGTTGATACCTTCTTTTATCATTTTTGATACATTTTGCCACACCAAGCTACAAACTCGCCCGCCAGTTTCTGAACCCAATGGCGGATCACCTGTTTAGCTTCCCTGCATCCTGGTCACTGTAAGGCTCTGTCTCCGGGAAAATCTGACCAGCAAGACAGCACAGTGTTGCCGTTTTAATTTGTATCTCTTTGAGCACTAAGGAGGTTCAATATTGTTTCCATGTGTGCACTGGTTATTTGAAATTGCGCTTTTCCAAAATGTCCATTCATGTCATCTACTCACTCTGCCCTATTTGTTCACAAGAACTCTTTACATATGAAGAATATTGACTTATTTTGGCAACTGCTACCAGAGACTCCTTGAGGCAAACAAAGTGACCAAAAATTTTCCACAGTCTGGCTTTGGCCTTTTAATTTTGTGGATGTGTTTTTTAACACGTAAGTTTATGGCCAAATCAATCAGTGCTGTTTTCTTCAGATTCTGGTGTTGAGTGGATATATAAACAGGGCCTTGTCACTGTAAAAGCTGGTAAATATTCACCTGCATTTAAACTGTGTTTTCTTAACACTTTAATTCTTTACCCTGAAACAGTCTATTTAATAGAGCCACATTTTTCTTTTTTTCAAAAATGATGTGGGCCTGACCTAGTCCATTTTTAGGTGGATCTCCAACCATCCCAGGGTCATCTGTGGAACGGCCTGTCCTCCTCCTTCTGTGGGCTTAGTCACTAAGTTGTGTCTGACTCTTGTGACCCCATGGATAGCTGGCCAGGCTCCTCTGTCCATGGGATTTTCCAGGCAAGAATACTAGAGTGGGTTGCCATTTCCTTCTCCAGGGGATCTTCCAGACCCAGGAATTGAACCTGGGTCTCCTGCATTGCCAGTGGATTCTTTACCAACTGAGCTGCAAGGGAAGCCCCTCTTCCCTCTAAATATAAAAAAAATTCTAACACAGTCTACTTGTTGGTGTGATGATGGTTCTGGCATCTTTCTTCCTGTAGACTCTTGTGTCAGACTCACACTGTTTAAATTACTGTTGTTCTGTAATTTATTGTTCTATCTAGTAGGAGATGCTCCTCCTTCATTTTCTTTTTTTTTTTTTGATTTGTTCCTCCAGGTAGACAGAAGACTATTTTGTTAAGTTCCAAAGATATAAATTCTACAAGGTTGGGAATGACATTCAATATAGAGATTAACTTATGGAGGATGGACATTTTTACAATATCAAGTCAAATCATCTTCCTGGGAATTCCCTGGTAGTACCGTGGTTATGACGCAGCTCTCTACCTGACAGGGGTCCAGGTTTGATTCCTGATCAAGGAACTAAGATTCTGCAAGTCGCATTACAAAAAATATATATCTTCCCATTTGTTTATGTTGTTTTTCTCTTTTTTTGATGTCCCCCAATAATATTCACATTAAACCATTTCTAGAGTCTTTTTAAATCCCTTGAGCCTAGAGTTATACATGTGTCTCAGTTGCTCAGTCGTATCCAGGTCCTGTGAACCCATGGGCTGTAGCCCACCAGGCTCTCTGTCCATGGGATTTCCCAGGCAAGAACACTGGAATGGATTGCCATTTCCTTCTCCAGGGGATCTTTTACCACTGAGCCACCTGGGAAACCCTCACATATATACTATTTAATGCCCTCAACTTGATGGTCAGATAAAGCAAGATTTCGAAGGGTGAAATAAAGCCACAGATTATCTCAGGTCTCCCCTCCTTTTGGGCAGGTACAGTAGAAAAGCATAGCTTTATTCATTTACCAGGCAAGGGGGGACATAGCAGGCTCCTGCCTCAAAAAACTAGGTCCCCCTTAGATCTCCATTCTGCAGTGAGAGGCATCAGGCAACCCCAAGGGGATGCCCAGGTTTCTGAGGCTGGCTCCCAGAAGGGGGCTCCCCCTGCCATAGGCCCTGCCCTCTCAGCAATTATAAGAACTTGGTTGCTTTAAGGTCAGAGATGGACTGATGGGATAAACTCAGACTCAAGGTCACTTGTAACTCATAACACCTGATGTATAGAACACCAAGTTCTATGCAAGGACAAGTCATGTCTTTCTTTAAAAAAAGGGGAAAGGGTCCATTTCTTCAATATTGAAATATTTAGGTCCAATAGCCTCAACTGACAGTTTAAAAAAAAGCTAAACAAATTTACAGAGTAAAGAGTGCTGGAAAAATCAGGCACACTTTCATTAATTTCTTAAATTATGCAGGAGAACACGCAGCCACGGAGGCCCTGGATTCTAGAACTAATGAAGCAAAAGTGAAAAAAAAATGGAAACCAAGATTTTTAACAGCCTTTTGCTCCCTCAAGTCCTTGTTATAGCCAGCCAAGTGTTGGCTGCAGCTCTTAAAAAAAAGCAAACACCTACATATGTACGCACCCTACAGGAAACAGGAGGTGTGGGGTCTGAAACCCGCTCCCCCAACTCACGGTTCTGGAAGCCGAACCCAAATATTCTGAACTCTGGCTACATTGAGACCCCTTCATTTTTTCCATATCTGGAAGGGCGGGAGCTGGAGCCCACTGACAACTTCTAGGACCGGGGCGGATAATTCTGTTTCAAATCCTGGTTTTGAAGCTGAAAAGAGGGTGGAACTCCGCCTTCACTCAGCACCGAGAAAGACCTCCGCTTTTAATATTGCATTACTGAGCAATCATTATAATCTCACCCATAAATTTGCAGCTGATATCAGTATGTGGTCCAAAGCTTTTAGAACTATTCAGGGAAACAGCTCTCGCCGACTGGAGAAAGCGGGCCTTCCAATTACACAGGGAAACTGCAGCAAAGTGAGGAACATCTTCCTAATTAGCTGGCCTCGCTCGTGCGCTCGTGAGTCATCCTGGGGCGGACGCGACATTTAAGGAGGGAGCAGGCGGGGGGCAGGGGGCTCGAAGCGAGTCCCAGACCACCTTGCCTCTCCGGGTCTACACTTCCAGACTCAGGGAGATGGTCCAGTCACCCAAGGTGCAAAGAAACGAGGTCCCTGGGGACACACCGCCTTCCCCTTCCCCATCATCCTTCCGTCTCAGCCGGCGTGCTGCGTCCTCAGAAAGGCCTTCTCTGGTGAGCCAGTCTTAAACGGAGTCGCCCAGTCACTCTATCACGTCATCTGTTGACCTCTTAGGGCGGCACCCACACCCCGCTAGTCCCAGCCTCAGCTCACCTGGGAAGGAAGGCTACAGTGACCACGGCCTCTACATCAGGGAGTGTGGCTCGTGGAGCGTCCTCGAGATGGAAGCCCCAGGCTTCGTGCCTGGAAAAGACCTTTCCCAGCGCTCTTCCCCGCTCCCCGCTTTTTAAAGCTGCTTACTCATGTGGCTGTGCCAGGTCGTAGCTGCTGCATGGAGGGTCCTCCATCTTTGCTGCAGCACGTGGGGCCTTCCGTGGCGGCACATGGTGATCTTACTTGCGGCACGTGAACCCTCAGTTGTGTTATGTGGGATCTAGTTCCCTGACCAGGGATCAAACTTGGGTGGGGGGTGAAGCACAGAGTCTTAGCCACTGGACCACCAGGGAAGTCCCCCAGAGCCACTCCCTTTGTAGAGGTTATTCGCAACTGCCCAGTGGTAAACGGAGCACACTTTTGAGGGGAAACAGCAATTCTGGTTGAGAGCAAGCTACTGGCCGCAAATCCTGGCAAAGCAGGAAGTCATCCATCAGTCAGCAGCATCCGCGCCCCGCCGCGATGGGATGCTGGCGAGCTGCGTCGTGAGGGTCGTGGGTCTGACTTCCAGGAGCGGCTGGATGCCGAGGTAGCAGTCAGTCCCTAATTAGAATACGTTATCCGTCTTCCTGACACTTCAGTGAAATGTCTATTCTGCTGCTCCGGAGCCGCAGCTTTGTTCCGAGCAGGCTAATTGATATTCCGAGGCCTTCGCTCGCCATACCCCCGTGGCTCGCTTCTGTTTTATCACACATCAAAAAGGCCGTATGCTCAGGGCACTCCTGCACCGGCACAGAGCTGGAGGTCTGCACAGCTGCGTGGGGTTCGGTATCAGAGGAGGGACAAGCACTGAGCAGATGTCACAGATGGAAAAAAAAGGGGGGGGGAGCAAAGCAGCCTGCCAGCCCAGGGAATGTGGCGGGGGCCCCCGCAGAGCGTGGCCCACTCTGTGTGAACACTGGCCTCTCCTGCCCTCCTGACTATTATTAAAGTGCAATTAGCAACTTCACACCACAGGACTCTTGCACTCTGAGCCCTCGGCCTGTTTGATGTGGTGCTCTTGTCTCCTCCCCCCTCCTCCAAAGACCAGAATGGGGGCGCTCCCCTGGGTTCTCCGGAGGACGCCCTGATTCCAGGTCCTAGCTCTGACTGCAGGCTCTGGAGGCTCTCCCAAGGGTTCCCTGGAGCCGGAGGCCGATTCCTCGAGGTCCCAGGGAGGCAATCTGAGGCTGAAGGTTTGTGTCTGATCAATTAGATCACTCAGCTCCAAGTCTGAATCGGGGACAAGTCACAAGATGCCTCGTAGGCCTGCCACCTCCCTCACTTTTTCTGGTGAAATGTTATACAGTTTCCCCACTATCTAGAAGAGGGCAGAAAGGAGATTTTGATCAGTCAGAAAAGAAATGCATATTAAAAGATCCAGTTTGGGAAACTGATGTGTTTCAAGACAACTGGTGAGAAAGATGAGAGTATTTTGATGGTTACAAAAAAGTTGACATCGCTTTGAGCCAGTATTGGTTCCTCTGGTTCAGACAGAAACATGCCGATCTTAGCCTGTCGTGGCATCTTAGGGCGCCTTCCGTATCAACTCATCTGAGAGGCGACTAGCAGGAAGTTTGACTTTGAAGTTTAATCTCAAACAGTAGGCAGTGCCTGCCGGTGCCCCTGACTGGCACACCCTGCAGCGGGCCGGGCTGCTCTGGAACTCACCTGCCCGCTGGCTCGGCCGCCCCACGAGGCTCTGCCCGTCCGTCTTCAGCGCCTGTGTTCAGACAGGCTGAGGCGTGCAGGAGTGGGGTTTCCAAGTAACCGACGGAGCCGGGTTCCACCCATCTTGGCAAATCAGTGACACATGCCTGATGGTTTTCTACACAAACACGAATCTGGGAAAGTCCATACTCCTGGGTCCTGCTGGTCAAAAGCCACTGGTCTCCAGGGTGCTGGAATCAGTGAAACGCAGGTGTGAGTGTGTGAGAGGCCTTTGCTGCTGTTGCTGTTTAGTCGCTAAGCCATTTCTGACTCTGCAACCCCGTGGGCTGCAGCTCGCCAGGCTCCTCTGTCCTCCACTGTCTCCTGGAGTTTGCTCAGATACATGTCCATTGAGTCAGCAATGCTATCCAACCATCTCACCCTCTGTCGTCCCCTTCTCCTCCTGCCCTCAATCTTTCCCAGCATCAGGGTCTTTTCCAATGAGTCAGCTCTTCGCATCAGGTGGCCAAAGTATTGGAGTTTTAGCTTCAGCCTCAGTCCTTCCAAAGAACATTCAGGGTTGATTTCCTTTAGGATTGACTGGTTTGATCTCCCTTCTGTCCAAGGGACTCTCAAGAGTCTTCTCCAGAGGTTTGGTTTTTTGCTGGGGTCCAGCCCAGGTGGATCCAGGGTGATTCGAAGGGGAGACGGCATAGGCGAGGAAAACATTTATTAGAAATATAAAGAGAGATTAAGAAATAATAGTATAGTAGGAAAATTAGGTGGAGAAAAGATGCTGAACAACTTGGTTTACGTGGAAAACCAATAAAACTTCGAGACAAGAAGTTTGCACCATCTATGTTAGGCCACCAGCGTCCTCTTGAATAGCAGGGGGTGCCCCGCCTTGGGCTCCCCCTCGCATGGATCTTAAAAGCCAGGGCAAGTAAGTAGACATGGCAAGCCTCCACATCCCAGATGGGAATTCAGCCAGAAATTAGAGTAAAGAGGAGACATGGGGGAAACCAGTCCTGTGACTGGCCCAACCTCTGTTGTCCAGAAAGGCGTTTTATACCTTTTTGATTGTACATAGAGATCAATGGGTAATACAAAATTATGCAGCGTCAGCAGCCCTGACTCATCAAAACCAGGCTTTCTCTCTGCATACCTAGTTGTATATACAAGTCTTAGGTGATTCACATTATCTTCTAGCCAGAGGGCCAATTAACATTTTACAGCCTCTTTTCTAATAAGAGTTTGTCAACCAGAAGACTTATTTGTGTTGATCTTCCCAAAGTCTGGTGCCACTCTCAGAAAGCACTAAATAAAGTTACATTCTTACACAGCAAGGACACAAGAGGAGTGCAGTGATATATAACAAAGAAATTAACTCAAAAGTCTAGTGTTGCTAACATCAAAACTACTACACTCCCATTTCCATATCCCTATTACATTGATTAATACCCTTCAGCTATCTAAAAGATCAAGAATATGGAGGCCTGGCAGCAGGCATTGACTCAACAGTGAAAGCCCATCACCAATATGATTTTTAGCTCTTTAGAAAAGGCTCTGTATCTTTAAGATGCTTTAAGCTTCGTGCCTCTTGAGGTTGGGGGGCTGTGAACAATTCACAAATT
Source organism: Procapra przewalskii (assembly GCA_006410515.1). Classification (NCBI taxonomy): domain Eukaryota; kingdom Metazoa; phylum Chordata; class Mammalia; order Artiodactyla; family Bovidae; genus Procapra; species Procapra przewalskii. Next base: position 854,315 of record SJYF01000549.1, on the reverse strand, counting down.
GTAAAAAGTCCTGGGGAACCTGTTAGGCAAATTAGAGAGCCATAGAGGGGTCTGAGCTGAGACACTCCTTTTGCAGGAGACTGTTAAATGAAGCCCTGAGTTAACTCTTTCCAGAGAAAGTCAGAAGAGTGGAAAGCACAGTACAATAAAATCAGGCCGACTCTGGTTTTGGGGGGGTAGATGTTCAGGAAAACCCAGGGGGGGAACCCCTGAAGCTAGATCATGCCTTTGTGTTTTATCTGGCTTCCTTCCTCATGACCATTGCCACGGGCGGGATTCCTCACGCTGGCCCCCGGCAGTTTTTTTTGTCGCCGTTGTTTCCAAATAGCTAAAAAATGTTTTAAAATCAAATTCACATAGAAATGGACCAGTTCCACCCCAGCTCCTCTCCTGGGAGGATGCTGAGATGACCCACTGCAGAGAAACTTGCTTTGCTGCATCACATTTAGTTTCCAGGTTCAGACACACTGGGCAATGGTTGAAAGCACAGAAAGTGGATACTTCGACAACGTCCAGTTAACGGGCCCATTCCTTCCAAGCCCTTTAGAGCCTGTCTGTGGTATAGACTCATCTCTTCATAAATAAGATTAGCCCGTCAGGATAGCAGTTTACCGTGGTGCTGAAGAGCAGAGCCTTGGGAATCAGCCTCTGCCACTGCCAGCCATGACTTTCAACACCTCTGGCCTTGCTCTCCTTCTCTGCAAAACGGGCACACTAACAACCGCCCACCCCACAGCAGCCGGGATGACTTAGTGAGGAGTGCAAACAGAAGAACAAGGAGAAAGCAAGCGTGGTGCCTGGCGACGAAGACACAGCCTAGTCTGCTGACTAGTTGCATTACTGTCATTACAATTCTGACCAAGGCGAATTCTGTTTTTTCCCTCTACCCGCTTTCAAGAAGGCATCCCACTTAGGACTGGAGAAATTAAAGAATTCATTTAAAAAGACAGTCTCAGGGATTGCCCTGGTGGTCCAGTGGTTAAGAAGCTGCCTTGCAGTGTAGGGGATTCACGTTTGATCCCTGGGCCAGGAGCAGGATCCCACATGCAACTAAGCCTGCATGCACCGCAGCTAGAGAAAGCCTGTCTGCCACAGCGAAGACCAAGCAGAGCCAAAATAAATACAGTAAAATAAATGAAAAGGCAATCTCTTGGAAAGAGCACTAACTGGCATTCCGGATATGAACTAAGAAAAGCTTTCTAATTAACGAAGACTTGGGAAAAACACGTTTCACTGAAAGCGAGGGAGTCTAGTGAACTGTGGCCTAGTGCAGACCCGCTCCAGGTGGTCTTCTGTTTGCCAGAGCCTGACTGGGGGCCTCTCAGGGGCTTGTACCCATGAAATCACAGTCAGGAGCCAGCATGGGGGAAACAAGCCTGAGGGCCACTTCACTCACCTGTCCATCCATCCACTAGCCTATTTATTCATGCTCTGTGCGGAACGCTTTGTTTTCATACCAAAAAGTTCAGAAGCCCTCGGTTGGACGGCTTGCTTGTCCACTGGGCAGCCCTGGGGGTGATCGGTCACTGGTTCATTTAACTACCTACCCCCAAATCTGGCTGGCCCAACTCTGGTCACTTAGGGCTCTTTTCTAATTGGTTGTGGATTGTGCAAGGCACTGAACATCACCTATAAAATAAGAGGATTGGAAGAGGTACCTTCTAGCAAAGACAATTATGGCCTAACAAAGACATTTTGAGAGTAAACAGCCCGCTGTTCATAATTACGCAGGGAAAAAGGCATCAACCAGGGAGAGGGACTGTCCTGCCTCTGAGGGTCTTCGCACATGAAAACATCATAATTTACTTGCAACCCTGCAGACTGATTCTCCTATGAAATTCTGCCAGCTCCCCACAATCATGAAAAGAAGGGGGAAACCCCCACCAGGCAGTGGGGGCAGAGCTTGTGGGGGGGTCACAATTACCAGGTCTGATCAACACCTGAATGACTCCTCTCCCAGCGCATTCCAAAGGGCACCCTGAAGGTCGAGTGCTGGGTCTAAGCTGGGTGTGCGTGTCTGCCTAGAGTCCTGGCCTCGTTCTCAGAAGTTGCAAGCCTGGACTCCACTGACCCCAGGTGGCTCCTGGGACCTCATCTCTCTCTCTCCATTCCAAATCCACTGATCCAGGCACGGCTCGGAGCCAAGCAGCCAGCCCCTTGATTTCCAGTTCCTCATCGGGCTGCAGCTCCTTCCCCCTTGTCCTGGGACCCCCACACCCACCCTTGGGGCAGGAAAAGCACTGGCCTTGCTCAGAGTCGTGGCCACATCTGGGCCCTAAGCCTGTAGCCTTGTGATCATGAATTACCTAAGAAATGAGTCTCAGTATCCTCGACTGCAAAATAGAGGCAGTCAGACCCTCTAAGAGAAAGTCTCTGCAATGACTGCATCAGATTATTGACGAGAAGCGGGCTGACCAGCACCCGACCCGGAGCAGGCGCCTGGGACACCGGCCTTTCTCCCCACTAAGAACAACCTGCGGTGAGGAGCATGGGCGTCTCCACAAAACCGAGAGAGGCCACGTCGCCACGCAGCTGATTACAAGGCTGCCGTTTCAGGCCCTGAGAGGCAGGCAGGACTCTGGCAGACGCTCAGGGCCCACCTCCACCAGGAGCAGCTGTCCCCGCACCCCTATCTCGGTGGGGGCAGCCACCACAAGTCTCTTTCCTCTGTTCCGCTGTCCCTGGCATGTCTGCGTCACTTCCTTCAGCAGCTCGGTCCCTTCCAGCCTCTGGCACCCACCAAGCTTTTCAGGCCCCAGGACAAGGGGGAGAGCGCGCCAGCTCCAAGGGGGAGAGCGCGCCAGCTCCAAGGGGGAGAGCGCGCCAGCTCCAAGGGAACGGTGGAGTCGAGGGGCTGGCTGCTTGGCTCTGAGCCGCGCCTGGATCAGTGGATTTGGAGAGGAGAGAGAGAGGCGAGGTCTGAGGAGTCGCCTGGGCTCCATGGGCACGGGGCCCTGCCGCCTCTCACTCCCTCCGTCCCAGTCGGAACCACCTTCTTCCTCGGGCTCAGTCCCCTGGGCCATTCACTCTCAACCCACGAGGAAGCCCAGACCACTTTCCACACCTTTCTAAGCTCATCTCAACTCAGGCCCGTGGTCTGCTGCCAGAGACTAGACGCTAGGGTACCGCGCCAGGAAAAACCCACCCGACCACATGTCGGAAGGAGAAGGAGACAGGGCCCACTTTGGAGAAGGAGGCTTCATCAGTTGAGAGCCTAGCGAATTCCACACAGCCTCAACAAGTCAAAAGCACACTGGAAAACATATGCACTTGTGCTCTGGTATTCTAACCAATATGCTTATTTATAATTAACATTATAAGTGTGTCCTGTGCTGGGCTCAGCTGCTCAGTCGTGCTGGACTCTTTGAGACTCACTGGACTGTAGTCAGCCAGGTTTCTCTGTCTGTGGGACTTTTCAGGCAAGAACATTGGAGTAATTGCCAGTAGTGTGTATAATTCAAATTGGAGGTGGTTAATATGTTACAGATTATAGCTAAAAATCAATCATTTGAGTTTCTGCCATTCTTAAAACATGAACTGAATGACAATATTGAGCCTGCTGGGACGCCGGACCCGCACTTACCAGCGGTAACAATTGATCTGCAAAGCAGGGATGATGCTGACATCAGCAACATCACCCTGGGGTTCAGCGTGAGGTGCCGTGATGGGCGGGAACTGCCGGCCCGAGGTCTGGCTGATGGCAGGTACTGGACAGACAACGGCAGCTGGTGCCGTTCCCAGCCTTGGGCACATGCCATGCTTTCCCGGGCTGACCCCTGACAGGAAAACTAAGTCACACCAAGAGCCTGGCACTGGGGGACTGAGGGTGCCCTTCAGCGCCGCCCTCCTGGGGGCCGTTTCCAGCTCTCGGGGCGGGGCAGGCCTCCCGCTGCAGCCTCTGGACCCATCATCCAGCCAAGGGCGACGTGGCTGGTGGTCCCAAGTCCAGTCCTGTCTCCAGTACCACTGGGCCTCCCCAGGGCTCTCTGGGGCTAGAGTGTCGGGCTCTGCCCCGCGTTTCAGTCATCTCCTCTTCCTCCCCGACGGCAGCAAGAGGGGTCCTGAGAGCGTCGTAGGACCTGCCGCCCACATAGCACCCGGACGGTGCCACTCAGCATGCAGACAGGTGGACCACACGTGCCACCAACAAGCCCGACACCACACCACGAAGGGTCCAGAAATGCCCACAAGCAAGGGACCCATGAGGAGATCCTCACTGGGCTCTGCCTGCACCCACCCTGGCCCCCAGAGCCCTGCTGCACGGCAATGCACGGCAGAAGTTTTCCGAGCGGAGTTCAGACCCACCCTTGGAGGCCCCGCCGTCCTGGCTGCTTCTGGACATGAGGAACACACAGCCCCGGGCCTCAGCAAAGCTGTGGATCAATAAACCCGCCCTCCTCAGAGGCCTCAGGCGACATCTACCAACCCGCGGGCATCAGAACAGTGGCAGGAAAACTCTGCGTTCCCTCTGTCAGAGGATGGGAGCCCAGTAATTAATGCCAGCCCAATGACACCACCGGGAGAAATAAAACAAACAGCGGCTGGTTCTGCAGACCTGAATCGGGCTCCTCCGCTCCGACAGCAGTTCAGCCATAAAATACGGACTCCTGTTACGGGCAAGGAAGCATAAATCTGAGAGCAAAGAGGAAAAAATAAACAAGGCTCGAGAAACCTGCCATGTAAATTTTAAACTTTTGGTTCCACAGTCAAAAGTATGCGGGACTTCCCTGGCGGTCCGCGGGCTGAGACTTCACCTTCCAATGCAGGCAGCATAAGTTTCATCGCCGGAGCGGGAAAGCCAAGATCCCACACGCCTCTCGGCCAGAAAACCAAAACATAAATCAAGCAATACGATAACAAACTCAGTAAAGACTTAGAATGGTCCACATCAAATTAAAAAAAAACCAACCTTTAAAAAAAGTATGCTCCAGCATCACCTCCTTTCTCATGAAATAACTGAATGTCTCCAGTATATTGAATGAGATTAAGAAGAATCCTCCTTCAATGTGGGAGACCTGGGTTCGATCCCTAGGTTGGGAAGATCCCCTGGAGAAAGGAAAGGCTACCCACTCCAGTATTCTGGCCTGGAGAATTCCATGGACTGTATAGTCCATGGGGTCACAAAAAGTCGGTCACAACTGAGCGACTTTCACTTTCAAAAAGAAGTTAACCTGTGAATGCAAAGGCTCGCCTGCCATTTTCTGTAAAGGAAAGGCCTCCACCCGGCATTGGTCAC
>SJYF01000549.1:820734-832574 GCA_006410515.1 Procapra przewalskii | reverse complement strand
GACTCTTCCCCGGGCTGGACTGGGGGCTGCCATGATCCTCCACGGCAAACTCTGTGACTGCGCTAACCACGTGGCATTCCGGGGCCTATGCACACATCTGTCTCCCCAGAGAGCTTCAGAGCTCCTGGACCAAGGGGACTGAGTGCCGCCAGGCACTGATGCGCAAGAGGGAGCCAGTCCTGCCCATGTCTTCCCATCCCCACGTCCTGTGAAGCGGGCCCTGGTGTCCGCAGTGTTTGTCCCACAGAGTTGGGCCAACACTAGAAACGAGGGCTCTCTCCCTGGAGCGCTGGGTGTGAGGTGCTGACCCGCACCCGCCTGCACCAGCACAGCGTCGGGGGCGGAGGAAGCCCTGCGGACTGATGACCCGACCACGCGTCACGCTCCTCAGTCCACTCAGTGAGCAGTGAGCCCGCGGTGGCTCCCACCGAGTGGCTGTGGAGGGCCAGGCCGCGGCAGCCCGCGCTTGCAGCTCCTTGCCATCGGCACTACTGTCATCTTCCTTTTACGGTTGGGGAAGTTGGGCCTCAGAGAGGTTAGGCCACCTCCCCGGGGCTACACAGCCAGGCAGGAGCAGAGGTGGGTGAACCCGATCCGGCCAGGCTCGGGGAGGAGGGACCAGCACAGGGTGGCACTCAGAGCGGCCTTCCTTCCGTTTCCTCTCTTCTCAGCAGCCTCTCTCTTGGACCAGAACTGACGTCCCATTTTCCACAAGGTCTGTTCTTTCTAACAAAGCCTCACACGCCCCAGAGCTGACACCCCTGGAAAACTCACTCCCGGGTGTCCCCAGGATCCCCGGTCACTGATAGCTGGTGGTTCTCCCCAGACTCCCCAAGCACTGGGCCAGCCCCAGCCCACACCTCCCAAGCTACCTCAGGGCTGACTGGTCTCTGGGAGGGGCTGGGCTTCTGCCAGGTGCAGGGGAGGGTCCTTGGGTCCAGGGCTGAGCAGGTGTGCGCTGGGCACACACACAGGCACCCGGCTGGGGTGAGGGGCAGAGGAGACCTCTCTTACGCTCCCTGGGCCAAGCTGGGGACCCGGGAGGGACAGTGGGGACAAGCACCTTGCCCTGATTTCCCCAAGGATCCTTAGGGCGAATGGGAGCCCTGGCAACATTTTAGTGATGCTGGAGAAAAGTCTGGATCTCTCATTCGAGACCCAGCGCTCAGAGTGACCAGATCCTGCCTCGGGGACGCTACCGGATCCACCTGGAGTGCTGCAGGGACACCTCAAGGGACAGAGCCGGGACGCCAAAGAGCCGCCTGGCAGGCCAGGGGACGCGTGGGCTCCTGACTTAGATGTGGACATTAGTAAGTGTCTGTGCACGTGGAGAACACGTCCACACCTCATTCTCATTAGGACCTAGGAGCATGGTCCGGAAAACAGACAGCGCCAGGCCCCACTAACTACTGATGTTTGCCATGTTTATTATCTGTGCGAGGGAACAGTTCGGTCAGTTTGCACACAAGAGTGATTCTGAGACAGCGAATGGGGTACTGGACATGCAGAGAGGACCTTGGAGGTGAGGGGACAATCCTCTCAGGGGCTTGAGGTATTCTGGATTCTCCAGGAGCGCCCTGACCTGCCATCTCCTTGAGCTGTTTGAATGGGTTCCCAACAAGAGCAGGCTGGGCTTGGGCAGATGGAGGTGGTGGTGAAGGAAGCCCTGGGAACCGGCCCACAGGGGAGGGTCAGAGGCCAGAGCAGGAGGGGGAGGAAGGTCGTGAGTAGTGATCCAGGAGGTTCTCTCAGGATTCAGGACGAGAACCTTGGGGACCACTGGACTGGCTGGGGACTCAGACGCTCTCCATTTGGGCCTTGGACCCTGGCCAGCGCCTTCAAAGCTTTGAGTCTTGCTTTCTGAGTCTGTAAATGAGATGCAGACAAGGTCCTTCAGCATTGCCGTGAGGATTAGTGAGGTGGGACACGTGGCTGCTGGTGTGTGTGTGGCCCCCAGCAAGTGCTCGGTGCAGTGGCAATCATTATCCGGGGGGACCCTTAATAAACCCAGGACATGAGTGAAATCATCAGGGGTGGGAACTCTGCTGTCCACTGGATCCAAAGCTGAGAGGATGGAAGAGCTGGAGCGGCAGCAGCCACTTGGCAGGCACAAGGGGAGGGAGACACCAGGCTGCTCAGCCCCAGAGTGGCTTTTCCAGGGTGTCAGATTGGAAGAGGGAGAGCTGACCTTGAACGTCATGGGGCCACTTCTACAAAGTGGACAGCAAGAGCAGGAGCAGGAGAGAGAATGCATGGATGAGGGACACACTCGGAAGAGCAGGCCAGAGGCTAGCCAGCATCCAGCCCGTTTCCATATCTCCTAAGACACCTCTGTGTCCTTACATCTGCCCTCTGTCCTGCTTAAGCCAGTAGTTCTCAACTTGAGCGCACATTTTGGAAGAGCTTGTTAACTCACAGATCATTGGCCCTGCCCCAGGGTTCTGACTCCACAGGTCTAGAGTAGGGCTGGGAATCTGCATTTTGAGGAGGTTTTCAGGTGATGCTGAGGATACTGGTCCAGGGACCACACCTGGAGAACCACTGGCTTAAACAAACTCCAGCATCCAAGAGCCCCACAGTACGTGGAAGAAGTTGCTGGAGAGGGACTTGTCCTGCTGGTGCCCATGTTGCCCCAACTAGAGCCCCCCAAGACTGGTGAGGGGAACGGGGAGGAGCACTGCCCCTCCCCTCCACATGGTTCCTATCCTTTCCGGTCCCCGGGTGGCCCTGCCGACCCCAGAAACAGCGATTTCCACCCCATGATCCCTCCCCTTCCCTGCCATCACCCATTCAGGAGGCAGCATTCAAACAGGTTCTGGGACACGGGGGATGGGGGGGTGCAAGCCCATCAAAGAACACGGGTTGAAAGGCGACAGGTCCGGGTGGAGCGTGGTGCCCCCCATGGTCTGCGCGGCGGGGGACAGGCTGGCGACTTTGAGCGCGGCCCCTCTCGGGTGCCCCCCACCGCTCCCTGCCTCGCTGCTGTCTTGGTGCCAGCTTTGATGTGTCACGTCAGCGGCGCGGGCTTCCCGGGGGCTGCTGCTCTGAGCCCTGCCAAACTGTCTTTGCGGCAATCAGGCTCCCTACTTCCCGAGCTCTGCCACACTCTCCCACCCCAGCCCCCGAAGTGTGGCTTTGGGGGAGAATCAGGGACAAACTGGATGGAGCCCAGTGCAGCCCCTGCTGGTCACCGAGAAGGTCAGCACAGGTGCAGGCCCCCGGCCCTTGTCTGCCCACACAGGGGCAACGCGAGAGCCCGCCGGCCAGGCCCCTTGCCATCAGGGGCGGAATCAGCTGTGTGGCTCCAGTTTGGACCTTTCTTCTCCTCCCAGCACCCAGACCCGGGACAGAACTGCTGGCTGGGAGCCTTGCAGGTGCCGCCCCTGTCCCGACGGGGCAGCCCCCGGTGTGGCCGCTCAAGCCCTCTGTCCCCGGGTACCTCAGTGAACTTTTCAAGCCGAGCTTCCTCCCCTGGGATGATAGAAGCCTGCCTGGCCTCATCAGAAGGCCCCGCCCTCGGGGCCCCGACGTCCCCGTGTCACCCTTGGGTGGACGCTTGCTCAGGAGGTGCAGGTATCCTGATCGACGGTACAAACTTCAGTCTGGAGCGGAGCGGGGAGGGGAAGAGTTGAGGCTGCTGGTCGGCCTGACGGCTTCCCCTCGCCTCTGAAGGGGCTGCTGCTGGGGGAGGAAAGGCCTACACTTGGACTGGAAGTCACTTAAGACTCGATCAGAGAAGCCTTTAAAGACAACTCTCCTTTTCAAAGCTTCTGCCGCTTCTCGGGGCTGTCAGAACGGGTTTCCGTGGCAGACTCTCCTAGTTCTAGCTTCCGAAACAGTGACAGAGACGGGGAGGTGGGGTGGGGAGCAGGGGCCCGGACTTTGGAGGGAGCTCACAGACCCCGGCACGGGGCAGCCAACAGCCCCACAGAGGGAGGGGCCGGAAGGGAGACCCGAGCATGGGAACAGCCAGCGAACTTGAAAGAGCCACGGAGACTGTCCTCGGGCTCCTCTGCCCTCTCCTGGGCTGTGACTTCCTCCACCACCCGAAATATTCCCAGAGGACCGTTCCGCACCACCGCCTAGAGGGGCAGACAGGGAAGGGCCGAGCGCGCAGGGAGTAGCCGGGGCAGGTGGGATGGTGGGGGGCGGCGGGGAACGGAGACCAGACCACCCCAGAGGACTGGGAGCCAGGCTGAGGGGAGATCCTGGGAAGCTTTGCAGGGGCCCACACTCTGTGTGGGCACTGGCAGGCCGAGGGCACAGGTCCCATGATTTGGACGTTATTAAATGGTGATGACACCTGGGCACTTGGGTGTATCAGGATCCATCAGGCTCTTGATTTGTAAGTGGAACTGAAGGGAGGAGCTAAACAGAACTGAAGTTAGGAAGAACCCAGCTTTGGCACGTTCTGGCTGGGCCAGCCTTCAGAGTGTGGGTCGTTTAGTCACACAACAAACACAGGCTGGTCTGCTCCTTATGCAAGTCGCGTTCCAAAAGAAACTTCGGTTTAGCAATCACTGCGCTGTACAACGGAGAAGGCAATGGCTCCCCACTCCAGTGCTCTTGCCAGAGGAGCCTGGAAGGCTGCAGTCCATGGGGTCGCTGAGGGTTGGACATGACTGAGTGACTTCACTTTCACTTTTCACTTTCATACATTGGAAAAGGAAATGGCAACCCACTCCAGTATTCTTGCCTGGAGAATCCCAGGGACAGGGGACCTGGTGGGCTGCCGTCTATGGGGTCGCACAGAGTCGGACACGACTGAAGTGACTTAGCAGCAGCAGCAGCAAAGCTGTACAAGTAATGACTGCCATGAGAAAAGATGGGTGGTGTGTGGGGCGGGCTCCCAGCTGACCAGGCGAGGATTCCCCAGGGAGGGTGACTGACTCCAGATGCCCGCCCCCACATCCAGAGATCCAGACTAAGGGAGTCCCACGGCTGCCGGGTGAGTAACCCGCTGCTCGGGTTGAGGACCTCTGGACAGGGCAGTTTTACATTTGCAAATATGCATCCTTCCTGCAGGGATTTCAATTAATAAAGCTTTTCTTTTTTCCCAGTAAAAAACTAAAATAATCGAGAGCGATCACATTCAGCTTCAGCTACCAAGAAATGTCCCTTCCCCGTGGAACCTCTTCACCTTCTGATCACGTCCTGTGTGATGAGAGCCCAGCAGGACTTGATTCTTTTCTCCCTTGTTTCCCAAACTTCCAGAGGGGCCAGGACCAGGCTGAGGCTTTCAGGAGGCCCGGACACAAGCCCAAGGCGGGGCCCGAGCTCAGGCCATACAGGCGTGGGGTTGGCACCTGCACAGGCGTCGCCTTCAGCCTCGCAGCCTGGGCTAGTTGGCCTCACGCAGGCTCCCTACCCAACGCCACGCCCCCGGGGGCCACCCTCTCTGAGCCTTTTTGTGGTATTTGTGACGCCGACTCAGGTGGCAGGCTTAGAGATGGACCCAGAGGGAGCAGGTGAGGAGGAGAGACTTGCAAAGCAGGTGAATTCAATTAACTCAATAACGAGGCGCCACCGAGCACCAAGGTGGCTTTGGTCCTCGTGGAGAGGAGATGAGAGACACCTGCCCTGGGAGGTGTTCCCAGGCGTGCCCCGGGGCAGGGGTGGGCCAGTTGCAAGAACCGAGAGACACCCGCCTCCTCGGGGGAGTTTAACCCTAACTGGGCACTGGAGAGATATGGGTAAGTTTTCTAAGCATGACAGTGTAGGGCTGTGTGTTTTTAATTTAGAGTGCCTTTATTTTTCGGGGTGTGGCAACAAAGACCTCCCGAAAGAGGAAAGCCCAGTCTGCCTAGAGGCAGTCTGCGCCAGCAGGGGGGTCGGCCGCAGCGCCAGCGTCTGGCAGGCAGAGGACTGGGACGGCTTTATCGGCGCCCTGAGCTGGGCGTCCTGTGTGCGTGGTTAGGGGAGTGGACTTGGCCTTCCCTGGTCACAAGCCGGAAGTAGGGACAAGAATTAGGGAAGCTGGCAGTTCACTTTGAAGCAAGTCCTGGCCATTTGGGACCGACTGTGACCGGGGTTGTTGCTGTGCTTTCTGGACTGAACCAGAGGCGCAGGCTGGCTTCCTCCTAGTCGGATAACTCCCAGCCCGCCAGCTTCTGGGGTTGGTTACTGAAGACCGCGGGTGGGTTTCCTGGGCCGGTTGCTGTGGCTGCGGGCCAGAGATCTCTCCTGAGGTCTGGTCCAGCCATTGTATAATAAATTCAGCCTCTCAGCAGATATAGACTAGCACAGCCTCGGGTGAAATGAGGTGCCGGGCGGGTTTGCTTTCAAATGGCCAGGAAGCAGGTGGCTGGGGTATCTCCATGGGTCGGGACTGCTATGAGCTGATGACGCTGCCTGAAGCCGGATGATGGGTCTGTGGATGTTCTTACATGCTTCCCACTGCTTCTGGGCACCTTTACGGCCTCCTGTAACAACACTAGAAACTACCCAACCATGGAGCTGTTTCCCACCCCTGGCTGCCTGGAACCCCAGCCTCCTCATCTGCCCCTGCCTATGCGGGTCTTCTGCCAGATGCTGGGTTCTTCCACATCGGTGCTTTCAGCACGACTCGGGGTGGCTCCACAGAGTCCCTAAACCTTGCCGCCTGTATGCTCAGAGCCACTTTCAGGGCTTAGTAGGTGCTCAGAGAACCCTCGGGAAATGAGTGAGTCCAGAGACCAGCAACTGCCTGAAGGCTTCCTTGTCCTGCAACCTGGGCTGTGCACCCTCGGTACCCGCCCCCCCGCCCCAGTGGCTAGAAGCTCCCAGGGGCGAGGAGAAGGCACTCATCTTTGGGTCCCTCGTGGTTTGACGGGAGGGTGCTTGGCACACAGGAGGCAATTGGGAAGTGTTTCAGTCACCACTTGGAAATTACAAGATGGAGATGTCTTGGTTAACACCGACTATATGAGAGAATTCCATAAAGGAGGCAGAACAGAGATTAACAGGAGAAAATTACGTATTTGAAGGTATTATTGCTGCTTGCAAAAGAGAGCTCTAAAGGCTCTGGATCAGCGGCACTTTAAAGACAAAGCTTAATGAGCGGCCTCGCGGGCAGGCGGCTCCGCGGCAAGGCCACGCGCCCCCTTGCCTCCTCAGAACCTTCCCCTCATTCATCAGTCCTGACGCCCTGGCCTTTCATCTTCCCCCCACCCGAGCTTCCGAACCAAAGAACCCCAACAAGGCACCCTTGAAAGCACTTCTATGTGGTCTAATAATTAGAGTAATGAAACCCAGGAGGAATTTCCTCAGACTCCCTCCTCGCTGTTGAATTTTATAAACCCAATAAAAGCATCTTTATCCTAGAAATCAGCCTGCCTCCCCTACCCTGGAAAGTTTAGCTTCTGCAGGAAATGAGATAACTGCTTTCTTTCTAAAACCGGACTCCCACCCTAGAGTTGCCATCCCCCGAACTCCAGCCACACACTCTGACTCTGGCAAGACATAGGGGCTGGGCAGGGGGCATCGCTTTCTTCCCCGAGTCCTGGCCAGGAACATGGGGTCAGCAAGTGATCTGGATTAAGTGGTTTTAGAGCTGGTTCACCAGCTGGGAAGCTAGAGAGGCTAGTCTTGCTGAGTGAGGTCTTCTTTCTCTTCCATCAAACTGTTACTTTCAGCAAATCAGCAAATTTGAGGCTGGGGGTTTGCCTGAGTGACACGTCATCTCCAGGAATGTCCTCACCCCAGCAGGCCTTCCTGCCCACGGCCGAGCTCCAGGGCCTCGACATACCCACTGTGCACACCCCTCACTAGAGCTGGCAGGGCCCTGCAGCCACCTGACCAGCAGGCCCACGCAGCTCCCTTTTCTGGAAACCTGGCCTTGGCACTGCCTCTGGGGATGGTCTGAGCTGAACACACAGGAACCGGGACGAGGCAAGCAGTCACGAGCAGGCAAGGACGACAGAGACGAAGGGACGCAGAAGATGAAGGGAGAGCCAGAGAGAGAATGGACACAAGGGAAAAGTGACTACGTAGGGCAGAGCAGGCCAGGGCGCTGCCCAGGTTCCGGCCTCAGAGACGGGGAGATGGAGGGGCGATTCCTCCATCCGGAGCCCAGGAGTCACCGCGTCTGCCTTCAGCTTCCCTTTCCTGCCCTGGGTGGCCCCAGCGGATCTCTGCTACTTACATCCACAGACTGGCCACGAGAGTCATCTCACCAGCCATCACTCACAGGCTGCCCATGAGGCCTGGAAGCTTCCTTCCATGCTCTTGGAGGACGAGTGGCCACATGTGGTCACTATCTGGTTGAGAGCCTACCCGTGAGTGAAGGTGAAGATGGGAGGCAACCAGCCCTCAGCCACGGCCTCTGTGGAGACTGGCGGGAGACCCCGGCTGGTCACCGAACAGGCGGGCCGAGCCCTGAGCAGTGCTCAGCAAACAGCAGGATCGCGACTGTTCTCAGCCTTCTACCCGCACAGACGAGAGAAAGCCCGGGTGCGGGTGAGGAACGCCTGCACGGCTGAGCACCCCTGCTGTACTGGGCTGAGTGCCTCCATTCCCCAAAGTCCTATAGGACCTTCAAGGCGATGGTGCTGGGTGGTGGGGCCTTTGGGAAACAATTAGGTCCTGCAGATGCAGCCTTGTAAATAAGACCAAGAGGCCCCAGAGCTGTCCTGTCCTCTGGCCACGGGAGGCCACGGTGAGAAGACAGCTGTCTCCCAACAGTGAGTCTGCGGGCGCTGTGACCTTGGACTTGCCAGCCTCTAGGACTGTGGGGGAGACTGCTCCCGGGCCACCCAGTCCGTGACCGCAGCTGGCATGGACTAAGGCATCCTCTTATGCTCCAAAGGGGAGTTTTTAAAAAGATATTTGGAAATTTCTGTTTGTATTTAAGAGAACCAACATGCTTAAGCCCTAAGTGTCCCTTTTAAAAATGTCTTTCAAAGACAGTGGTGGTGGGATGGTAGAAACAGACCCCCAGCCTCCGGGGATGCCATGGGGCGCCCTCCCCGAGGAGTGGAAGGAAGTGGCCCTGAGCTACAGCACAGGAGAGCCGGACCACTGCCCTTTACGCTCCCCGCCGGCTCAGGCCTGCCAGGTCCCGGCACCGGCCAGCAGGCACAGCGCCTGCAGATGGAGGCCCCACCAGCCCCGCCCATACCCACTTGATCCGGCTGACCCCAAGCAGAGCAGGGCGGGCCGCCACCCTCCATGCTCACTGCCGCTGAGGCTGGCGCATCACAAGCCCCTCCCCCAGCAGCCCCCTGGATCTGTGCCCTACTGAAGACCTCTCCCCTTCCTTTGGTCCCTTCCTGCCTGGGTCTCACGTCACCCCAACCCACCAGGAAATGGAAGGAGTGCGGCAGCTGATGGGGGCGCCTTGCGGGGAGCTCTCACCCCATCCTGTTTCCCAGAACCCCTCATCCTACCTTGAACTTCTGATAATGCATCCTGGCGTCTGCTGCCAGAGGGGAATACTCCTTTGTTATCAAGCCCTCCACGCTGAGAAGATTGGTGCTCAGGTGTTTGGCAAGCCACATAGCCTGAAGAAAGGAAAGGGGAAAAGAACGTTTTTGTGGAAGGAATGACTAAGGAGGACACCATTCCAATGCCCGGGTCCTTCCATGTTCTACCAGGAAGGGCTGCCCACAGGGAAGTGTCATCGTTTACGGCTGGAAGGAGGCCACCAGGGGAGACAAAGCCACAGAATCCCTCCCAGCCATAGGATTCTGCTTGCCTGCCATTTCGTCTTCAACCAGCCATTGACTCTAAGTGGACCTGGAAAACCTATGCTCTACTGCCCTAGGCGTGCGTTTTCAAGCTCTCTGGACCATGAGTTCTTAACTCGAAAGTTTAAACCAGGAAACAGAGGGACAGGCCCTAAATAGGGGTCACGACATGCACTCCAAGTTCATCTTTTCTTAAAGGTTGGGAGACGCATGTCCGGGCCAAGTCAATGTTCAGTTCACCAAGGACCACTCTGTGGTCCTCCAGGGAAGAATACATCGTAAAGAATAACCATACAACCAAATGTTCTTAACGCCAAGATGATATTGATGACGATTTCAGCACCAGGATGGCTCAGAAGGCCCCGGGCGTTCCCCGGGCAGGTATGAACCTCGATCTCGCTGCTCCTCCTGCTGGGGGGCGTCAGTGACGAGATCAAGAAGCGGCCGCTGGGATTTTACTGTTATCATCTTCCCATAAAATCAGATTCTGCGTGTTCCACACAGTGGACAGGGGCAGGGACTGTGAATCTGCCAAAAGGACTGGGGCTGAAACACCAGCTAGTGCTAGTGGCTGCCAGGCTCCAGGCCTGGGAGTCCATGGTCTCTCGCAGGGAAATGGAGACTGGGCGGGAAGAGTCAGAGAGAGTGAGAGCTGACAGCCTGGTCCTGAGGGACCAAGGAGAAAAACTGCAGAGAAACAGACAGACGGATGCATGGATGGACGGATAAGACAGACGACAGATTAACTGAAGAGCTGGCGAGTCTCACTCCAACAGCAGGGTAGCTGCAGGTGGCTTTATGTAAGACTAGCCATCTTGATTCCTTTTCAGAATAAAGCAAGGTGCCAGCCGGTCAGAGAAACAGCCTGTGGGCCCAGGAGGCGTGCTGACAGTGATGACACGGTCTTCCAGAGCCTACTGATGTTTTGTTTTTTTCACTGAAGCATACAGTTGACTTACAACGCTGTGTCCGTTTCTGGTGTACAGCGAAGTGACTCGGATACGCGCAAGAGTCTTTCAGAATCTTTGCCATTGCTGTCGCTCAGTTGCTAAGTCGTGCCTGGCCCTCTGTGCCTCTCACAGACTGCAGCATGCCAGGCTTCCCTGTCCTGCACCCTCTCCAGAGTTTGCTCAAACTCACATCCATTAAGTCGGTGAACCTGGGTCTCCAGGATTGCAAGCAGATTCTGTACTGTCTGAGCCACCAGGGAAGCCCCTTTTCCATTTCAGGTTATTACAAGACACTGAATATAGTTCCTTGTCCTGTACAGCAGGACTTTGTTATTTATCATTAACCTATGGCTACCTGATGTTCACTAACCAGGCTTTTTTAAAGAACAGAAAGAGTTCCATTTCAGATGATTATAATTTGAAGGTGCTTTTTTGCACTTAACAAAGGAGGTGAAAGATTAAAACTATACAGGGAACGAAGTTTCAGCCTCAGGACAGAGGCTGTCTCCAAGGAGGGAGAGACAGAAAGGGAGAAGTGAAGTGGGATGAGGCATCTGCTGTCTTGAAAGCTCTACTGTCTTTGAAATGGAGAGAAAATCGTGCAAATGTGGCAAAATGGCAAGTTCCTGCAAAAGCCGGGAACTGGGTTCGGGAGTCTCTCTGGTACTGTTTCTCTGCTTTACTGACTGGCTGAAACACTGCATGGTCAGAATTTCACTGGTGAACCCAAAGGTTCTATGCCAAAAGTCTGTGCTGTTTGACCCAGCCCTTCTCCTTCTGGAAACGAATCCTAAGGGTGGAACGAAGGGTGTGCCAAGGCAGTGGACACGTAGCTTTGAGACTACCCTGGCAGGCATATCTCACATGTTCAAAGAACGCTCATCACTGTGTGACTGCGGAACTCTGCTTCTGTTTCCTGTATTTTCTAGGTTTTCTACTACAAGCACATGCTGCCTCTTGTAATGAGAAAATAAGTTAGGAAGCAGGAGAGAGAAGAGATGAAGAAAGTCTCAGTCATGTTGAAAAGTCACCGAGGTGTAGCCTCAGTCCAGCTTTGCAGGATAAATGAGATATTACTGTATTACCACAGTTAATATGATACACTTACTATGGTTGTTTTCCCCGAGGCAGGTGGGCCTAATATTACAATCTTCGGCACTGTGGAATGAAGAGATTTGAATGTCACTGTTCAGTATGACAAAAAAAAAAAAAAAAAAAAAACCTC
>SJYF01000549.1:775626-791384 GCA_006410515.1 Procapra przewalskii | reverse complement strand
CTTGCTTGTTAACACTAGCAAGAGGGGCACTCTCTGTCCCTCTTCTGATGTCTACGTCAGAGGCTTTCTCTGGCCCTTTTCTTACTTTAATAAAACTCTGCCACACGAAAGCTCTTGAGTGATCAAGCCTGGTCCCTGGTCCCGAAGCTAAATCTTCTCTGGAGATCACGAATCCGGCACTGTTCACCACAAGCTATCAGTAGGAGGCGGGCTGTTTCATCCTGCTCCCCGCTTTCTCCTAACACTGGCTAAGATCAAGCCAGCGACGCAAGGTGACAGGTCAGATTTGCTCGGGCAAGGTGGCATCTGCAGACCAGACACACACGTGAGGCCTGCCAATCGTGCCAGGAAGACAGTCGGCCTGCTGACTGCTGGCAACAGCAAGCGCACACGGGCACTCGGAAAAAGGGGTGGGAAGGACACTTTTCTAACAAGCATGTGCTGCATTTGTGTGGGTTTTTTTTTTAATTGTGGTAAGATAAGCTTAACATGAAACTTACATTTGTTTTTTTAAAGAAGATAATAAACTACAAGGAGCAAGGAGATGAGCAGCCCTGAAGGCACTTTTTCCATGAAGATGACTAGCAAGCTTAATGCCTCCTCACCCAGAAGAGGATGGAGTTAAGCTCAGGACTGGGACTGGTTAACATGGCCATTCCAGTTATGGTAGATGGCGCCAGAATCGGCACAGGGCAGTGAGCAAACTAGCTCAGCAGTAAAGAACTCGCTTGCCAACATAGGAGACGGAGGTTTGATCCCTCAGTGGGTGGGGAAGATCCCCTGGAGAAGGAAATGGCAACCCAATCCAGTATTCTTGCCTGGGAAATCTCATGGACAGAGAAGCCTGGCAGGCTACAGTCCATGGGGTCGCTCAGTCATCTCTGACTCTTTGTGACCCCATGGACTGCAGCACGCCAGGCCTCCTTGTCCATCACCAACTTCCAGAGTTTATCCAAACTCATGTCCATCGAGTCAGTGATGCCATCCAACCATCTCATCCTCTGTCGTCCCCTTCTCCTCCTGCCCTCAATCTTTCCCAGCATCAAGGTCTTTTCCAATGAGTCAGTTCTTCACATCAGGTGACCAAAGTATTGGAACTTCAGCTTCAGCATCAGTCCTCCCAATGAATGTTCAGGACTGATTTCCTTTAGGATGGACTGGCTGGATCACCTTGCAGTCCAAGGGACTCTCAAGAGTCTTCTCCAACACCACAGTTCAAAGGCATCAATTCTTCATCCCTCAGCTTTATGGTCCAACTCTCACGTCCATACATAAGTACTGGAAAAACCATAGCTTTGACTAGACGGGCCTTTGTCAGCAAAGTAATGTCTCTGCTTTTTAATATGCTGTCTATGTTTGTCAGAGATTTTCTCCCAGGGAGCAAGTGTCTTTTAATTTCACGGCTGCAGTCACCATCTGCACTGATTTGGAGCACAAGAAATAAAGTCTGTCACTGTTTTCCCATCTATTTGCCATGAAATGACGGGATGGGATGTGATGATCTTAGTTTTTTGAATATAAGTTTTAAGCCAGCTTTTTCATTCTCCTCTTTCACTTTCATCAAGAGGCTCTTTAGTTCCTCTTCGCTTTCTGCCATAAGGGTGGAGTCACCTGCATACCTGAGGTTATTGTTATTTCTCCCTGCAATCTTGATTCCAGCTTGTGCTTCATCCAGTCCGCCATTTTGCCTGACATACTCTGCACATAAGTTAAATAAGCAGGGTGACAAGATACAGCCTTGACGTACTCCTTTCTCAATTTGGAACCAGCCCATTGTTCCATGTCTGGTTCTAACTGTTGGTTCTTGACCTGCATATAGATTTCTCAGGAGGCAGGTAAGGTAGTCTGGTATTTCCATCTCTCTAAGAATTTTTCAGTTTGTTGTGATCCACACAGTCAAAGGCTTTATCATAGTCAATGAAGCAGATGTCTTTTGGAATTCTCTTGCTTTTTCTATGATCCAACAGATGTTGGCAATTTGATCTCTGGTTCCTCTGCCTTCTCTAAATCCAGCTTGAAAATCTAAAAGTTCTCGGTTCACATACTGTTGAAGCTGGCTTGGAGAATTTTGAGCATTATTGGACGCAGAACATAATCTTGGCCAGTAAGAAGGGTGGGAGGTCTGGTGGGACAGGTTTCCTGGATGAGAGCCCTGCAGGCAGTGATGTTCTCCTCCTCGGACATCATGACATCTACCTGTGACAGGACTAACTGGGGCACACACCTTGCAACAAGGAGCATAGGTTGACAAGATAAGGTTGGGTGGTACAAAAGAGCAGAAAGAACCAGGCTCCTTGATGCAGTCCCTCAACAACTGACCCTACCAACCTGGAACTCACCTGCTTCGGGACTGCTTGTCAGGCTAAATGACGACACTCTTTACAGTTAAGCCAGTGAGGTCTTTTTTTTTGGTTACAAGTCAGTGTCACCATGCCCCTTTTATGAACGGAGGTCAGGGGGCCTGCTCGAGGTCCCAAGACTTTAAGTGTTCCAATCGGAAGACAGCACCGCAGAGGCCAACCCAGCCACACTTCCCTCGGAAGACGTTAGTGCATCTGAGTCAGCTTTATCAGATGGCCTCTAGTCCCTCAGGCCTGTTTCACCTTCTCTCCTCTTCCAAGGCCATTACACTTGCAAAATAGCTGAGACCTGGTTTCTAGAGATATTTCCACATTTAACATCCTTCTAAAGGGAATCTGAATCTGAGTTGAGAGAAGCTGAGAAGTAAGGAGTAACTCTTACGGGAATTACATCTCTCTGGTTCTAAGACTACTCCCTTTATTTAGCCAAAAAAAAAAAAAAAAGTTGATAAAGCACAAGCCCAAGAAACCTCAGAGAATACCTATGTGTAATGGAGAAATTACTGACAGGAGGCATCTGAGCATTCATTCTTAAAATTCCATTCCAACTCACTCACTGATGTTACCCTAGGCTATCTATAAAGTGACGTAAAACTTCTGCCTCGATACCACTGGTGAGGCACTAATCAATGGGAGATCATCCTGATGCTGGCCTGGTTGCCAGGACTGAACCACCATCTCCTGAAATTAAATTCAGCATCACGAAGGAGAAAAAAATATGTATAGCAATATAAACCCACATCCCTGAGAGCTCTAAACAGAACTGGCTTCCCCAAGCTATTTCATTGTCTGTCTCTGTTTCAAGGGAGCGCAGCAAAGAGAAAGAACCCGGTTTCATCACCTACTCCGTCCCAGGTACCCCCAGATGCTTTTACCTACGCCTGACTTAATTTTGAAGTGGCCCACTAGAGGAAACAAGCTCATGTGACAGCTGAAAGGAGCCTGTGTTGCGAGGCCAAGGAGCGGTGGAAATAACACTAGGGCTGCCAAGACACTTTTTAGGAAATGGTTCATAGCCGTTCTCTAGCCTGTGCAACAGACATACTGTCTGGGTCGTAAGAGCATCCCAGGGAGGGTGTGGCTCCCAAACCCACATACCTTGGTGGTGTCTGAATGCTTGTTCTGCAGCTGTTCCAAATACAGCTCGTTGACTTCCCCAAGAACCAACAGTTGCCTGTTCAAGAACTCCATCTGCTGTTGGACCGACTCACTATTTGAGAGCTAACCGAAACACAGAAACAAGCAAAGTGAAAGAGCTGATGGCACAAAGCCTGCAAAGGAGCAGGAGGCAGGGAGGCAGCTGGGAGCAGACTATTCAGGGCTGGGGCACTGCACACAGCACAATGGCCGGGGGGATGGAGGCGTCCAGGGGCAACACACTGGGCAGAAATGCACTTCAAAACTGTCCGTCTGCAAAGGGGAAGAAGTGCAAATGCTCCATGTCAAAACTGGCCGCCTACAGGACACCTGGAGGAGATGGATACATATACAACCCCACAGCAGGGATGTCAGGCCCAGCGGAATAAAGTCTCAGGGAAAACCCACCAGTTCTTTTTATTTTTTAACTTATTATTTGGCCACAATGCCCAGCATTCAGGATCTTAGTTCCCTGATCAGGGGTCAAGCCTCTGCCCCCTGCAGTGGAAGCACAGAGTCTTAACCACTGGACCGGAAGGGAGTCCCCCCACTGGTTCTTGAGTAAGCGATTTACAGAGAGTGCAACGACTCCCAGAAAGGAAAAGATCATGGATCAAGAGCTGAATGAAGTCCTCACGTTCATGTGAACGAATACTGAGGAGGAGCTCCCGGGGCTCAGGCTGGGCAGCTCCCTGCTGCAGGGCTGTCCGCACACCGCCTGACATTTAGGGGCACCACACCTGCCTGCCCACCCCACGGCAGCAGCATCAAAGACGTCAACCAGAAGTGTCTCCAGACATTGGCCCACGTCCTCTGGGGAGGGGACGCTGGGCACCCCGACACAGACACACAGGGGCTGCGTGCGTCCTGCCGGGGGAGGGGCGGCGCGTACCTTCTGGGACACCTGGCTGAGCAGCAGCTCGGTGTGGCACACCTTGCTGTTGGCCTTCTTCAGCTCCACGCGCAGCTCTGCAATCATGTTCCGGCAGTCCTCCAGCTTCGTCTGCAGAGACGCGTGCCAGCAAGTTGCAACCAGAGCAGTGGTAGCTCGGGCCCCGGGGCACCCGGCCCTCCGCCCACAGTCCACAGAGAGCTGGGAAAGCCTCAGGCCTCGGCTGCTCTACTATTCTTGGGCCATCACACTTAAAGCTAACTTCTTAGTTTCAAAAAAAGGCAGTTACAGCTAATTTCTGACTAATTAACAAAAGGGAAAAAAACAAAAACAAAACACCTTAAGTTTGCTGTTCCCAAACTGTGTTCCAAAGAGCCCCAGGGCTACACAGCAGGCTCACAGGGGCTGCGGGGCCAGTGGTAAATTTTGAGGGAGACACAGCGACATCTGTTGGCCACAATGTGAACTGCGAGCTGGAGGCAGCTCCGGGCCTGAGCGGCGGCGGTTGTGTGTGCTTTCAGGTGGCTACTTGATACACATCACCGTGAGGAAAGCAACGTGAAAAAGGAATGGAGGGCGTCAGTGTCTCATGAGTTCAAGGTCTGAGACTCGGCAGCGCCCACAGGCACACTCAGCATTCGGAAGCAGCTGTGGTTTTTCAGAAATAAAATGGAAAACTGAAAATATATGCACGTGTACTATTTCCATTTTCTTCTCTCCAATTGCTAGGACCCAACACCCAAATTATTTGGATCTACTTAATAAGCAGAACTGTCAGGTGTTTCTTTCAGCTGTGGAGTACCAGGACAGTTACTGAAATGCTAAAAGAACTGTGAACTCAGAAAGCCAGGGACCCTCTGCACCTAAGAGAGCACCAGACACGAAATCCCGCCGCCGTGACTTCAGAGACAGCCAGGGCTTTCAGGCCGCCTCTGGCCGCCTCCGCAGTTCGCACCTGTAGCTCCTGGCTCTGGTTGTAGAACTCCTCCCGGTCGTGCTGAAGCTGTCTGATTTGGCTATGGAGCTGGGTGACCACCGTGTCTCGCTGCTCCTGAAGCTGATTGTACCTGGCTTGTTCTTTCTGCAGACTAATCTTCCATATCTGGATGTCTTTCTCTTGCAACTTCAACTGGTCTTTCTAGCAGACACCAAAGATGCCATCATTTTAGCTGCCCCCCAGCCTGAGCAGCGATGCTCAAGTTCAACGCACACTGCAGGCATGTCACCTGAACAGTCGCGAGCCACCCTGAGGCTGCAACCACAGACCCGGAATCTGCCAGCTCACTACTGTCTAACTTGGCTTTTGGTCAAGGGTTTCCAAATTGCACATTAGCAACTGGATCAGAAGTGGCTTAGAGAACTTTTCCCAGCCATCAGCCTGCTCCCAATGCTTTCATAAGTCCTAACCATCAGCACTGGACTTCTCAGGTGGCACTAGTAGTAAAGAACCCACCTGCCAATGCAGGAGATGTGAGAGATGCAGGTTCGATCCCTGGGTTGGGAAGATCCCCTGGAGGAGGGCACAGCAACCCACTGCAGTATTCTAGCCTGGAGAATCCCATGGACAGAGGAGCCTTCTGGGCTACACAGTCCCTGGGGTTGCAAGGAGTCGGACACAACTGAAGCGACTCAGCACACAACTACCAGTGCTGACGTGAGCACTGGTACTGGCCAAGGTCACTAAAGTGACAAACACTGGATCCCCACCCTGCCCTGCAGCGGGCAGGTACTCTCTGCATCCCCAGTGAAGAAGGAGACGCTGCTATCACTACTCTCATTTTCTGTAACGGGTGACAGGGGCCTCCAGAGGCTCCATTACTTTCCTAAGGTGACAGGGCCGCAGAGCCAAGATCATGTCCAGCTCTGACTGGCTTCACCAGCCCCCCACGAGTTCTTGTCATGAGAGTTGTGTCCCGAGAGCTGGTTTTACATATGGAGAAACAAAATCACCTTTCTCCTCTGCTACGATCACCGCCGATTACAGACCAACAAACACCAAAAATCACCTGTCCCCACAGGTGCCCAGAGCTGCAAGGGAACGCGGGGATGCGGCCCTTCACAGGTTGACCCACCCAGAAGCTGGTGGGCAGGGCCAGACGGAGAGCCCGCCCCCGTCCCGCCCCGCGGGGCTCACCATGGCAGCGTTGTGCTCCTCCAGAGCCGCGGCCCGGATCACCTTGCGCAGGAGCCGCCTGTTGCGCAGCGCGTGCTGCTGCCGCTTGAAACGCTCGTAGAGTAACTGGTTGTGCAGTAAAAGCAACTGGTTACGGAGGGTGCGGATCTCATCTGAGGGAGGAGAGCCTGATTTTAAAGCAGAGGGAGGATGGCAGAGATGCCTTTTACATGTTGTTCAACCGAGGCCCCGCCCAGAGTTTAACGCAATTCTTGAAGGAAGAAGTCAATCGCTTTGCCAATGACCACTTGGCTCCCAGTCAGTCACTGGGGGCTGGGGTGGGGGGCCAGTGCTTGCTACCTATCTCCCTTTTAAAGGAACTCGGAGGGAGGGGCATGAGGCAGGATGGCGGAGAGCCCTGTGTACCTGCCCACCTATCTGGAATATGATTATGTGTGCTTTTCGACTCAAGACTCCTCTCCCTGCTTCATGGGTGCCTTCCTACCGCCCCTCACTTTACTGGATCTTTTCTAGGGAGAAGCCTGGCTGGACGGCTGCCCTCCTGCACTTCTGCTCTCAAGCACTGGGCTCCTTACCACTTTGCAAAAATAGGAAATGCTGACTTTGCAACATGTGAGCTACAATGTAGCCAAGCAGATAACCCAGCTGGAGCGGACAGGAAGGGGCACCTCCTTCAAGGACAGAAAGGGCCACCAACACGCAGGATCGCTGCCAGCTGGATTTGGAGCTGAAGTAACAACTTTACCTCCGAAGTGG
Organism: Procapra przewalskii; assembly: GCA_006410515.1. Classification (NCBI taxonomy): domain Eukaryota; kingdom Metazoa; phylum Chordata; class Mammalia; order Artiodactyla; family Bovidae; genus Procapra; species Procapra przewalskii. Next base: position 784,105 of record SJYF01000549.1, on the reverse strand, counting down.
GTCCAGTCCACAGACTTGCTGGGTAAAGACAACCTAGGAAGAAAGTTGTTGAGTAACAAAGTTACCGATCTCAGCTGGAAAAACTAGGCAGATCACTTCTCTGTGATCACAAGCCAGAGGCATAGGACAGCTTCAAACTTGAGGTCCACGGGGGACAGAGGGGTTCAGAGCATGGCTGCGTCTCCAGAATGGAGAGACCCCTAACGCACAGCTCACACTGCAACCTGTGTATGCTGGGCGGCTCCTCGCGACAGGGAGATATCAAACACACCGGGTGCTGTTTTCAACCCTCCCCGCCACCATTCACAGGGTGCGGCTCTCTGCTGAGAAGCTACTGCTGTCTAGGTTAAGGACACAGCAGCTGATTCACCTGAGTCTACTACACTAAACTTCACTCAAGACAGACCTTAAACAGGACAGTTTCTGTCAAATTCCACTTGGGTTATTCTGCAGAAGAAAAATGAAAGCCCTCACCCGCTAAAAGCCTGTTTAGGAACAGCATTACTATGGATAGTGACTCTCTTATCCTTTCCTAGGTCACCTTTGAAAACCATAGTAAAAGAAGGGCTGAAAACAGCTGTTCAGAGGGGTTCTAACCCGTGTGTGTGAGCAGGAAGTGGGGACAGGCCACCTGGACCTTGCCCTGAAATGTTGATTTTATTCTCCATCTAATGGGCTACAGCACCAAAACAGAACAACAACAAATGATCTGTAGCTGGAGAAGGCGACTTCGTGACCAGTATTTCTGCATTATTTGTATACCATAAGCTCATCCTCAAGTGTCAGAGAGCAGATGTGAAAGCATCTAAGCTTGCTCATAGCACAGGAGGGTCTATGCAGAGAAGACTCATTTCTCACTGGCCCGTTGTCTAAGGAACGGCCTGAGGGTAACATGCACAGAGGACATGCACATTCTAGGTGTGAAAAGGCAGCAGGCTAGGAGGACACCCGACAAACCGCAGAACCAGCGGCCTCTGGTGAGCGTGCGAAGAGGAACTCCTGCCTCCAGCCACCCGCTTCCCGTAGCTGCTAACCAGGTGGCAAGTGCAGCCCGCAGCCCCGTGCCGAGCCTCACCTGTTGAGCTCCTTGCTATGCACGTCCGCCCCCTGCTGAATCAGCCTGTCCAGCACTTCCATGGGGGAGGCGGAGGGCGTGAAGTCCTCCTCTGCACTTCCCTTTGCCTTCTTGAGCAGTTCCTCCGTCTTCTTGCTGACAAAATGATGGGCAGTCTTTGGCAATGCCACCTCAAAAAGATGATCGTATGGGGGAGGCTGCCCACTGCCAAACCCCACTCCCCTCTGAGGTGGAATTTTACAGGGGCTGGGGGTGAGGATGCTGGCCTCCAGGGAGGCCTGGCGCTCTCTGTTCCCGGCAAGGCTCTCCCCGGTGCCTCCGCAGGGCAGGTCTATGGGCGTGAAGGCTTGCTTTGGCGTGTCAGGCCCCGACTTGTCCAGGGAGGAGTTTAAAGGCTCAGGGTTCGCACTGGGGCCCTGAGTGCTGGAGGAAGCTGAGAGGGTCTTCCGCGGGCAGCCCGGCAGACTGTCCCGGTAGAAGGGCGAGTCAAAACCTCCTCGAGGAACCAGGGGCTCGGCATCGGCCTTCGTGATCTCAGACAGCTCTTTAGATATGGCCGCTGCAAGGAGGGAGGAGGGAAGAGACGGCGCATCCGGGTCAGGCCGGGCAGTGTGGGGCTGTGTGCTGCCCTGTGCCACCCAGAGGGACCAGGCACAGGGCTCAGAACAAAACTCCCATCTCCCTCCCCAAAAGTAAGAAAAAGCAGACAATCCTGTGCATGTTGATACTGAGTCCCGGTTTTCGGGCAGAATGAGGGCTTTATCAACGTGCAGCATCTCCACAAGCCCAGAACCCTGCACACGTTACCTTCTTCTTTATCCTTCTCAATACTGTCTTCTTCAGAAGCCAGGTCACCTAAAAACCCTGGAAGATCACTGAGAGTGACAGATCCCTTGCCTCCATGCAGCTCTTCTAAAGAGAAAACAAGACAGTCAAACACGCTGGAGACCCCATCCCCGTGAGAACGGCTCACGCTGTGACAGAACAGGCCCAGCCTGGCTCTCCTGCTGAAGACGACGGTGGGGGACAGCTCTCTTCTGGGGCTCCCAGAGCCAAAAGGCTACAATGATCGAATGCAAGATACCACAGAAGACAGAACTCTCCATTTTTTCTTAACGTTGCAGAGATAAGATAAAGCCATGGTTTGATCAGCTCAAGACACAAGTTCTTAGCAGCTTTTACAGGATGCTATTATGAGGTTGGCTTTTAGAATTAATTACATGTTTCATTATCTCTGGCCTTCAGTGTTTCATGGTGCTCTGGACTTTCCCTGTTTCCACACTATAACCCAAACCATCAAGAGTCAAGCAAGGTCCACCGTTACCCAGAGGCCTTACCTAATCCTCTGTCATTCGGAACATGGGGTTGTCTGTGTAGGCAGGGCCTTGCAGAGTCTGTTCTCTCTTCCTGAAAAGACAGGTACCATTTATATATCACAAGGCAGAAAACTGTGTGCATGGTCTCTAATGCTAGAGAAATATCCTAAACTCCTCAAATTTTAGTATATTATAAAGGAGTTTAAAGTTTAGCCCAGCAGTTCTCAAACTGGTGTCAGGACACCTTTCTGTTCTCAACAGTGATTACGAATCTCAAGGAATTTTGTTTATGTGGCTAAAGCTATTGATAGTTACCACACCAGAAACTAAAACAGAATTTTAAAACTATTAATTCACTTAACAAACCCAGGAATTCCCTGGTGGTTCAATGTTAGGACTCCATGCTTTTACTGCTGAGGTGGGTTCAAACCCTGGTCGGGGAACTAAGATCCTACAAGCTGTGCAGAGTGGCCAGAAAAATACCCAACCCAACAGATGTAAACATAAATGACATATTTCTATGAAACATAATTATATTTCCCAAAACAAAGGTAAGTTTAATGAGAAGGATCACGTGGTTCCAAATTTCTGCAATCTCTTTCATATCTGCCTTAATGGAAGGAGGCTGGGTTCTTATGGCTGCCTCTGCTCTGCTGGGTTACATGTTATTCTGGCTAAAGCATAGGAGAAAAACTCTAGGCCCCCACGGATAAGCAGTTATAAAAGCAGAAAGATTTTTTAGATAACTCCAGAAAACCATCTTTAATGTTACTCCAAAACTCGACAAGGGTATTTTTTTTTTCAAGGTTAGTTATGGAGCAGAACCTGAAGCCATGGCAATGCGCTCTTCACACCATGTTAAGTAAGACCCACTGGTCTCCCTTGCCTCCCAGAGGTTACTACCTACGTGTGGGTCTTTAACATCACACACAAGGCGGGCAGAACACTGGCTCACCAAGCTGTGCACATCTTCTAAGCGTTAAAACATTTCACTATACGACATCGAAAACCCCAAACTATCAATCAAGCTTCCCAAGACTTTTCAATCTTGTCATGAAAGACTCGGGCACTAGCAAGCACTCGGTGGCAGATACCAGTTTTTTAATATTCTAGTTGCACGTTTTTATCATGGGCAACAAAGACGGTCAGTTGTTTATCTTCAAGTGACAGACCCAGCTTGCCATCTAAGAAGCTGCCTGCCTGCCTAATACTCAAGTCTGAGTAACCATGGTTTGTTGCCAGTTATTCTTTCAAAGACGACTGCTGCTCCATAAAAGAGAGCAACTAGTTCAACTCAACTCAGCCAACGTCACCAGTGCTGACGGAAGCCACCATGTGCTGGTGTGCACTCAAACTGCTCTAGGTCTACTTCCTGCTTTATCACAAACAATATTAAACATCTGGGTTCTTTCTACAGAATACTCGAGGTTGGCACTTTTTTTTTGGTTGTTGCTTCTTTTCTTCTGCCAAACTGAAAGAACACATCAAGGAAGAAGAATGCAATGCCACCAGAAGAGTCCGCTTTTGCACCCTGGGGCCAGCCATCTCACCCACCACTGTTTCTATGCCATGAGTATAAACGCCAGTGCAGAAAAAAGGGGTGAATGACCACAGAAGAGTAACTATGAAAGTGGATTTGCCCTGGCAGAGTCTCTTAGAAGGTTTGGGGATCCTCAGGGTCAGCAGACCACATTCTATGAGAGCTGCTGATTTGTCTATTTTCAGTCGATCTGATTCAAACCCATTACATTTTAGGTCAGACTTCTAATTGGCATAAAAGGTTTCCCAAAGTGAGGCTGGAAGCAAGTCTCTGTGCGTGGGCGAGGGGACAGCAGACGAGCCTGGCAAACCTTCTTGGGGGCAGTGGCCTGCGGGAGTGAGAGGTGCTCGCAGTCATCCGAATGGCAGGGCGGGGCTGGAGGAGGAGAGGTTGCAGGGGTTCCCAGAGGAGTTCCTTTCCCACCTGCTCCAAGACAAGAGCAGAACACACACACACACACACTGTCAGTTTAACGATCACGAAAACTGCCACTTTTTTTCTTTCCCAGCCTAACTAGTACTGCAAAAAAAAGCTGCTGCGCTTCACTTTCTGGAGAATCTATATCAGTCTGTCTTTTTTTTATTTTTTGCTCACTTTAACTTCTGAAAGTTCCAGGCATTTGTATTAAGCATCAAAACTCGGTTTCCTACTGCAAGAGGCTCTCAAACTCTTAGATCTTAGAGGAGACTGTTCCCTGTCATAACAGGCAGGCCCGAACCAATCAGCCAAACCTAACCTGAGCCATACATACCAGCTGTACCAAAGACTTTACTGTAAGGGTGTGACAGATCAGGTGGGACGTTTCCAGGAGAAGTTGGAGGAGTGGTCATCCCACAAACTGCAGACGGGCTCCAAAGAGTAGCCTAGGAAGTTACCAGGCAGGTCAGCAATGAGAAACAAATGCCACCACCTCCCGAGGTACAAGCCTGTGACCAAGGACCACTTTAAATTTAGCCTTTCAACTGGGAAAAGGAATCTTACTAAAGCTTTATCAAGAGACACGTTGCATTTTCTAAGCCTAGACGACAAGAGAAACCCAAGAGAAACCCAAGTGGCAACAGTTAACTTTCTCTGCAAACATAACACATCCTCAAAACTAACTCCTGAAACAAGCAGTGAGAGGTTTTCCCAACCGCAGGCTAAACCCTGACCCCGAAGGCCAGCTTCACCAGCAAGCAGAGAAGAAAGCAGGCACACTAGTTGGCAGCGTACTTGTGGCGGCTCAGCTAACAGCCGTGTCGACGGGGAACTCAGAGTCTGAGGTAGCTGCCCTGGCGTGTTTAACGTCAGCCGAGAAGTAGAGTAGGGGGTAGAAGTAGCATTCCCTACAAGGGAAGGGAAAGAACACATGAGGTCAGCGTGGGCTCCAGTCATTCTGACAAAGGACTATGGTCCTCAAGACCATTTGATGGCATTCAGTTCCCTGCATTTAAAAAGGCTGAGGGGACTCCTAATGTCCATGGGTATAAAGCAGCATTTAAAAGGCCCTTCATAAGAACCTTTTGGAGAAGGAAATGGCAACATACTCCAGTATTCTTGCCTGGAAAATCCCATGGACAGAGGAGCTTGGCAGGGTATATATAGTCCATGGGGTCACAAAGAGCCTGACATGACTGAGTGACTAACACTTTATAATACTCTTTAGCAATAAAGTTCACTAAGGTTTGATGTCTCATTAAGCTTCAGAATAGCTTAAAAAAGCACCACTTATATGACAACTTCAGCAGGTGCTACCTGTAGATAAGCCTAGACTTTTATTTAATCCAACTGTCCAGATTCATTGAAAACTGTGTCAATGTGACAGCCCAGAGGGCCTCACTAAAGGCGTCTGAAAAAGCAGAAACTTCCTTTATAAGCAGGAGCCTAGAAGTCATATCCTTCCATCCATTTTGTTAAGTGTTGAGGACACAGCCCAACTCTGCTGACATACTATCAAGGTGGAAATTAACGTCATAAGATTGTGAATTAAATTTAGGGGAGAAGTTAATCAGGAAAAAACGGAGATAAATCCAAATTTTAAGTATTTGGGAAACAGTTCCTAGGAGCTCAACTAAGCCTTACTGTAGGAAAAGAAACTAAAGTCAACAATAATCAATGCTTTCCAGAGACAAAGTTGTAAAGAGATAAGTACCAAAGTCACTTTTTACCATAGCTATTCTGTGTGTCAACATAAGAGCTGGCGGAGACATCGGCTGAACGATGAGGAAAACGGGCTGAGATTTGGTGAGACACAGAATAGCCATCTTCATACGAGGCTTCTGTAGGGTCCAGAGAGATTTTGGCACATTCTATGACAACATCATGTGTTTCTAATCTCTTCCACCTGTAGAAGACAATACAAGTCAAGAAATGCAAGTTATAATCCATTTAATCAAACCATCAAATACTTCAGAGCGCAGACTCAGTGTCAGCCACTGAACTATGACCAGCAAAGAACAAGGCAGAACCACCCCAGCCCAAGTACGAATTAGCACTATGATAAAAGGAATTAGCCATTCATTTTACAAACCTATAGTGGAGGTGATTTAGTCGCTAAGTTATGTCCAGCTCTTGTGACCCCTTGGACTATAACCCACCAGGCTCCTCTGTCCATGAGACTTCTCGGGCAAGAATACTGGAGTGGGCTGCCATTTCCTTCTCTAGACAATCTTCCCAACCCAGAGATTGAACCCAGGTCCCCTGCATTGCAGGAGGTCTCCAGTATTGCAGGTGGAGTGAGCCACCAGGGAAGCCTTACAAACCTATACCCTATTTAAAATGGTTATATCAAGTTATCAGAAACTAATCTAAAACCAAAGTTTCAGCAACAATAGACCAGGCACAGCCTCAAAACAGAATACAGACTGCACAGAGCAGTCAGCAGGGGCTCTCCTCTGGAACAAAAGTAATCACAGAAAAGGGGGACCTGGAACTGCCAGGCAGTTGAAGCTGACTTAAGGTCTCCCATCAAACCCTCAGGATTCTAATCCATCCCCAGACCACAAAGACAGCTCAGCAAGTCTCGAACCTAGAGAAAGCCCATGAGGATATTTAAAGCATTGTCTCAAGAGTCCTGCTGTGTGATCCAGAGTTCCATGTCTAAGAAATCAGCCTGTGGAAACAGACACGTATCAAGATGGACAACAACAGTCAGCACAGCTTGTCACAGAAGAAAAGAGACAGCCTAAGGTCCAACCAGAGAGACAGGGTCTACAGAAAGGTACCCTGCCATGGAAAAGCATGCTTTTGGCAGATCATGACTGCCAGGAGTGGGAGAGGACAATGGCCACCAAGAGCATGAAGGAACTTTCTGGGCTTCAGCTTCCAGCTAAACTGTAACCCTACTTCCAAATTTCTAGGCATCAAATTTCTGACATCTGAATTTCTAGACATCAACTATTAACGTCCTTATGGTAGGTGAGCATCTAGGTCACTTCCACACATCTTGCCTAGTGCTCTCAAAATCACTTTTGTTGTTTCTAAACTGATTTTGAACAATGCATTAAAATGACTAGATCAGTACCACTGACAGCTGAGTCAAAGAGTATTCTGTAATATTTCCCTTTCTGTTCAATTTAGTTTCTCCTAGAGTTTAAATTTTTCTGTTTCTTTGCCTCAGTCTTCCACATATCTAACACTAATCCTTCCTGAACTTGCTCTAACGGCTGGGGGAAAACGCCTAATATAATTTTTACGTAAGAAAATGCAAACCACCTACCGAGACCATTCACCTTCTCCTAAAGAGCTGCTGCCAGGGCCCTCCCTCTCCCACTGGTTGTCCTAGCACTGCTGTACAAGTTACACCAAGACTCCCCTTGCCCAAGACCCTAAGCCAGGTCCCTCATTTCCTGGACTCTGTCTTCCTTGATTTTACTCCCATTTTAGTGAAGGACACGCTTCAATGGTTCACTAAAGAAGGGTACATGGGAGGTAAATTTGAGTCCCTGCCTATTTAAAAATGTCTCATACTTGATAGGCAATCGGGCTAGGAATAAAATTCTAAGTTGAAAACTTTTTTCTCTCCATTTTGAAGGTGTTTCAGAAGCTAACCTCATTTTGATTTCTGACCCCCCCTTTTTTTTCCCCTGAAATTTCACAATATTGAGCTGGTAGCATTCTTTTTCACTGACTGTGCTGGGAACTACATAAACCTCTTCAACCTGGAAACTCATGTCTTTCAATTCTATAACTGTATTTTCTTGTATCATTTGTACTTGTATTGGAAATTTTCTTCTATTATTTCACAGTTTCTTCCCCTACCAAAGTTTTCTCTCCCCTTTTTATTAGACGTTGGTCTTTCTGGACTGATTATTTTCAATTTCTTTATCTAATTCATCTCTATCCTTTGATTCTGCTCTCTAAGATATCCTCAAATATACCCTCCAATTCTTTTATCAGAATGTTTATTTTAGCTATAGTTTTAAATTTCCAACACTGCTTTCTCTAGCTCTTGGGTAGCATCCTGAACTTTATATATGCACTAATGTCTCATCTCTACAGCTCCTGTAGATGTTTCCTTTCGCTCTCTGTATTATCTCTGTTTCTTGCTAGCTCCTCTAGCTCCTCTTT
>SJYF01000549.1:759409-775271 GCA_006410515.1 Procapra przewalskii | reverse complement strand
TTATACTGGAGAATCCTTGAAAAGCAAAAGAACTTGTATATACATGAAGTATTTCTGGAACTAGAGATGAGTGACAGGTCAATCAGGGCAGCTAAAATCAGGAAGATGGGGTAAACGCTGCCTGAGCCCTGAGATCCCACTTTGCTTTCTGAAATCTGGACTCACCTCTGAAGAGGTTCAACGAGTCAAGGGACTGAGGCACTCCAAAGAGAGGAGTTAAGTGAGCATGTACACTCTGAAGGCCAAGACCACTCATCTCTGCCACCAAGCAGTCTCTACTCTCCAGGAATAGCCAACTCTTGTTCAGAAAGCCCTTTTCTGAAAAAGTCTGACCAACTCAAAAGGAAACCAATATTGATATCAGCATCTCCTACAGATGCTCAGAACAACCCACAAGAAAGCACAAAGGCGACAAGCCCCATCCTTGTGAACAGAGGTTCTTAGTCTCCTCATCCAAATACAAGTAGATCGCCAGATCTTTGCAAAAAGCCTCAAAATTTTAAAAAGAACAACAGGGCAGTTTAGAGAAAAAAAACTGTAGGAAAAAGAAAACCTTAAAAAGAAAAAACTTCCATCAATCTTATCAAAGACATGAGACTGCATCCATGAAACAAAAACAGGGTCCAACTTTAAACAATGAGAGCATCCGGAGAACTAACAAGAGCTCTTAGGCACCAAAAACTTGGCAGGAATGAATGCAGAAGGATTAAGAGCTGAAGACAATGAAATCTCTAGGAAGTAGGACAAGAGAACAGAGAGAGAAAACAAGAAAAGAAAAGCAGAACCACTCAAGGAATTCCCAATCAGAACATTAAGAGTTCTAGAAAAAAAGACAGAGATAGCAGAGGAAAAGAAATCAAGCACAATATAACTGCAGAAAATTTCCTAGTATTTAAAGGTAAGAGCCTCCAGACTGAAGAACGAGAACAGATTCCTGTCAAGGGACATCACTAGCAAGTTTCGGAGTATTTTGAGAGCGAAGAGAAGACAATAAACGCAGATGGTCAGAAATAAGGACGTCTTTGGATTTCAACAGCAGCATCGGCGGCAAAGGGGCAATGGAATAACGCCTTCAAACTGCTTGAATGAGAATGACTCCCAATCCAGAAATCTATACCCACACAGAAAACAGCATCCTTTCTCTAAAATCCCATGAGAACAGGAGTGAACCCAGAAAGGCATGAGATAGAGGAAATAGGAGAACGTGCACAGGTGAGAGGCACAGAGAAGCCACGAGCGAGTCAGACGGCGGCCATGCAAGAGGCACAGAAGGAGACTGCTGAGATCAGAACACACGCTGGGACAGGCGTGTGCAGGCCCTGACCAAGGTTTCTGCTGCCACCGAACCATCTTTCCAACAGAGGGACAGAGCGTCTGGGCAGCCTAGACAACTTGTTGGTACTTAGCTTGTCTTGATTAACGAATCCACTAATGAAGTGCCTACTCCTCCTGGGTTAGCTAAGGACTTCCATCTCACCCCACAGAAGGACTCTTCTCTGACCTACACTTGGAAGCTGCCACAAGTGCACAGAGCGTCTCCTCCCTCTGCCGTATTTCGGCAGCAGATTCAGTACCTGGCCCTCACTATGGGTCTCACCAGATGCCCTGACTAGGGTAAGCCGTGTGTTCTTCCCTCTTGGTTCTTCCTCTTACCTCCTGGGAACCTTCATCTCATGGTGACAAGACTGCCTTTCCCAAGGCCAGACTCTGCTTGCTTTCAAAATGAAACAACACATGTGGTCAAACCATCAAAGAGAGAACTTCCCTGGTGGCACAGTGGTTAAGAATTTGCCTGCCCACGCAGGAGACGTGGGTTCAATCCCTGACCTGGGAGATTCCACATGCCATGGAGCAACCAAGCCTATGAGCCACGACTACCGAGCCCTTAGGCTCGAGAGCCCCTGCTCTGCAACAAGAGGAGCCCTGCCCGCTGCCACCAGAGAAAGCCTGTGCACAGCAGCAAAGACTCACTGCAACCAAAAAACAAAATAAACAAAAATAAACACACTTTTTTTTTTACAGTAAGAGAATGATTAAAATGAAAGCAAGAACGGCAGTTGTCTCTGAGGTGAGACAGGGACCAGGGACAAAGATGACTGCAACTGGAGAGGGTACTGGCCCATTTTTTTCAAGTGGTGTCTACACAAGCATCCACACATTACTATAAACTTTTCTTACATGTTTTCTAAGCTCCTCTACATGTATCTCACAGCAAGTTGCTCAGATAAAACGACTGTGTAGCAGAGGGAGGCTTGTGGAGATCTGAGATTTACTGAGGTGATCAAGCAGTGAGTCATCTTTTTCAGGGGGAGATCCTCAAACATCAATATCCGAGCACCACTTCTCCTCCAAAAGGCATCAACTCCCTGCCTGGGGAGCAGCCAGAGAGAAGCAAGGGAAGGGCTGAGCCTCACACAGCTCGGTGTGTAGGGTTTCACCTCACTTCCTTCTTTCTGGTTGTGACTCAGTTCCACATTCCACCAAGCTTGGCGTTCTCAACTAAGGAGGCTGGCAGGTTCCACTCCTCCAGAGATAAAACTGGGCACTTCCAGCAGGCCCCGTGGAGGACGGCAGTCGTCTGGCTAAGCAGGATGGAGAAAGCGACCAGGGGAATCCGACCACTCAACATCCAGACTTCCCACAGTGTGTTTGCTTCCAACCCACCCATCACCGCCCACCTCGCACAATCACAGACCACCGAGCTCCTGGCCCTCTGGGGTTCTGTGGGACAGACACCTGCAATCCAACCTCTTCCTGCCAGTGAGGAGTATGCCTTAGACTCAAGCGTGCAGAATGCTTCACTGCCCAAGTCCTTTAAAGTGAAATAAACAGAAAAGCCTGTCTTCTCCAATAACATCTCCAAAGGGACATCTCTGAGATCATGTGTTCAATTTCTCAAGTGAGTCTATGAAATTCTGTCACTAGTTCAGGTTCTGTACCTTCGAGGGTCCAGTTCATGGTCCTTGGATCCAGTCACTAATTCCGGGTGAATTCGCACATGCTCCATCATTGGCTAAAAGAGTTTGGGTTGACAAGTTATAAAAAGCTTAATTTCTGTCGATTTCTACACAATAAAACATTATTTGACAATACAAAGGAATGAAGTACTGACACAGGCCACAACACGGATGAATCTTAAAACATTCCATTAAGTGAAAGAAGCCATTAACAAAAAACCATATTATATGATTCCACAAGCATGAAATATTCAGGACAGGCAAGGCCTATAAAGGCAAAACATAGATTCATAGTTACCAGGGCTGAGGGCAGTGAGCAAGATGGGGAGAAGGCTGAATTTCTTTTCAAAATTCCCTAACATTTAATACGAAACTTACAAATGCAGCCCCTCTCCATAGCACACTAAACGGCAAGCAAATGGGTGCTCATTTACCTTGACCACTTCTTCAAAAGTCTCCAGGTTTTCCTTCATGCTGTAGTGAGAGCGCAGAAAGGAGACAAAGCTGCAAGGGTACATCCCGTACAGGCGATGGAAGAGGGCATAAACGCTGGCGTGGAGGTGGACGAGACAGACCTCCGCCACGTGGCCTGAAAAAGAAGTCCACTGAGGGGGCTCCTAGTTGGGCCCAGGACACGTGTGTGCCAGACAGACACACACACAGGCTACCAAGGGGACTTTCTGCGCATGTGCGCTCCTGCCTCGCTCCAAAGACAGTAAGTAAAGGACAGTTTTCTAAAACCCAAATCTGAACACACCAGACACCACTGTCTGAAATCCGTGGGTGGCTCCCGTGGCCTCTGGATAAACTCCCATCTACTTGGAGTAACCCACAGAGGCTTGCGCTGATCTAGTCCCTGCCCTCCTCTCTAGGCGCCCCTTAACAAGGACCCTGGAATTGTAACACTGAAGCACCTTTACAAGAATACCCCCTGCTAGCTGTCATCGTATGTCCCCAGAGCCCGATTCAGTACACACCTCAAGAAGAACACCAACTCACTCACCTCTGCGCCCTGAGAGCTCTCACTGAGCTTGCTGTGTAACAGGCATTCATATATTTGTGGAATGAATGTGTAAGAACCTTTTAAAATCAGTTTGTAGTCTTAGCTATGCAGATTCATAACTACAGAGTAAAAAGCTACTATCTGAAATTAGCTTAAAGAGCTAAGAGTGGGAGAAATAGAAAATTTAATTCATCTAGCCTTATCCAGACCCTATGAAAAATCCCAATGGTATACATAAAGCTCCTCTAAAACAAAGGGCAGGCCACTCCTTTCTCTTCAAGCAAGAAGAGCCTACTAGACAAGCTGGCATCATATAGGCCTCGGGCTTGTTACTTAATCCAGTACAAGAAGCCACAGTGTTCCATTTCCCAGGGCTTACACATTTCACTCTTTTGATGTGAACATTTCATGCTGGGAGGACCAAAAGATCCCAAAGTTCACATGTTTACAGCTTCTGAGTCATTCTGATAGAGCCGTGCTATCTGTTGATGTAGAAATAAAACCCCCCTGTACTAAAAGCTGGAACACTAATCAGGGCCAGCCAGGTTCTCTCTCCTCCTTCCACATGTACGACAGATGAGTTCTCTGAACCAGAAGCTTGTGCTCTGTCACTACAGACCAAGAGGAGGACAAACATGCCCCACAAGCCTAGTCCCATACTGCTGCAACACAGATCTAAGCTGTTTTTCAGTTTATTGAAGATCAGGAAGCTGTACCCACCACTCAGTTTCTCTGACAACTAATCCTCTTAAGCCAACAAAATAAGGACAGTATCTCAACAGTCATGCTTTTTTTTTTTTTTTAATTTCTTGGCATATGAGATCTAAGTTTCATGACCAGGGATCGAACCCACACCCCTGGCATTGGAAGCTTGGAGTCTTAGCCATTGGGCCACCAGGGAAGTCCCTGTCTTGCTTATTCGTGCCCCTGGTGGAAAATAGCTGAGGTATTCCCTCCCCTGGCTGGTGACAACCAACCATTCCAGCAACAGGATCCCACGTGTCCTTCTCTTCCAGCACATGACCTGCTCATCACTCACGGAAGCACTCGCCTGGTGTGGGTGACGGGCATAGGGGGAGATCTTCACCTGGTTTCTTCAGGCACCACGACGAAAGACGGCCAAAAATATCGAAGAAGTCGTGAAGGTGCTGCTTCCCCGACTGTGGAATCATTGGGAGCATGGTGATCAACACTAAGACTCCTGTTGTGAGGACAATGACGTCGGTGTCCATCTGGAGGAGGGGAGGTCAAGCGGGAAGAGACACAGCTCAGGTGCGCAGCACTAGAGTAGCACACTTAGAGGCCCTCAGGTCAGAACGCAGGCAGGGCGCGTCCTGCCCCTCAGGGCGCGGGGCACAGCACCGAACCGGACGCAACCCCAGCCACTGAGGACCAGCTCCACCAAGCTGAGTCTGTGGGGGCCACATTCACGCACCAAACTCATCCAGGGCAGGGCTTAGATGTGGCTTAGAAAATCCCAAACCCAGATACTTCGGATGCGCTATAAATAGCCCCTGGCGGGAAGCGCTAGTTGCTTTTGAACAGAACAAAGAAATGTTGCTATTCTTGTTCATTCCGCCAAATTATGCAGTACTTACTCTTAAAGTCAGGTAAAAAGACCCATATACATGAACAAGTCATTCTCTATTTCTGAAGGATCATAACAGAAGTATAACTTAATAAGAAATTAGTATAGCACTAACGAATCTTCTGAATGGCTCACCTCTCAGCAGTATTTAGAGACCAGCAAATAAAAAGGATACGGGGACCTCTGACCACGTCTACAGTTTAAACATCAAGTCATATAAATTTAGACTAACTGAACTTAATAACCGGCTCACCTGACCCATAATTAAATTATGAATGCCTGCCAAGTAACTGGAATTCAGACTGAAGAAACAAGACATTAAACAAAAGACTACCATGCAGGCTAGAGCATTCATTACTCCTCAAAAAAAGGAGCCCATGAGTCTGAAAATAAAGTTTGGGTTTTTATAATTAATATGGATTTATTTATTTGGTGGTGCCAGTTTCACCTGCAGCATGAGAAGCCTTTAGCTGAAGCATGCAGGGTTTTCAGCTGTGGCATGAGGGATCTAGACCCCAACCGGGGTCTGGACCTGGGCCCCCCACACTGGGAGCATGGAGTCCCAGCCACCGGACCACCAGGGAAAGTACCTGGAAATAAAGTTTTAAACAGACTTAGTTTTTACATCTAGCACCAAGCCACCTGTTAAGGCAGTTATCTAATAGGAAAAACGTAAGATTCTGACAGGAGAACCAAGAGTCTGTAATGAGTTCTGACTAAAAAAACAAACAGAAATAGAAACACTAACAAACCATCCTAACTGAAAGTTTGGGTTGACAGTTTGTAAGTGATTTTCAAGGCTTATTCTTTTGGAAAAGGTTAAGTATTCTTCAATCTGAACTAAACAATGTGCCTCGAAATCAGATTATATTCTCATCAATCCATTCATTCAAAAAATTAAGCTGTTAAAGTGGCTCCTGCTTTTCCTTAACATTAAATGCACATCTTTATGACGCCCTACCGCCATGACTCCCTGAGACCCACCTCTAGGGAGGATAAACAGCTGCCCTTCTCTGGCACAGACAGAAACCAACTCGCACGGCACTGTGTCAGAGGCCTTCAAAGGCTGGCCATCCTGGAACAAATGCTGCTGGGCAGCCTCATGTCTGGGAGGTGCAGGCAGCTCACATCACCCACATCTCCCTAGTTTACAGGTAGGAAGCAAGCCCAGGAACTAAAACAGACTAAACAAACGCCCTAAGCATTTCAGTACGCCACGGTCAAAACTGAAACCATAAGGTCCTGCTTAGGTTTTGACTCTGTAGAAAAGTGCACTAAGCTGAGTGCAAAAAAAGCAGAACACAGTCTGGTAAGGGCTTCTACCAAAAAACCTCAGTTACAGCTGCAACCAGAACCTGCTCCTAAAGAGTTAAAAGTCTTAGCCATTTTGCTATTAGCCAAAAGAGAACGCAGAAATAGGGATTCCCCCAAGACAAACCAGCACCTTTCTGACGAAAGGCTAGACAATGATGAAATCAAAGAGGGCTGGGACAGCATACGTTGAACCAATCTGATCGAAAAGTGACCATATTTGCTCGGACCACACATAACTGCACGAGACACAGTGACGCACTGAGAGTTTCCTAAGCACCAAGTCTGAACCATGTTACAGTTGGAACCAAATGCCTAGAAGTCTTTAAACCCTCAAAGTTAAGATCTAGCTGGCTTGTTTTAAGGTCCTCAGAATTTCAGAAATTATATGATGAAGCTATTTTGTGCAAATCCTTACAAACATCGTACCTTGAGACATTTTAGTAGAGAAGGCAAAAGAGGTGCTTGAGAGAGCTTATGCTTCCACGACGGCTGCAGCCTCACGACGTGGCCCAGTAGCAAGAGGGCGGATAACCGAGAGGCGGCCTTGCCCACATATTCATTCATCTTGTCCAAGAGGTGCTGAACATGCACAAGAACAAGAGAAACGATCACAATAAAGCTGGGGAAAGTCAAGGGACCCCAGGGAAACACTCAGGTGAATGCATGAAGTGCACACGAGGAGAGGCAGCAGTGACCAGCTCCAGTCTCTCGAGTCGTCACTTGGATGTAAAAAAGGGTCGTGCAGGCAAAGAGACCAAACTCAAGGTTTTTTAAAGCCATGCAAACAAACACACTGTTGTGTTGCATGAGTCCTAAGAGAGGGCAGCCAGTCCCCAACTCCTGAAAAAGAGTCCCCACAATACAGGTCTGTAAGCAGGACGGAGACTCCTCTGTATCTTTCTGAGATACAAATAGGCCACTTCTTAGAATAACTACTGTTCCAATAAGCCTCTAACAAGTGGAAGCTGCTGAAGCTTCAGGGGGTCCTACTGGAAGCAGCTATTTATTGCTACCAGGGCCTTGCCTCCATGGTTTGGCCCCAGATAAAACTCAGGTAGCAGTAGAAGTTAAAATTCAGCCCAGAGTGACAATGGCAAGGCCTTCAAATCCCAGTTAAGTAAACCACCAGTACACATAAACTCAAGACAAATCAAAACGTGCAGCTGGTAAGCAAGGCTTTGTTAGCTATTTACCATCAACAAAAATAAAAGCAAAAACAAAACGCGAAGGAGTCTCCCAGTGCCTGGTGCTTGGAAAGAGCACTAGGCAATCAGCCCCATGAGGCACTCACATTCACAGCTTTTGCCATATGGATTAAAAGTCTAAAACTAGGATTAAAACCCTGCTCAGAGCACGTGTTTAAAGATGGGTACCTTATGGATTCATCATCACTATACAATTATAGCTTAGGATGACAGGATTTCTTCTGAGAGCAAGATCTTTGAAGGCCTCTGAAATATGTTGTATTTCGAAACCTTTTCAGGAAACAAAAGTCCTGACGACTATTCGTATGTGTAGTTACAATCTGGGAGCAGCGTCATCAGTAGCACACGGAAGTGGAAGCAGTAAGCTATAAACACACCGGGTACTGGGGCTGCACAGACTCAGTCACGGCCCTCAGAGAAAGCGCATCAGATCTTTACCATTCAGCAGGTACCTTATCATGGGGCTCTTGCAAGGTAGTCAGGATGTGCAATACAGGCTGAGAGTTGGTTTCCAGGTAATAATCCACCAAGGTGTTCACAAGCATCGGACCACGATCTAAAGAAAGAAAAGGACTGTTTATAATAGTTATTTCCTCTAACATTCTAAACCTACCTCCAACATTAACAGTTGCCAGTAACAAAATCCAGAGAATGTTTCTTTGTACATTACCCAAAGTAACATGAAGTGTTGTATTTCTGTTTTCTAAAATGAATTTAGGTTTAACAACAGGATAATATCAAGTTTATATGCCTAAGTAGCCATAGTCCAGTTCAGTTGCTCATTCGTGTCCGACTCATTGCGACCCCATGGACTGCAGCTTGCCAGGCTTCCCTGTCCATCACCAACACCCCGAGCTTGCTCAAACTCATGTCCATTGAGTTGGTGATGCCATCCAACCATCTCATCCTCTGTCATCCCCTTCTCCTCCTGCCTTCAATCTTTCCCAGCATCAAGGTCTTTTCCAATTCTTCACATTAAGTGGCCAAAGTATTGATGCTGAGTGGCCTCAGTCACTTCCAATGAATATTCAGGACTGATTTTCTTTAGGATTGACTGGTTTAATCATCTTGAAGTCCAAAGGACTCTCAAGAGTCTCCTCCAGCACCACAGTTCAAAAGCATCAATTCTTCAGTGCTCAGCTTTCTTTATGGTCCAACTCTCACACCCATACATGACCGGAAAAATCATAGCTTTAACTAGACGGACCTTTGCTGGTAATGTCTCTGCTTTTCAATATGCTGTGTAGGTTTGTCATAGTTTTTCTTCCAAAGAGCAAGTGTCTTTTAATTTCAGGGCTGCAGTCACCATTTGCAGTGATTTTGGAGCCCAAGAAAATAGTCTGGCATTGTTTCCAATGTTTCCCCACCTATCTGCCATGAAGTGATGGGAATCAGTGAACTAAAAATGGATCAGAATGGGTGAATTTAATTCAAATGACCATTATATCTACTACTGTGGGCAAGAATCCCTTAGAAGAAATGGAGTAACCATCATAGTCAACAAGAGAGTCCAAAATGCAGTATTTGGATGCAGTTTCCAAAACGACAGAATGATCTCTGTTCGTTTCCAAGGTAAACTACTCAACATCACAGTAATTCAAGTCTACGTCCCAACCACTAACACCAAAGCTGAAGCTGAACAGTTCTACGAAGACCCACAAGACTTTCTAGAACTAACACCAAAAAAAAGATGTCCTTTTCATGATAGGGGACTGGAATGCAAAAGCAGGAAGTCAAGAGATACCTGCAGTAACAGGCACGTTCAGCATTGGAGTACAAAAGGAAGCAAGGCAAAGGCGAACAGAGTTTTGACAAGAGAACAAACTGGTCACAGCAACACCCTCTTCCAACAACACAAGAGACAACTCCACACGTGGACCTCACCAGACGGCCGACACCAAAATCAGACTGATCATACTCTTTGCAGCCAAAGATGGAGAAGCTCTGTACGGTGCGCAAAAACAAGACCGGGAGCTGACTGCGGCTCAGATCATGAGCTCCTTACTGCGAGATTCAGACTCAAATGGAAGAGAGTGGGGAAAACCACTAGACCATTCAGGTGTGACCTAAATCAAAGCCCTTACGATTATACAGTGGAAATGACAAACAGATTCAAGGGATCAGATCTGATAGAGTGCCTGAAGAATTATGGACGGAGGTTCCTAACACTGTAGAGGAGGCAGTGATCAGAACAAACTCCAAGAAGAAGAAATGCAAAAAGGCAAAATGGTTGTCTGAGGAGGCCTTAAAAATAGCTAGGAAGAAGAGAAGCGAAAGGCAAAGGAGAGAAGGATAGATATACCCATTTGAATGCAGAGTTCCAAAGAATAACAAGGAGGGATAAGAAAGCCTTCCTCAATGATCAATGCAAAGAAATAGAGGAAAACAATAGAACTGGGAAAGACTAGAGATCTCTTCAAGAAAATGAGAGACACCAAGGGAACATTTCATGCACAGATGGGCACAATAAAGGACAGAAATGGTATGGACCTAACAGAAGCAGAACATATTAAGAAGAGGTGGCAAGAATACACAGAAGAACTATACAGAAAAGATCTTAATGACACCGATAACCACGATGGTGTCATCACTCACTCAGAACCAGACATCCTGGAATGTGAAGTCAAGTGGGCCTTAGGAAGCATCAATACAAATGAAGCTAGTGGAGGTGATGGAACTCCAGCTGAGCTATTTCAGATCCTAAAAAATGATGCTGTGAAAGTGCTACTCTCAATATGCCAGCAAATTTGGAAAACTCAGCAGTGGCCACAGGACTGGAAAAGGTCAGTTTTCCTTCCAATCCCAAAGAAAGGGAATGCCAAAGAATGCTGGAACTACCACACAACTGCACACATCTCACACGTCAGTACGGAGAAGGCACTGGCACCCACTCCAGTACTCTTGCCTGGAGAATCCCATGGACGGAGGAGCCTGCTAGGCTGCAGTCCATGGGGTCACTAAGAGTTGGACACAACTGAGCGACTTCACTTTCACACACTGGAGAAGGAATTGGCAACCCACTCCAGTGTTCTTGCCTGGACAATCCCAGGGACAGGGGAGCCTGGTGGGCTGCCGTCTATGGGGTTGCAGAGTCAGCCATGACTGGGGCAACTTAGCAGCAGCAGCCTGCGTTAGTAATGCTCAAAATTCTCCAAGCCAGGCTTCAACAGTACATGAACTGAGAACTCCCAGGTGTTCAAGCTAGATTTAGAAAAGGCAGAGGAACCAGAGATCAAATTGCCAGCATCCGCTGGATCATGGAAGAAGCAACAACAGCAGCAGTGGCACAGTGATCCACGCCTATCGCCAGCAGCTCAGATTACCTGAACGGCAGTGGCACACAAGCGGCAGCTCCCCCACCGCCGGGCTCACAAGCCATCGCAGGGACAGACACTCTGGACTCTGCTTCATGTCCTTTCAAAACTTTTCATCCTGGCAGCAGTGCCCACACACAGCCCCCACATCCACACAGCCAGTCTGTGCACACGCGTGTCTTTTCCACTCAACATGGTGTGGTGGAAGGGTCTCCCTTCTTCCTGCTGTCACGACACCTTCCACGATAGCACTGACGATCTGCTTCCTTCTCTGTACCGAGCTCCTCGCTCTCCTCACGGCTCCACTGTTAATTCAGTCAGCCACCTACTGAAGGATACTTTGGTTTTTCAAGTTTCTGTTACATTTCATTCAAGTGAATGAAATATAGATTCTTATAAGTGTACCAAATGGCATGTGCTTTTAATCAATGACAGATATTCCAAAAGGGGTAAACTCCCATGTATTCATTCTCCTGCTAACAACACCCATTTATATGACCAATATTTGATTTCTGCCAATCTGGTAAGCAAAAAAACGGTACTGTTTAAACTTAAATTTCTATGATTAAAAAGAATTTCTAGGTGGCTCAGTGGTAAAGAGTCTGCCTGCCAACCCAGGAGACACAGGAGATGCAGGTTCAATCCCTGGGTCAGGAAGATCCTCTGGAGGAGGAAATGATAACCCACTCCAGTATTTCTGTCTAGAAAAATTCCAAGGACAGAAGCCTGGTGGGCTACAGTCCACGGGGTTGCAGAGTCAGACACAACTGAGCATGCATGCAAGCATGTTTCATATTAAAAATGGCATATGATTGACAGATGAAATGATGTATCTGGGATTTGTTTTAAAATACCTATGCGGGGGGGAAGTCAGGAAGTTCACTGAAACAGTAAAGGCTGGGGAAGCAGGGTTCCTTATGGGATTCTTACTTCTGTGTTTGTGAGTTTATGTGAAGGGATTCCCAGGTGGCTCTGTGGTAAAAATCTACCTTCCAATGCAGGAGATGCGAGTTCGATCCCTGGGTCAGGAAGATCCCCTGGAGTAGCAAATGGCAACCCACTCCAGTACTCTCGCCTGGGAAACTCCATGGACAGAGGAGTTCTGGCGGGCTACAGTCCACAGGGTTGCAAAGAGCTGGATACAAGTAAGCAACTGAGCATGTGCACAGCCCGTGAATAAATAGCCCCATAACCAAAAGCTGAACACACATACAGAATGAATCCAGCCGTGTGCGCTTTCTCCTGGTGGCTTTAAAGACTCTCTTTAGAAGATGAAGTGGCTAACCAGGGTAGGGTCTGGCTTACCAGAACTGAGATTCTCTTTAAAGACGGCTGTTCCGTCGCCACGCACACTCAGCAGCGGGGAGTCCAGCATGGAGAGGAGCTCCCCAACATTGGCTTGCTGGGCCATTGTCTGACACGAATGTGCTCTGCTGCTTCAGGACGCGCATTAAAGACTTTGAAGGTTCTTCATTGGTGCCACGACCAGACTGAAAAATAGAAGAGGAATGCTATGATAAAATGGTCCCATTTTTCCCCACAAAAACGTACTTGCCAGACAATCTGAGCATGTTTTCAAAGCAGTGTTTGTCCGGAACACTGTTGATAAAAAGCAGCTAAGGTGTGCAAATAATGGTGTTCTTGACAAATTTATGAAGAGGAGTTCTAGGCAGTACAACAGAGAGAAACCTAATTATTTTTTTAAAAAAAGTTGGAATCATCCCAGCAACTTAGTAACAGGACTAAATTGAAGTTTTATTAGTTTTATTAATTACTGCTGATTCTACCTTGGGTTTAGGCTTCAAATCACTGATCCAAAGAATAGATGAACCATTTCCAGAAGAACTGAAAGAATGCTGTCTTCTTGATAATCCCATCAGTGTCTAGAAGACAGTATGGCCGGTTAGGTCATAAGTGTATGAGTTCGAAACCTGATTTCAACCTGGGATGGTTCCTCTGTTTTCAGTTTATGCCCTTCATTCCAGACACCGATCCCACACTCCAATGCTGCTGGTTACAGCAAAGTGGGTATGAATGAGCAGGAGCATCAGGGCAAACCCTGCACCTTCAAATACTCAGTCCTTCATAGCAGTGGAGCAGTAACTTTATATAAAAAAGCAGCTCACTCTCCACGAGTCACTAGACAAACATAAAACCATTCATTTTTCCCCACTGTGGTTTTTAAAGCTCTATTTGTAAAAACAGCTACCATGTCTTAGACAGGCACTGCAAACCCTTCACAAATATCATCAAATATACTCCATATATAACTACAGTATGATTGGTTATTTTATCCCCCGTTTTACAGGGAGAGAGGAACAGAGATCAAGCTATTTGCTTAGTGTCACAAAGCTGCTGCTGCTGCTAAGTCACTTCAGTCGTGTCCGACTCTGTGCAACCCCACAGACGGCAGCCCACCAGGCTCCCCAAGTCCCTGGGATTCTCCAGGCAAGAACACTGGAGTGGGTTGCCATTTCCTTCTCCAATGCATGAAAGTGAAAAGTGCAAGGGAAGACTCTCAGTCGTATCCAACTCTTAGTGACCCCATGGACTGCAGCCTACCAGGCTCCTCCGTCCATGGGATTTTCCAGGCAAGAGTACTGGAGTGGGGTGCCATTGCCTTCTCCACAAAACTAGCAGGAGGCAAAACCCGGGAAAACTGAAATTTGACCCCAAATGCACTTCATTCAAAGCCCTAAGTCCATAAACATGACATTAAACTAACTCGTGGTTGTGATCACCACAGTGACTGTGAGGCAGGCAGATATTATCTTTATTTTACAAATCAGAGTATGATATTCAAAAAGGATAAACAATTCTGCCAAGGACCCACAGTAAAGGAGAACTTAGATGGCTCAGCTCTCAGACCAACAACTGTATGTCACTTGCAGCCACATTAAAATATACTCTTAACTTGTATTTCCTTGTCTTTGAGTAAGCTAGAGTAGCGTTCTGGAACTGGTGGTCCAGTGACTGAGACTCTGTGCTCCTAGTGCAGGGGGCCTAGGTTTAATCACTGCTCAGGGAACCAGACACCACATGCCACAACTACAGGTCCTGCGTGCTGCAACTAAGACCCAGTGTGGCCAATTAAATATTAATACATAAATAAAAATACATACTGAAAAAAAGGAACAGTTCTCAGGCTTCAGTATGTATTGAAATCACCTGAGATCTAACTTTCTGGGCCCATTTTGGAACTGAATTGTGGACTCAGGAATCTTCATTTTAATAAGCACTCCAGAATAATTCTTTTAAGGGTAAATAAGCCCCATTTGAGGAACACCACACAAAGGAAAAACTCTGCCAATGAAGAGTTAAGCTCCTCCTACTAGAATGCCAAATTTGAAGTAGCAATGACCCCCTGAAACTGGTGAGTATTAACTTATTATTATCTATGCTCTTGTTTAATTACAACATGGTGATATTCAGTGATTTTTCTTTTGGTGAATCAGAAATTCACTAGTCAGAAAGATCAATTAAAACATATAAATGAATTTTTGATAGCAAATCTTGATACAGAAAGCATGCTGTATGATACAAATATGATACAAATTTATATTTACATAAGTATAAATCCAACAGGTAAATCACAAAGGAAGTCATTTCAAAGGACTCAGAAATGTGAGACCATCATCAGTAAGGTTTCACTGTAAAAGTTGACAGCTGAAAATAGAAACAAATTTCACCTCATTGTAAGTTGGATTATATTAAACTCACAAGCGAAGACAATACCAACCTGTCAGGGTTTATTGTTCATCAAAAGGATTAAATGAGATAACCGATATCACACAGTTAAGCACAGTACCTGACACACTCACTCACTCACTGAGTGGTTCTCACACATCACCATTACGAATACTGGTGAAAATCTTTGGGTCACCACTTTCAAAAGGACTTTAACAGCACATTTATCTAGCTGATCCCCACATTGATTTCTACTTCGGGTAACTCACAAATGATTCTTGGGGTTGTTCTGCCCCTAAGTTCGGTTTTGTGCCAGTAGAGCGGAGGCTTGCCATGTCTCGGCCAGTGAGGCTCCCGAGTCTGGCTTCTGTGCGCTCAGAAGACAGTCGCGTCGGAGCTGCTCCTGCAAGTGCAGCGGCCCAGGCCGAGGCAAAAGACAAAGATGGCGCCCGTCCAGTTGACTTGGCGGCACTCAGGGCTGACCGACACGGGCCACCTCACCTGTTTTTCAGGTTGTGATTTGGGTATAAAGTCTGGTTTCTGGAGGCTACTCTTTCCAAGTGCTTTACAGAAAGCAAAAATAATGTTTTAGTCTAAAATACACTCATACATTTTTTTGGCAACAACCTTTTGTTGCTTGTCTCCTCAGTTCTAAAATTCTACCTTTCAATCATATTTTTCTTATCCCCACGAAAAATATAAATCATGGGTTTTTTGTGGGATTTTTCATTTAAGTGCCTTAAGTTCAAGGATTTTTGACATTCTAAAAAGCCCTCTCGGGAGTTCAATCATAA
>SJYF01000549.1:747433-757821 GCA_006410515.1 Procapra przewalskii | reverse complement strand
ACAATTAAGGATTTTCAAACAGTTAAATATATTAATGAGTATCAAGAAGGTACATTCACTAGATAGCTTTACAAATAACAGTAATTATTCTTTGAGCCAAATGTTTATAAAACTTTTAACAATACTTGGCTACACAACAGAAATTAAAGTGTATTTTAATTCTAACCTTTACATAATTGTTTTACATTTATTATAAAAAGTAATCATTTAATAGCTTCATTTAATTTGTAATCCTAATTTGTAGACTTTCAAGAAAAAGTCAGATTTTGGAACACCACATGTCTTGTGAAGGTGAATTAAAAATAAAATGCCAGCTTGTTACCTAAATTTTAAAACATGAAAAAAAAAAACCCAAACCACAGTCAACAATATCCACGATAAATCGTCTTCAAGTCAAACATAAAGAATATGAAAAAAACAATGTTAAGAAAAAAATGAAATACTCACATTTTATACTCACTAATCAAAAATTTCAAAACAGATTTTACAAAACCATTATAGGAAGACAATTTCTTGTAGTTTTTGTCTTGTATTTTGTGTCTGTGGGGGAGAAAAATTTAAACAAAAAGTTTTTCAAGATGACTAACATAAGTTGTCAATAACTGTTAAGGTGACTTTAAGATGAAGGATCCTTGAGGCCTGACCAAGCTATGAATCCCAGGTACAGGTCCCTTCTAAAACATAATTTACCAGAAACTCTCCTGAATTCCATTCTGCTTTGTCCACAAAGGTTAGTGATGGGACTAAAAGCGGCAGCTGAAGAGGAACATCTTTCTAGTATCACACACGTGCTAACACGGGGCAATCCAGCAGCTGACGGTGCTGACCAAGAACTTTTCCTACGTTAAAATTTCAAACTTTAACAATATGACTACTGAAACATAAAACAAGTGCAATATTGACAAATATTTAAAACAATCTGAGATTTCTGACGTGTAACATTCAGCTTGGGCCTCAAGGATATGAACAGGACCATCTGACACTGGGTTCAAATACATATTCAGTGGCCTTCCAATAACGGACAGGGTGACGTACCCATAAAAAGCTTGAACATGGGACTTCCTTGGACCACCAGCCCAAGGTTAAGAATCCACCTGCCAGTGCAGGGGACCCAGGTTTGACCCCTGGTCCAGAAGATTCCACATGCTGCGGGGCAACTGAACTCGTGAGCCACAACTACTAAAGCCCACGCTCTCTAGAGTCTATGCCCCCAACAAGAGAAGCCGCCGCAATGAGACCTCCCCGCTCACCACGATTAGAGAAAGCCTGTCCAGTAACGAAGACTCAGTATAGCCAAAAATAAATAAATAAATAAAAATTTTTAAAAAAAAATTTTTTTTTAATGAAAAGTCAAACTCAGCAAGTCTTCTGTACTCGTGAGGGAGCAATGCTGCTTCCACCTTCTTGTGAGTCTACAGTCTGCATTAAGAGCCTGTTTGTGAACAGAGAGCAAGCTTTAAGGCAAAAATCCTCACCTTATTTCGTAATTCGTATGAGGTCAAGATGAGGCAGACAGTGACAATACAGCAAAGGGGAACCAGGGCGGCATCAGCTGAATGCCACTAGCCATCTGTGTACAAAGACAGCGGACAAAATGCCTTCCCATCCCCCTGTGCCCTTCCTGCAGACAGAAAGCGGCCACGCTGAGCACTCCTGCCTCCAAACTCAAAATCTTGCTCAGGGACCACTCGGGCCACACTCCTAGCCACACACATGCTCGATCCCTGTATTTAGGAAGGATATATTCTAGGACTCTAAGAATCCTCCAGCTCTTAGAAACCATGACAGCATACATCTCATCCCCAGAAAACTGATTAAGACAAGTAACAGATAAAGCCATGTTAAGATTAAATGCTAACTCACTAGCTCAGGGGTCCTCAGCCTAGTTCGTACACTAGAATAACCTGGAGAGGCTATGAAATCCTGAAGCCCAGGCCTCACTCCAGAGCCAGTTAAGGGGCAGGGTCCAGACAGGATATCCGGTTTGTTTTCATAGGCCCATGTGGGCTTTTAAGGCGCAGCCAGGGTTGAGAGCCTCTGTGCTAGTTAAATGGCTTTGCTCAAAACACTCGGGACTCAATTTTATTTAGTGGTTAAACCAATTCTTGCTGTCAGACAGAACTGATCTGAGTTGCAGGTAAAGCAAGTACCCCAGCTATACAACCTTAGGAAAATTACATAACATTTCAGAGCCCAATTCCTTATCTGCAAAATGAAGACATACCAAAAGTATGGCTGTGAAGAGGAAAATAAATAACCATAGAATGCACTTAACACCATGCCTGGCACTGAATAAGCCGTTAATAAATTACCGATAATTTGACTAATTATTCAAGGCACAGAAGGGCCAGTTACTGGCAAACAGCTAAAATCATCAACATTACATCCTGAATGCAAAGAAACCTCTTTGCACCAGTGCAACCACAGACAAGATAAATGATCCTCCCCTCCCTTCCCCACAGCCGCTGCACCGAGTTTACACCTCACCTGTTCTGGGGACAATCGGGACTTCAGTTTTCTGTGCTGTCAACCTGGAGTCTTTCATGGTCACTGGAGAGAAAAAACACATTATCTGTAAATCACCATCTAACGCTGCAGTGAGATCCCGGACGCCATCAGAGGGGTGTTGGGGTTCACTGGCTTCCCACTCCACCCCATCCCTGACAGGTGGCCATCTGGTTTCCACTGGAATGAACACTCGGAATCACTGGGTGCACAGGCCTCTCCCCATCTACATTTCTGAACAGCTGGCTGCGGGAAAATTCTTTATATTGCGCTGACCTTGTAAAGTCTACCTTTTGCTAACTGTCTTTACTAGAGCTATAAATGAGTGGGCAATAAGTGCATGGGCAGGACAGGCTCTAGAATCAGGGCTCAGAGTAGAAACACCCAGGCTCCGCCACTGAGCAGCCGTGTAACTCTGGCTGGCTGACCGCACGTCTCTAATGTCTAATCTTAAATCCTGTCATCTGTACGGACAGAAGAGCCGTGGCACCTGCCTCCTAAGGCTGCGTGGGGCAGAGTAACAACCCGAGGTGCCCCAGGAGTAAGAACAGCGCCAGGCATAAAGCATGTCCTGGTCCTCCATAAGCCCCCCACCCCCACGACCCTGCCCCACTAGCCTCACTTACTCTCAGCTGACCTATGTGCTCCCCACTTCAGGACCAGGTACGAGCTGTCCCTGTGCCCCAGAGACCCGACCTCTGCCCACTCCCGAGCTCAGTCTTCACCCTCAAATTCTCTGCTTGAACAAGCGCTTCCTCAGAGAAGCCTTCACTTTCCTCCACTCACGCCCAGACCAGGTGAGGCCCAGCATGTGCTCTCTGTAGCCTGTCTTTCTTGGTGTCACTAACCATGACCCAATTAAATAAGTGCAATGAGTTACTGAGCGTGTCCCCATCACCAGCACAGGAGGTACAGGCAAGGAAAGACAGGGGCTTCTTCAAAACTGTATCTCCTGCAGCTGCCACAGTCTGGGACTTGCTGACAGAATGACTAGGAGTCAGAACATTTCTTAAATAAATGTACAAAGCTGAACTTCACCTTCAAAAGAGCACCACCTCAACCCAATCCCTCTGCATGACAAACATATTTGAGAACAGCCAGCATTTTTCTATTTTCTTCTCCTGCTCCCTTTTCTAAATTATATTAAATATCCATGTTTAACATGAATATATATACATTCCAGTTTGCTTTTTAAAATGTGGATCCTTCAAACTACATTTACGTACAGCCTGATTAGACTGTGAGCTCCATGGGGACTGGAACCACCTGTTGGGTCCACTGCTGGACACCCAGGGCCTATTTAGCATCCAGCACCCAATGGGCAAATATACCCTGTGTGGGTCAACAAAGAGTTCACCAGCTTCTTTGGTAGCCATTCCAGGGTGGGACGTAGACATGGCAGCTGAACCTCATATACAACATAGGCCTAGTACACTCAACATGGAAGAGCCTAGAAGCAAGCCCTTCAATACATGATCCTGGCCAAAGCTGATCCAGTGTGTTGGGCAGCTCTCTCACAGTTAAAACTTCATGCTCAGATGATGGGGTAATTATCTTTCCTTGTGGAACACATTCTAGGCATTTAATACCAGCGGTCCTCAGCAGCATACTCCAAGTGTGTGTGCAGAGCTGGGCAGAGGCTGGCCTTCCGAGGAGGCCAAGCAAACCATTCAGAGAGTGCTTGACAAGCCACAGTCACTCCACCAGAAGGGTTGCAGTTAAAGCCCTGGAGCCTCTAATCTTGAGAATGTTAGAACCAGCTGTGAGTCCAGTGAGTCACGCAGACTCCTCTTGTAATTAATCGCAGTTCGATGTTTTACCTGAAAAGGAACATCTAAGGCACAGGTAAAATTAGGATGTAATACCAGATGCGATCTCATAGCCTGTCCAGCCAGGATCACTGTCACAGATAAAGAAATTGGCATAGAAAGTCAGAACGGTTTTTGTCCAATGCTCGACGTTAACACTTAACATCTTTACCACCATGCTAAAAGATGGTAATGGTAACACGTGTTGGCGAGTCAAGGGCTACCTGCCATTATTTATATTTGGAAGTGTTTACTTGTTCACTTATATTTAAATCCTGCCCCATGGAGGTACCACTAGGGAAAATCACGTAACCTGTGAACGTCCTGCTTAGAAGTGAGGAATGGAAAAGACCCTCCTCAAAAATGTGTCCCCCTGAGAGGTTCGGATGGAAACACCTGTCAGGGTGTAACAAGGACAATGCAATGTTCTTACCTTCAGAAGCCAAATTAAAAAGGAAACGTGCCCTCAGACCTAGACCCTTCCTCTTTGATGTCTGACCCCAAAGCGGTATTCTCACCTGAAAGCAACATGGTGATTGCCCTTCTACAAGGGCAATTAAGAAGTCTCTCTGAATAAAAATAAAGGGTAGGTTCCAGGAAGAAGATGAGAGCTCTGTGCTTCAGTGTTCTGAGATTAAGCAGAAGGAACACAGGCCAACTTGTTTTCACATTTCACCTTCATTTCATTCTTTAGGTGTTTCCAGAGAGATGGCCTATATACACGGGCCACACAGGGCCTCCAGCTAGCCCCGTCATGTGGAGGTGTCCCCAGCAGGGCCTGTACACACTGGTGCACGCATCTCTGCCCCAGCATATCTGCATTACAAGCTGAGAGCGCTAAGAGCTGTGTGCACCTTCATGAAACTCTCGTGGCAGGCACCCAAACGCCTTCAGAAAGCATTTTATCTGAAAATATCAGCTGAATATTCAGACTTTTGGAAAATCAAGTGTTGTGTATGGCCTTCTCATCCCTGGGACTCTTCAGAACCACAAACCCCACATAAAATATGTAATTATGTATCCCATCACCTAAGATAATCTTGTACAACTTGTCCATGATGTAAAAACAACTACAGGTATAATAAAGGTAAGCAGACGTCTTTTCACTGTAACTTGTTCTCTATACTGAGGTTTTTATCTAAGAAAGTTCAAAGACAATTCAGACACAGGTTGAAGCACAGGTGGACCATGTCATTATCAAGTACAGCACAAAGAGAAGGGCAGCATTGCGCCCATACCAGACAGTAAAAGATGGCCATGATATACTTCACACAGTCAGGCCTGGCTCTGGCTCCACACCGCTCAGGTGATTTCTTACAGGAACATTCTACCAAGTGAATAAAGCTGTCTTCAGCACAAATGCATCTAAAAAAGGTAAGACAGGAGTTCCAATTCCTCTTCCTACTTCTGCACAGAAGGAAGCATCACTCAAGTGTGTGAAAGTGAAACAGCTGAGAGCAAACCTGGCAACATGTATAGTCGTGTGTGATTTAAATGGTCTCAGCAGTGTGGTCCCTCTCAAGGTCGTATAAACAGAGGAGGAGCTCCAGGTTCACCATTCAGAACGTTAGCCATCAGGGACCTGAAAGGAAAATCTGCTGGCGCGCATAACCTATTTCATAGGTGGATCTTCTAGCATCTCGTCTGCAGGGAGAGACACTGATTTTGGTTAGGTGTACATTTTCTATAACATAAGGCACTTCCCTGGTGGCTCAGTGGTAAAGAATCTGCCTGAAATGCAGAAGAAGCAGGTTCAATTCCTGGGTCAGGAAGATCCCCTGGAGAAGGAAATGGCAACCCACTCCAGTATTCTTGCCTGGAGAATCCCACGGACAGAAGGAGCCAGGCAGGCTACAGTCCATGGGGTTCCAAACAGTCGGTCTTGAGTCAGTGACTAAAACAACAGCAACCACCACCTCATCTATAAACTATGTTTCTTATGTTTTAACTTTCTATTAGCATGAACAAAATTATTTACCAAGAAAATAAACCAAGTGTCATGTTTCAAAATACAGAGCTTCTCTTAAAATAAATCTGAGCAAACTGTAAGTTTTCTTTAGGTTTCAAGTTCAAGGACTAAAATAGAAAACTCCTAGGAAATAAGAGCACAAGCTTTGATAATCTAGGACTAACACCTGTGGGTCTCAAAGGTGGTCCTCACACCAGCAACACCCATCACTTAGGGATTTAAGCCTGGTCTGAGACCTCTGAATCTGGAAGTGGGGTCTTCCAGGTGATTCTGAACTGCTAGTCTAAGAAGGAGGGGGAAGGCAAGAAATATTAAATATATATATACACACACACACACTTTTGAGGTTCAAAAGGAAAAAAAAAAAAAAAGATAGTGGATAAACCTTGGAAAAAAGCCCAGTGGAATTCCGCCAGGTGATAAAGGTACACAGGGACTGAACCCTAAGCCTGACAAGAATTTAGCAAGTTACAAACCTGAGTTCTCCACTTATAACTTCTTTTAATGTGACACCTAAGGTTGACTTCCCAGTGAAGTGTAAAGAACCTTTCAATACAAAAGTTTTAACAAAATAATTTATAGCACAAGCAGTACACAGTCCATCTTTAAAAGACTTAGGCCTTTCCTATCTGTGGCTTGCTTTTGCTTCTGAAAGCCCGAGTCCATTTTTAAGAGCAATAAACTGTTTGGAATGATCAACCAGCCTTCAAGCTGGGTCTATAAAGTTCCTATTCAAATTTTATCTGTGTGAATTTTGTTGGAGCTGATGGGACAGAAAAGGGTATTTGGTCCACAGCTTCCCCCAAACTCTCAGAGGGGAACTGAGGCCCCCAAAATCTTAAGAACCACTCACCTTTCAACTAGTTTATGAGTTCAGCAGTTCAGACCATTTATCAAGTGAAAGATTAAATGTGTGGGTTCTAGAGTCAACCAACAGGGTTCAAATCCTAGCTCAACTCATTGAATAAGTTACTGAAGCCTCCAATTTCTCATCCCCCTATCGTGTCCCTGAAAGGTTTTGAGAAGAGCTAACAGGATCACAAATGTCAAAAACTTTGGCACACTGTTTGGCATTGTGCCAATAAATACAAAATTTATTAGAACACTATTACTGCTACACAAAATGTACTGCTAGGCACATAAGGCTTAAAAGACAACATTCACTAACACATTTGAAACACTGAGGAAGTCTTTCTGTACTTTGAAATGGACACACTCCACGTTTCTCGCTGTGCCTGTGTGCTCTGTACTCAGAGCAGCACAGGTCTCCACCACTGCAGACAGTAAGGTCACAACATCTGTTCTTTCTCACCACGGCCCAGTGTGCCCTCCATCACCAACAAGAGAGTAAAATTATCCCTTGTCACTCAGATACTTCATGGGCTCTACTGCCATCATCTTCCCTTTAGAAGGTGACCTGTGAATTCTAGGCCAGTAACTACCATGTCTTGTTTTGTATCAAAACTAGGTTTTTAAGGCACTTTACTCGTTAGATGACAATCTGAATTCATTCAACCTTTAAAAGTGTTGTTACCTTTTGCTACTTCCCTGTATAGAAAAAAAGTTAGTATTACACAAGAGAAGTAAGAAGAAATAAGCAAGGTCCTGGGATTATACATGTTTTATATACATGAAAGTTGTTTTTTTTTTCTTATTCTCCCTCCTCCCAAAAATAGACACTAGACATTAAATTACTAAAGTTTAGGAACTACAGGCTTAAAAAGCAAAGCAGATATATGTATACCTATGGCTGATTCATGTTGAAGTTTGACAGAAAACAACAAGATTCTGTACAGCAATTATCCTTCAATAAAAAAAGATTTTTTAAAAAAAGCAAAGCAGAAAAGGAATAATCTAAAATTGTTGATGGTAATTTTAGACCAATTTAAATGGGCTGAAATCTTTTTCAGACCAATGGAAAAAAAGTTTTTTTCATATACAAACTATACGAAATACTGAGAGGAAAAAAATTAGTGTTTAAGTATATGCCAATTATAAATACTTATCTTTAAAGCACAAAGCTAAAGGTAGAGGTTTAAATGCTATCGAGAACACTTCTCTTTCATGCTTGCAGCTATTCAATCAATGAACGGAACTAATGCCAATAAAACTAATCTCTCAAAGAGAGACCTGCAGTGTGAGGCACTCACAAGGAGCGTCTTTCCCTGAAATGTGATGGGAAGGTGAAAAGCTCAGCAGGCCACGCTGACAGTCGCTGGTTTGCTTAGCTGTTATGAAGCCATTTAACACCTGATTCGATCAACATAGAATGTTTAACTTGACCCCCAAAGGACTTGAAATCTATGTGACTTTTAGAAAAGCTTGAAATGGTTGATGTATTGCTGTATGTGGCCCATCTGCAGTCAAGAATTAATTCCAGGAAAAGTTAATTTTAGTCCAGCAAGGCCCTAGAACCCGGAAAAGAATGGTACCTGCACCTTAACAAACTTTAAAAGAAGACACCTGTAAGATCAAGTCAGCTGTACCTCAGAGCCCCAAACTTAGACACCACTATATACACCAGAGGTTAGGAGCTATTTTAAGAAGTGCCTCTGCAGTGAATTATAAATTAAAAGAAAAACAGCCAAACTGGTAACTTCAGCCACTGGTCCTCAACCTCTGGTGCCATCAGAATCACCTATGACTTCTTCCAAAATATATATCCAAAGCGTCCTCAGCGACATACACAAACCGTGCATGAAGGTTTGATAGACACTACTGTGAAGAGATTTCTCATTTCCAGCAATTTCATTATTCTCCAGACAGGAATATATTTGATCTGTCCTAGTCAAGACTGTTTAGTTTCACTTCACAAATGAGAACAGAAGGCATCATGTTACATCTGCAGACTGGGGTGTCTTCCCTCTTAAGAATCCAATCAGGCAGAGTACAACTGAGTCACAGGATTTGAGACGCTCCAATTTAACGGAAAACAAGAATGTGGGTAGCTGCCCTGGAATCTGTCTAACTAGGAATCTAGGAACAAACCAAAGTCTATGACACCAGGAAATGCATGGAGCAGAGAAAGCTTACATCATTCGCCCTTTCATGCACCTGATCTAAGAGTGTTTGGCGTAAGATATTAACTTTAGTGACAGGATAGTTCCCATTTACATCTTCTATTAACACCCCTTAAGTTTACACCCAGCAGTTAGAGGGAGATTCTGCAGCTCCCCAGGGCCACAGCAAAGGATGTTTCACTGTTTCTGAGGCGCCTCATTTGCTTGATGCACGACCGTTAAAGTTTGCATTTCCCCAGACGACCTTAAATCAGTTTCCATATTTGCATATTCCAGGTTTACTCTGGAATGTTCAACTTAAGAATCACAGGTAGTTGCTCAGTAAATCAAGGGCTCCCACAAGGTTGGGTTTTATAATGCTTCTCGAAATTTACAGCCCCATTTTGTCAACAAGTGCAAATTCAGATGACTCCAAGTTGATCCCCAAATTATAAATCCAAGTATCTCAGAAGAATATTATTCTATTTTAGTACTTTTACCAGCTTAGGCTGTGTCAAGTGAAGTGCTATTTCTATGCTTTCTATAAAAAAATCAGGCAAGGATTTTAGCATGGCTTCTTTCTGCAGTAAATGCATTGGTTTTATGAAGACATCAAATACTTTCCAGCCTAATTTAGACTACCGTGTTTATAGTCACAACACTGCCATCCCAAACAAAACCTAAAGTATGTCAGCAAGTGGGCCCCTCTTCAAAATTAAGCACGCACACACAGGCACTTACGCACAAACCCTGGCCAACTGATTTAATCATCTGATCAGTAAGAATGGCAAGTCAGATCTGATCTATTAACAGATAAACGAGAATCATGTTAAGTACAAAGACAGGAGCACAGTCTTGCAATCAGACTCCAGTTCCAATCCTGGCTCACAGAATCCTAGAGGTGTGACCTTGGGGCACGGTACCCTGATCTCTCGGGGCCTCAGTCGCTTCATCTGAGAAATGGGAGGGATTCCTGGTGGCTGCCTCTCCCCTTTGTCGCGAGGGCTAAAGGAGGTGACGACTGCGGAGCCCTTCCACAGTGCGCGCTCCGTCAACAAGCTGCTGGTGTCAGGAGGACCGCGCCCCCTCCAAAGCCCCCACCCCCAC
>SJYF01000549.1:725101-738438 GCA_006410515.1 Procapra przewalskii | reverse complement strand
CATCCCTTCACTCTCTGGCTCCATCCTCACCTGTATCCCATCACTCCCTGGCTCCATCCTCACCTGTATCCCGTCACTCTCAGGCTCCATCCTCACCTGTCCTCTCTCCCTGTGTGCTCTCACAGGTGCAGATTCAGTCACTGGGTCAAGAGGTCATGTGCTCCTCTCTGTGTGTCCTTTCCTCTTTTTTTTTTTAAGATTTATTTATTCACGTATTTTATTTTTGGCTGCACTGGGTCCTCATTACAGGCATGGGCTTCTCATTACAGTGGCTTCTCTCGTTGCATAAGCTCAGTGTACAAGCTTCAGTAGTTGTGATACGCAGGCTTAGCTGCCCTGTGGCACGTGGGATCATAGTTCCCTAACCAGGGATTGAACCCATGTCCTCTGCATTGGAAGGCAGATTCTTAACCACTGGACCCCCAGGGACTCCCTCCTTTCCTCTTTTCATAAGAACACCAGTCATTGGCTTTGGGGCCCACAATAATTCAATATGACTTCATCTGAACTGGATCACGCCTATAAAGACTCTACTTCCAAATAGGGTCAGATGCTGAGTTCTGGGTGGACGTGAATTGGAGGAGGGCACTAATCAATCCCCTGTACTTGCTTTTAGGCTGCACGGAGCCCAGCAGACGAGACGGAAGGGGGCCCATGGTGCTGTGACTCAGAGTCAGGGCCACCCTGCAGAGCAGGTGCCCCGGAGTGATGAGGGCAGCCTGTGGCTGGGGCTGGGGCTTGGACTTTGCTTCCAGTTTAATCAGGAATCTGACTGACGGTGTTGAGGCAGGTGGGTTTTACAGGAGGAAGACCCAGTTTTCAAGAAGGCATTGAAGTTGGACCACCTCAGGCTCATTGGCTGATCAGTGGGCAGATTTAGGATACACATGGAACGGGAGATGAGAAAGGCAGGACGTGGAGGGCCCTGAACTTGAAAAAGAAAAAGCCTGAACTGTGTGTGCGGGCAAAGAGGGTCCTCTGAAGGTGTGGGAGTTGAGAAAAGGAGAGGAGAAAGTTGTCTGCTGAATATTGGAAAAGGCTCCATCTTGGCTTTGACACCTGCGGATGGAAGTTTAGAAATCCTGGGCTCCCTCTCTCCTGGGCAGGCCACCTCCTCTCCCAGACCCCCGACCAGGTCTCTGTATCCCCCTTGCAGTACGATGTGGAGGACCACATTACACGGGCTTCTCCACGTCCAGGAGGCATCTTTTAGTCACATGAAACCCTCCCTTTCCCCTGTCCCCCAGAGGAGAGGCATCCACAGCTAGAGGCTTTATTTCAGCTGGGCCTCTCCTGAAGACTATGGCAGGGCTCCTTGGAGAAGATAAATCTGGATCCCTGCTTCACACCCTACACCAGAAAAAACTCCAAAGGGGTCAAAGCGCTTAAGTGTCAAAAGCGAAGCCGTAGAAGTGCTGGAAGAAAACAACACAGGTGAATTTGCTGTCATGGAGAGGGAGAAAACCTCTCTGAAAGTGGCTAGAAAGAAGTAAGAGAGGAGTGATAAATCAGCCAATCTCCAGAACAAAGTGAAAAAAGCAAACCCCTTGGGTATGGCAGAAAAGGAAACAAGCAAAGAGAAAACAGCTGAGAGGAAGTATTTGCAACTTATTTCACAAACAAGCCTCCTGATACAGAGATATCTCTTTAAAATCTCTTTCTAACCCACTTATTTCATGGAAAAAGAGGACAGAAGACATGAAAAGAAAGCTCACTCCAGAAGAAATGCAATTGATTTCAGGTTTCTGGCCTCCGAAACAGAGAGAATGTTTAAGAACTCTGCTGTTTAAGCCACCCGGTTGTGGTCATTTGCTAAAGCAGCTCTCAGAAACTAACACACTGACCAGAAGAAGGAATTTCTGGATTGTAGTGTAAAACGTTTAAAAAATACAAACCCACGAGCTCATAGTGATAACTCGAATTTAAGGAGAAAAAAGGAGAGAAGATTTAAAAGACCCAGTTATGCCAACACCTTACTATAGTAACCAGCAACTAAAAAGAAAAGATATCACTTACACTCTAACGTTTGGAAGAACTCTGGCTCATCCAGAGTTAGTGAGGGAAAGCTCTTCTTTACTGGGGGGAAAAAGCCAGATAATAAATGCAAAGGGAATGGTAGAAGGGTCACTATTTCCAACCAGCAATGAAACTGTTGATTCAAGCAAGATCAGTGGAGACTGAACCCATTAGGAGAAGGCTGTGGGAGCAGGATTTCTGCATGATGAGAAAGTCTTACTCTTTTGATCCCTGGGTCGGGAAACCCCCTGGAGGAGGGCACAGCCTGTATTTAGTATTCTTGCCTGGAGAATCCCATGGATGAAGGAGCCTGGTGGGCTCCAGTCCTCAGGGTCGACAATGATAGACACACTGAAGTGGCTTAGCGCACATGCACAGATCTTTCTCAACTCATCTTTGTGATGGAGAGAGCTGGCCATCACCTCTTTAACCCAGGGACCAAACAACATCATGAAAGTGGGACAGTCTGACATTAGGTACCTCCAATGCCATGGAGCCCGCATTACCTGAGAAGCATCCTTGCCTAAAACATCTCACCTGAGTTAAATCAAATCCCGGCCCTAACTTCCACTATGCATGGGAGGGAGGAACAGGTTAAACAGCACCTCCAGGAAACAGACAAATCTAGAAAGCAGGCCCTTCTACCAAATTGGCCTGAGCTCTTTTAGGGGGGAAAGAATCAATGTCAAAAGAAAGGGATGAGGGCACTGTTCTATTAATATCAGAAAGGAGACAATGTCTGCACATGCACGCTCAGTCGTGTCTGACTCTCTGTGACCCCATGCACTGTAGCCCACCAGGCTCCTCTGTCCATGGGGATTCTTCAGCCAAGAGTCCTGGAGTGGGTTGCCATTTCCTCCTCCAGGGGATCGGTCCTGAGTCTTCATCAGCGGGTGGACTCTTTACTGCTGAGCCTCCAGGGAAAGCTCAAAAGGAGGCTAACAAAGCAAGCAAACGCAGTGCTTGACACTGATTCTAAAAGAGCAACTCTAGAAGAAAATTGGGGGAAATCAGGGGTAAAATTGGGTATGAACTGAATATTCAGTGATGCCGGGGAATTATTGACAGTTTTCTTAGGTGTGATCATGCCAGTTAGGTGATGATGTAAGAATACCTGTTTTTAGGAGATATGTGCTCAAGTATTAATGGACAAAGTGTCATGTTGTCTGCAATATAACTTAAAAATGTCTTATCAAATGAAAACACATTTATATACACTTACAAATGCATATAGAAAGATAAAGCACAGTTTGCAAATGATTTTTGTTGAATAACAGAAGCAGGTATATAGGTGTTCATTAGACATGTTTCATTCACTTTCCTTGGAAATGTTTCATAATAAAGTAATCTTGCAAAAATATTGAAAGATCAAAAAATAATCGGACTTCGTGGCAAAGGGAAATCAGAGATCCTCATCATGAGATGGTGGGATTCTCCGGGCTTCACCCTCACTCTCTGCCTGTGAAAAAAAAAAGGGGGGGGGGTTTGAGCAGGATGGTTTGAACTATGTTGCTGGAGAAAACTCCTGAGAGTTCCTTGGACAGCAAGGAGATCAAACCAGTCAATCCTAAAGGAAATCAGCCCTGAATATCCATTGGAAGGACTAATGGTAAAGCTCCAATTCTCTTGACCATCTAATGCAAAGAGCCAGCTCGTTGGAAAAGACCCTGATGCTAGGAAGGACTGAGGGCAGAAGGAGAAGGGGACGACAGAGGATGAGATGGTTGGATGGCATCACTGACTCAATGGACATGAGTTTGAACAAACTCAGGGAGATGGTGAAGAACAGGGAAGCCTGGTGTGCTGCAGTCCGTGGGGTCACAAAGAGTTGGACATGACCGAGTGAATGAACAACAACAACAAAAACACACATAATGTAAAATTTACATTTTAACCATTTTCAAGTGTATATAGTTCAGTGGTGTTAAGCACGTGCACACTGTTCTGCAACCGACCATCACCATCTGTCTTCAGGACT
The DNA here is from genome assembly GCA_006410515.1 of Procapra przewalskii. Lineage (NCBI taxonomy): Eukaryota > Metazoa > Chordata > Mammalia > Artiodactyla > Bovidae > Procapra > Procapra przewalskii. The sequence goes on along the minus strand of SJYF01000549.1, from coordinate 734,444 downwards.
CTCTGCTGTTAAACAGAGACTGCTCCTGTTTAGTAGCTCATCTCCCCGCCCTTCTCACTCAGTATCCTGTTTTCTGTCGCTGTGCTTTTGACTTCAGATACCTTGTGTAAGTGGAATAAAGTGTTTGTCCTGTGATTGGCTTATTAAGCTTAACACGGTGTCTTCGAGGTTCAGACGTGTCGTGTCAGAATTCCCTTCCTTTGTTTATTTGTTGTGGCGTGCAGGGTCTTTTGGTGCGGTGCGTGGGTTCTCTAGTTGGGAAGCATGGGCTCCAGAGCACATAGGCTTCAGTAGCTGTGGGTTTCGGGTGAGTTGCTCTGCAGTATATGCAATCTTAATTCCCTGAGCCGGGATCGAACCCGCCTCCCCTGCATTGCAAGGTGGACTCTTTACCACTGAACCACCAGGGAAGTCCCCAGAATTATCTTCCTTTTTAAGGCTAAATAATATTCCATTGTGCAGATATACTGTATTTTGTTTACTTATTCATTTGTTGATAGACACCGGGCGCCTCCTCTGCTAGGCTGTTATGAATATGACTGCTGGAAAGATGGGCTCACAGGTGTCTCTTTGAGACCCTGCCTTGATGCTTCAGGTACATATCCGGGAGTGGAATGGCTGGATCTGGGCAGGGTGGCTTATAAAGGATTCTTTCCTACTTTCCAAATGAGCTTACCACACGTGTCCTTTTAAACTGCAAACCAGTCAGCTGGCAGAAATGTGTACACAGACCACCTTTCAAGGATGTACCAACTATAGTCAAAAGACCGCTAGGTCCTTGCTCTCTTCCCAGCTTCTGCATCCTTTTCTTCAGAGGAGGAGACCTCCCTGCATGCTCTTGGGACGACAGGAAGCATCAGGAATGAAAAAACGCTCACTCTTCAGGGGACAGTGATACAACAGTAATTTGAAAACCTCTGAAAGTACATGCAAAATAGATGTAATTTGAGTGCAAATCCTGGCGGCTGGAAAACAGCGCCCCCTGCAGGACACTCTTGGTGACGTTCAGCATTAAGATAGAACGCTCTTGGCCAGATGGGTTTGCATGCCCAGTTCTCTGCAGAGATGTGTGCGTGGTCCTGAATGTTTTCCCTCGGCTCTCACTTCTTTGTGGGTTCCTCTGAGGCTTTGTTTCCTTGGTCTGGAGGCTGAAGCTATGCCCCAGGCCCAGAGACCCCTGACCCACATAGGATGTGGGGAAAGACAGAGTCTCTCCCGTCTCAGTAGCCACAGACAACTCCTGTTTGCTGATCCAGGCTCCAAGGCCACTGCCTGCTGGGGCTGCTGCCTGGCTGGGGTGGGGATGGGGCCTTGACCAGGGAGGTGAGGATCCGTGGGGCGACTTTCCCCCTCCTCAGGCTGGTTAATGACCCCACACACAACTTCACACACACACATATTCAGATACATACACACACACTGCTTGTTGGGAATAATACAAACGTGTGTCAAATAATACACACAAGCTTACTGATGCTGTCGTCTGGTGGTCGTGGAGCTGGACGGAGGAGCAGCAGGCGGGGTCCTTGCCCTGATGGGGTCTGGCAGGTGCCACACACACACACTTATCACATGTGGACTTGACTCTGGTGCCAGCTGCCCCTGGGGCTGCTCCTCCCATCATTCGGTCAGTAATTCCTAGGGACCAACTGCTCCCTGAGACTGAAGGACACAGGGCTTGCGAAGGCCCTGCAGCCTCTCTGGCCTGGGTAAACGTCCAAGGGACTTTCACTCCTTCCTCCACTCCCACAGCCTCCTGTGTGTGTCCGGAGAATACAAACGCGGAAGTCACCGAGGGTTCACAGGGCAGTAACCAGATGTCATGAGTCTCATTAATAATCAACCTACCATGTAAATGAGCACAGCCCACCTGCTCGGAATCGGCCGACATGCCTTGTTCGCTCGTTTGCCCCAGCAGCTCAGGCTTCCGGACTGTCCTATGAGAGGGGGAAAGGGCAGAGCTCTTGAGCCTGCGTTGAGGATTCTGCTGAGATGTGTCGCCTCCCCCATTTAAAGCACTGTAGCATGTGTAAAACGTTTTGTGTGTATCATTTTAGCTTGTTACCTGCAGCTCCGAGGGAAGCTTAATCTTAGCTCCATTTTAGAGACGGCAGTTCTGAGGCTCAGGGAGGCCAGTGGCTGCCTATGGTCTGCAGCTGGTGAGTGTCAAGGCCGAGTGCAACCCAGGCCACAGCATGTCCTCAGACCACAGCGGCACCCCCATTGCACCCAACTGGCTGGAGAATCAAACATTACCTGCTCTATTCGCTGCCACTGGGGTCTCACGCTTTGTAAAAACCTATACAAGTTATGAGGGACTTCCCTGGCAGTCCAGGGGCCAAGTCTGAGCTACCAATGCAGGGGCCCCAGGCCCAGTCCCTGGGGGGGGGGGAACCAGATCCCACGTGTTGCACCAAGAGTTGGCACGCGGCAGTGAAGATTTTCACAAGCCACAACCAGAAAGATCCTGCGTGCCTCAACTAAGACCTGGCACAGCCAAATAAATAACATACTAAAAATAATAAAACGTATCTGAGTTTTCTAGGTGGGAGGCAATAAGCAAGGGTCTCCATTAGGAAGGGCTGTGGAAAGAGTTAGGAGTCCTGCCCCTGCTTCTTGGGAACTGTGTGACCTCTGCAAGGCTCTCTCCAGGCCTCGGCTCCCCTCCTGAAGCCTCAGGTGGCTGGATTGGGGATGTGCGGCCACTCTCTCCCTCTGCAGCCCTCCCCAGCCTCCTGCCAGAGGGCTCCACGAAGCCGCTGCGGGGGAGAAGGAGCCGAGAAGGGTAAGATGCTGCTTGATCATCTGGTTATTTCCTAAACCTAGAAACAGGGTCCCCTCATTCACGCTCCTGCTGGCAGTGCTGGGAGGTGTCAGCCAGGAGCGCTGGTCCTTCCAGCCTCTTCCCTTGTAGCGTCAGCTTCCCCACCGGAGTCTCAACACCCCTCTTTCCTATCATGGGCCTCTAGGCAAACCAGCCATCTTGTGACGTGAAGACACCCCAGAAGCTCACCCAGTGGTCCTCCTCCAGGATGTCGCCCATTCCCATCGAGAGAGTTTTGGAGGCGAGAGGATGGGAGGGTTGAGCTCACGGACTGAGGGAGAGACTGCCTGTGCAGTGCCCAAGAGCAAAGCACCAATAAAGATTTGTTTGAAAACCATTATATCCATGTATGTTTTTAATGGGCTTCCCAGGTGGTGCTGGTGGTAAAGAGAAAGTGAAAGTCGCTCAGTCATGTCCGACTCTTTGCGACCCCATGGACTATGTAGCCTTCCAGGCTCCTCTGTCCATGGAATTCTCCAAGCCAGAACACTGGAATGAGTTGCAGTTCCCTTCTCCAAGGGATCTTCCCAACTCGGGCATCGAACCCAGGTCTCCCACACTGCAGGTAGATTCTTCACTGTCTGAGCCACCGGGGAAGCACCTGCATGCATTTCAGTGCAGGAGATGTAACAGGCACGGGTTCAATCCCTGGGTCGGCAAGATCCCCTGGAGGGGGGCACGGCAACCCACTCCGGTACTCTTGCATGGAGAAGCTCCGTGGGCAGAGGAGCCAGGCGGGCTACAGTCCCTAGGGTTGCGAAGAGTTGGACACGACTGAAGCAACTCAGGACGCATGCACACCCGTGTTTAATATATAAGGGGTGAGGGAGACTGGAGCAGGGAGAGAGGAGAGGAGGGAAAGAGTGGGGAGGGAGGGCGGAGATTGAGCACATGTGAGGGTGGAGGCACGTGTGTTAGTTTCCTCTTTCTACTCTGATCGTATTTTGCTTTTGTGATTGAAGCTGTAATTACGTAGATGGATAGATAAGTGGGTAGATGGGTAAATAGACAGTGCTTTAGTCGATAAGTCGTGTCCGACTCCTGTGACGCCATGGACTGTAGCCCACCAGACTCTTCTATCCATGGGAATTCCCAGTTAAGAATACTGGAGTGGGTTGCCATTTCCTTCTCCAGGGGATCTTCCCGACCCAGAGACTAAACCCGTGTCTCCTGCATCGCATGCGGATTCTTAACCAATTGAGCCGCCAGTCAAGGCCAGGTCATTTCAGTTCAGTGGCTCAGTTGTGTCCGTCCGACATTTGTGACCCCGTGGGCTGCAGCACGCCAGGCTTCCCTGTCATCACCAACTCCTGGAGTTTACTCAGACTCATGTCCGTCGAGTCGGTGATGCCATCCAGCCATCTCATCCTCTGTGGTCCCCTTTTCCTCCTGCCTTCTATCTTTCCCAGCATCACTCTTTCCAATGAGTCAGTTCTTCGCATCAGATGGCCAAAGTATTGGAGTTTCAGCTTCAGCATCAGTCCTTCCAATGAATAGTCGGGACTGATTTCCTTTGGGACTGATTTCCTTTAGGTCTGACTGGTTGGATCTCCTTGCAGTCCAGGTAGATAAATAAATATTAATAAGAAGCCAGTTTTCAAGCTGATTTGTTAGAGGCAAAGGGGGCAGGAGCGCCACCGCGTGGCGACTCTGTGCACTGCTGCCTCCCGTGACGCTCGGGCGCCTGGTTGGTGCGGTTGTGGGCGCGCACCACTGCTGCGCCCGAGTGGCAGGCAGCGTGGGGCTCCCTGCACCCCAGCTGCCTGCAGCTCCTGTGCTTGGACAGAGCCCCCAGTCGCCCTGAATGACTGAGTCACCACAGGACCGCGATGGGTGCTTTTCCAGCGCCAGGAGGCAGGTCGAGGAGGACGGGGCTGGGGAGACAGCCTCTGGACGCCCCATACCCACCCGCATGGCTAAGACCACCTGATCCATCCCCAGGTTGCAGTAGCGGGTGGGCTCAGCTCCTGTTTGTCGCATTCTGTGGCCGTCGTAACCCGAGGCCATGAAGGTACCCAAGGTCACACAGCTAATGCCAGCTGGTGCCAGGACCACAGCCTGAACCCTGCTGCCCCCCGGGCAGAGCCCAGGTGAGCCTTACCAAGTTCAGTGTGTGCCTGTTGTCTGCTGAGACAGGAGTCCACAGGGTCCCTACCCTCAGATCGCTGCTGGTCTCATTAAGAAGCAACTGAGGGGCTTCCCTGGTGGCTCAGGGGGAAAGAATCTGCCTGCCAGTGCAGGAGACATGAGTTTGATCCCTGATCTGGAAAGATCCCACGTGTCCCAGAGCAACTAAGACCCTGTGCGACCACTACTGAGCCTGCGCTCTGGAGCCCAGGAGCCGCAGCTACCGAAGTCCACCCGCCCTAGAGCCAGAGCCCCCGCAGGGAGAACCCTGCGTACCCCAACCAGAGAATAGCCCCCCTCTCAAGGCCACTAGGGAAAAGCCCGTGAAGCAACAAAGACTCAGCGCAACGAAAATAAGAATCTGCTCAGTGCCCATGATGATGGACAGAGACAAGAATCCAGGGTTGTCATGGCTGGGCCAAATCCTTTATTCCACAGGAGACCCCAGAGATTGTGGGGAATCCGGAAGGCTTTCTGAAGGAGCAGACTGAAGAGAAAGGACATTCCAGACAGGGGAATAGAAAGGGCAAAGGCAGGAGTTGGAATTTGGTCCGGTGGACACAGAATATCAGTAAACAGATATTGGTAAACTGATATGGCACGTCTGCCATATCAGTAAACAGAGCTTGCTGTGGTCACCAAGCCAGCTGCCTCTGCAGCCGTCACCCGAGGGTGCCCCCTAGGGGATTCAGGATGGAGAAAAACAGGGTACTGGCCCAAGAGAGGATGCGTATCACAGGAATAGTCTCATTAAACCCAGATTCTTGCTTCTTCCCTTAAATCTATTTCTCGATGGACGTGAGTCTGAGTGAACTCCGAGAGATGGTAATGAACAGGGAGGCCTAGCGTGCTGCGATTCATGGGGTCACAAAGAGTCGGACATGACTGAGAGACTGAACTGAACTGCTTCTTCCCATACGTACGTAGAAAAGCACTAAATCCATTAACTTGAGATGTCTGCACTTTCTTTAATTAGCAGTCATCTTTTGACGTTCTACTGTTTTTTGTTTGTTTTTGCAAAAACTCTTATGTATCCTGGTTCCTCTTTGAAACAGTCTCTCAGAGCTAAAAGGCTGTCTCCCAGGCTTGCGTCTTCCAAATAAAACATAATTCTCAACTTTTAGATTGTGTTTTTTTTTTCTTCACTCAACAATCTCCAGCATATTCAGGTGACCAGGATGGTTAGAAAGTGGACGCTTCCCCAACACCTTGCTGGCCTCATTCTGTTGTGGTTGTTCAGTTACTAAGTCATTTGTGGCTCTGCGATCGCATGGACCGCAGCATGCCAGGCTTCCCTGTCCTCCACTGTCTGGCCTAGTTTGCTCGGATCCATGTCCATTGAGCTGGTGATGCTATCTGGCCATGTCATCCTCTCCTGCCCCCTTCTCCTTTTGCCTTCAATCTCTGTGTCCTTATTCAATCTATATGGTCTTCTTCTGTGTCCTTGCCAAAGCCCTGTTCCCACTCTGGAGTGGTTTTAGCAGAAAGTTGGCCAGCCTTGGCCAATGAGAGGCCCATATCCCTCCTTCTGCCATAGTGAATGGCGCAGAGATGGGCCAATTAGAGTCAGCCCCTGGCCTCTTACTGAAACTATTGAGAAAGCATCTGTCTTTCCACTGGAGTTTCTAAGCTTATAGACTGCAACCAGTAATGTTGGGGATCTCAGCCCCAGGACAGAGCAAAGCTGAGAGATGGCGAGTAAGATATTCATGCACTGATTGATCCATCCATGCATTCTATAAATACACCATCAGTGTCTACCGTACACTAGTCTAAGCACTGGAGATTCAGCTGTGAGCCAGGCAAATGCAACCCCTGCTCTTGTAGTGCTCACATTCCTTATGAGCAGTCAGGCCCCAAAATAAATGAAAGAAATCCGCAAGATATTTTCAGAAAATTATGAATGTCAAGAAGAGCAAGGCCAATGAAGCGAAAGTGCCTGGGATGGGAAGGCCCTGCTTTAGTTGGTGTTCAAGGAGGTCTGGCCACAGAGGTGACACTTCAGCCGTGACCTGGATGACAAGGAGTCAGCCATGGGAAGATCTGGGGTTAGGCCATCCAGCGGAGGGGACAGCAAACGGAAGTGTCCTGAGGCTGAATCCAGACAGTATCATTTGAGCATCTGGATCCAACCATACCTGAGGTAGACACTTTTCAGTGACATGAAAGAAATTGTTTTGTTGTCCTTAAACCAGTTTAAATCAGGTTTCTGCAACTTGCATCTGAAAAAGTGCTGTCATTTGAAAGAGTTCTGATGCTGTGAATATACTGAATGGTCAGTTATGAAGCTGAGGGTTTTTTTGTCCTGTTAGGTAAAGGAAAATCATTGAAGGTTCTTCAACTGGAGAGGAATCTTCCTCATCTTGCCACTACTTACTCTCTAGGCTCATTTTTCTCTCTCTCTTTTTAAAATTTTGCTGCGCTAGGTCTTTGTTGCGGTGTTCAGGCTTTCTCTAGTTGTGGGTGCAAGGGCTTTGTTGCCCCACGGCTTGAGGAATCTGGGATCTTAGTTCAATGACCAAGGACTGAACATATTTCTTGTATTGGGGGGCTTCCCAGCTAGCTCAAATGGCAAAGAATCTGCCCACAATGTGGGGGATCTCGGCTCAATCCCTGGGTCGGGAAGATCCCCTTGGAGAATGGCATGGCAACCCACTCCAGGATTCTCGCCTGGAGAATCCCATGGACAGAGGAGCCTGTGGGCTACAGTCCATGAGGTCGCAGAGTCGGACACGACTGAGGGATTAACACTTTTGCTTCGTTTCTCCTGTATTGGAAGGCAGATGTTTTTACTGTTTTCAATACTTATTTAAGAAAGCAATGCAAACCTAGACAGCATATTAAAAAGCAAAGATATCACTTTGCTGACAAAGGTCTGTATAGTCAAAGCTATGTTTTCTGCAGTAGTCATGAATGGATGTGAGAATTGGACCATAAATAAGGTTGAGTGCTGAAGAATTGATGCTTTTGAACTGTGGTGTTGGAGAAGACTCTTGAGAGTCCCTTGGACTGCAAGGAGATCCAACCAGTCAATCCTAGAGGAAATCAATCCTGAATATTCATCGAAAGGACTGGTGCTGAAGCTGAAGCTCCAATACATTGGCCACCTGATGTGAAGAGTCGACTCACTGGAAAAGACCTTGATGTAGGGAAAGATTGGAGGCAGGAGGAGAAGGGGGCAACAGAGTATGAGATGGCTAGATAATATCACCATGTCCATGACTCAGTGGACATGAGTTTGAGCAAACTATGGGAGACAGTGAAGGATATGAAGTCTGGTATGCTGCAGTCCTTGGGGTTGCAAAGAGTTGGACATGACTGAGCGACTGAACGACAGCAACTTCTGTATTTATTTGGCTCCAAGTGGTCTTGGGGGCAGCGCCTGAGATCGGTGTTTGCTGCGGCAGGTGGCATCTTTAGTCGCACTTTGTGGGATCTAGTTCCCTGACCAGGGACTGAACCCGGGTCCCCTCCAGTGGGAGCTCAGAGTCTTAGCCCCTGGACCACCAGGGAAGCCCCTCTAGGCTCATCTCTCGAATGTCCTGTCCTTCCTTCCCCTCCCTTCAGTTGCCTCCTCCACTCACGCTGGACTTGGCCACTGTCCTTTGTCTGAAGGTCCTGGCTTCCAACTCTTGTACATCCTTCCCTACCCAACTAGCTCAGTCTGGTGTCAATTTTAGATGTCACTTCTTTCATTAACTCTCCAAGTCTGGGTCCATTTCCCCACGCCACAAGAAAATTTAGGCTGTATTTAAACAAAATAACTCAGGGGGGGAAGGAAAAAGACCAGTTGCTTCTTAATGAGACCAGCAGCGATCTGAGGGTAGGGACCCTGTGGACTCCTGTCTCAGCAGACAACAGGCACACTGACCTTGGCAAGGCTCACCTGGGCTCTGCCCGGGGGGCGGCAGGGTTCAGGCTGTGGTCCTGGCACCAGCTGGCATTAGCTGTGTGACCTTGGGTACCTTCATGGCCTCGGGTTACGACAGCCACAGAATGCAGCAAACAGGAGCTGAGCCCACCCGCTCCTGCAAACCTGGGGATGGACCAGGTGGTCTTAGCCATGCGGGTGGATATGGGGCGTCCAGAGGCTGTCTCCCCAGCCCCGTCCTCCTCGACCTGCCTCCTGGCGCTGGAAAAGCACCCATCGCGGTCCTGTGGTGACTCAGTCATTCAGGGAGACTGGGGGCTCTGTCCAGGCACAGGAGCTGCAGGCAGCTGGGGTGCAGGGAGCCCCACGCTGCCTGCCACTCGGGCGCAGCAGTGGTGCGCGCCCACAACCGCACCAACCAGGCGCCCAAGCGTCCTGCATCACGTGCAGATTCTTTACCAATTGAGCCACCAGTCAAGCCCAGGAGTTCAGTTCAGTTGCTCAGTCGTGTCTGACTTTTG
>SJYF01000549.1:699192-711275 GCA_006410515.1 Procapra przewalskii | reverse complement strand
CAGCCCCTCCAAGCGACCCCCCAGGGCCCAGGCCGAGCCTCTGAGCATCCCCGCCGATCACTGTTCAAAGGTCCAGGCCTTAGGACCAGGCTGGGGGGAGGGCAGGTGGGGTGTCAGGCTGACAGGGGCGGCTGCTCCCCTCCAACGGGAGGGCTGGACGCTGTGCTGCTTAAAGGAAAGAAAATGCACAGAAAAAAAACCAGAAGGAGAGAGCGAAATGTCAGCACTGTGACCCACGGGTAGAAGTGAGAGCGGCAGGTGAACTCTGCCGCCATCATGCCTTCCTTCACTCATTCCTCCACTCAGGCATTCCCCACTTGTCATTCATTCATCCTCTATGCATTCATTCATTCATTCCCAATTCATGCCCACACACATTCATTCCCCACTCTATCATTCATTCATCCCACCATATACTCATTCACTCATTCCTCCACTCATGCATTCCCCACTTGTCATTCATTCATTCCACATTCATTCTATTTCCCATCCTATCATTCATTCATCCTGCCAGATATCCTTTCACTCATTCCTCCACTCATCCTTTCCCCATTTGTCATTCATTCACTCTCCAGTTCACGTCCACATTCAGTTTCCCATCCTATTATTCATTCATCCCTCCAACTACGGACTCATGCCTCCACTCATTCATTCCTCCCACAGCTGGTCATCCATTCATTCTATCATCCATTCATCCCTCCAGCCATCCATTTTTCATATCTCCATTCATTCATTCCCCCACTCATTCATTCCTCAGCTGTTAACCAGTGCCTCTTTTGTGCAGAGCCCCAGGCCAGGTGCTGGGCTCCATTGATAAATAAATTGGACCCAGTCCCTACCCCTAAAACTGGAATACAATTCCCTGGAAGGGGTGGGTGGTCAGACTTTTTCTTGCCTCCCTTTTCTAATAATTTTCAAAAGCGAATGTGAAATAAAACATAATAAAGACCCACAGAACAAATGCAGGGCACCTGGCCCAGGTGATCCTGACCCTGTCTCTGCTGCCCGGCAGGTGAGAAGCCACACAAGTGCCAGGTGTGTGGGAAGGCCTTCAGCCAGAGCTCCAACCTCATCACCCACAGCCGGAAGCACACGGGCTTCAAGCCTTTCAGCTGTGAGCTGTGCACCAAGGGCTTCCAGCGCAAAGTGGACCTGCGACGGCACCGTGAGAGCCAGCACAACCTCAAGTGAGGCTGCCCGGAGCTCAGCTCCCCGCCGGCCTGCCGGCGAGACCGTGCCACCTGGGGAGAGGCCAGTCCCACACACCCAGATCCCCAGTCTCCTGGAGGGAGCCCTGGACAGGACTCATCAAACTTGTTTCGAGACTCAAATCACTGTGTGAGCTTGAGCAAGTCACTTTCCCTCTCTGGCCGACACTTCCCCTGCCGCAAAGTGTGGCAGCTGGTCTTTTCCAAGCCAATGCTGTCTGCAGGTCCAGGAGCTCAGTGCCGCCCCTGTCAGAGCCCAGGAGGCCAGAGTAGCCCCAGGTAGGCCCAGAGAAACCCTCCCCTATGTGCTGCCCCCTGGGATTGGGCCAGCTTGGCTTTCAGCAGGCCTCTTTCTGGCCGCCACAGATGATCAGAGCCGTCTCTGCCTCAGTGGGAGGCCCAGCACCCCTCTGCTTCAGCCAACGTGCCTGTTGATCCCCACTTCTGATGGGCACTCCAGCCACAGGGAAACCAGCAGTTACTACTGTCAGAAGCCTGCTCTTCTCAACAGCTGTAAATAAAAATAAAGACACCCCTTTACTTATATTTGACCAGCATTCGCTCAGTGCCTACTGGGTATGAAGTAGTGCTTGAGGCTTTGGGGGGGATGGTGCAGTCTTGAAAAGCAGAGAAAGCTCTGTAGTCACTCACAGACACGTTGACAGACCAACCTGGTAAGTGACAGGCAGAGCCACGAGAGACCCCTGTGGCAAGACGGTAGGCAGGGGCCAGGTGGGTGCATCTGGGGGCTCTCTCAGTTTCCTGTGGCTGTTATGACAAGTCGCCACCAACTTACTGGCTTCCAACAACACCAAGGGGGACTTCCCTGGTGGTCCAGTGGTTAAGACCCCACGCTTCCAATGCAAAGGGCGCAGGTTCGATCCCTGGTTCGGGAGCTAGGATTCTGCGTGCCGCGCAGTTTGTGGTGCTTAGCTGCTCAGTCGTGTCCGACTCTTTGCAACTGCGTGGACTGCAGCCCATCAGGCTCCTCTGTCCACAGGGAGTCTGCAGGCAAGAATACTGGAGTGGGTTGCCATGCGCTTCTCCAGGGGATCTTCCCAACCCAGGGATCGCAACGTGGCCAAAAAAATTAAAACAAAAACACAAAGGCATTCTCTTACAAATGTGGAGGTCAGGCAGAAGTCAGGGTGTCAGGAAGCTGGTTCCTTCCAGAGCCTTCGAGGGACACTCTGTTGCCTCTTTTTCTAGCGTCTAGAGGCTGCCTATAAACCTCAGCTTGTGGTCTCCTCCTCCATCTCCAGACCGCATCTCTCTGACCTCCCATCAGCCCACCTCCTTCCTCTGCTTTTGACCTGCTGGCTTCCCTCTCGGAAGGACCCTTGTGATCACGTTGGGCCCCACCTGGATCACCCAGGAGACCCTTCCCATCGCAAGGTCCTTAATGGAATCACCTCGGTAGGTAGAATAATGGTCCCCAGGGGCTTCCCTGGTGGCTCAGTAGTAAGCAATCTGCCTGCCAGTTCAGGAGACACAGGTTCAATCCCTGGGCCGGGAAGATCTCATACGTGTTTCAGAGCAACTTGGCCAACAAGCCACAACTACTGAAGCCTGTGTGCCCTTGAGTAGGTGCTCTGCCACAAGAGAAGCCATTCCAACGAGAAGTCCCTGCTCTACAACTAGAGAAAAGCCGCACACAGCAAGGAAGACCCAGCATAGCCCATAAATAAACTAATTAATGTTTTAAAATAAGTTTAAAAAAAAGAATGGCCCCCCAAAAAACAATACCATGCCTCATCCTTGAAACTTGTGACTTATCTCATACAGCAGAAGAGACTTAGCAGACGTGATTACATTAAGCCTGCTGTGACCCCTCACTAGCCGTGAGAGTCTCCTTTGTAAAATGATGAATCGATCCTCCCTGTGGGCTGTCGGAGGAGCCCCTGAGGCCATGCCTGTACAGCAGTGAGCAGGGCCCAGCACGTGGTAAGTGCTACTAGGCCATGAACATGCCCTCTTGAAGTCCTGACTGTCCTGCAAGGCCTGCTCAAGTGCTGCCTCCTCCAGGAAGCCTCCCTTGGTCATTCCAGCCAGAGTTTTTCTCCTGTTTCTAAACCCTGAGCTCCTTGGGCTCCTTGCTTATAGCTCAGAACACACCGAACCTGGACTAGTAGTTACCTGTGGGTAAGCTTCCTCTCTGCTGGAGGGAATTCCCTCTGGGCTCTGGCTTTCAGCACCAAGCCCATGCCTGACCCGCTGCGATGAACACTTCTGAATGAGTCACTTCCGGGTGCCAAGCTGGGCCCAAGGTTGCTTGACATTGTCTCCAACCCACATGGCCCTCTGCAAAGGAGGTGTCGTTACCCCATGTTACAGAGAGGGTGTAAATGAGGCTCAGAGAGGCCACGCATCTTGCCCAAGGTCACCCAGCAGGTAAGTGCAGAGCTGGGTCACTGGACCCGCATCTTTGAGTCGCTGTTTGCCTTTCTTCCCAGTGACGTCTGTTGGCTGCCTCCACGGTGAGTCTAGAGGTTTCTGAGGCCCCTGGGGAATGGTAAATCCCTGGGCTCCCAGGCTCTGGGTTTGGCTGGGCAGGACCCCTTGGCGTACTTCATTGCAGAGGCCCTTCCTGTTTACTTTAGCAAGAATTCCCCTGCACAAGCCCGTCAGGTGTGTGGAGGGTGGGGTGGAGGCTTGGGATTTGCATACGAGTGTGGTCTGGTCTCCTCGGCAGGCTTTCAGATCCTTGTCCTGCAAGTCTTGCTCTTGAAGTCAAGTCCGAGGAAGACAGCCTCTGGCAGCCGATCCACTGGAGCCCCTGGAGCCCTTGGAGACCCCTGCTCCAGCCCCTCCTCCCGTCCATGGGGACCCTGTGGCCCAGAGAGGGAAGAAACCTTGCCCAAAGCCACACAGCAGAGTCAGGCTTACCTGGAGTGAGCCTGTACCTCCCAGAGAACGGGAATACACACACACACACACACACAAGGGGGAACTACTTTGCATGCTCCTTGTTTGCTAAACAAAACCACTCTAATATCAGGATTTCAGCCACTTCTGCGGCAGGGCGGGCCTGGGAAGAGGAGCTCTTTCTTCAAGAAAGACAAGGCGTCTTTCTTCCTCTGCTGAGGTTGGGAGAGTGGGATTGCGCTCATCGACCCCTCCACCCAGGGCCCCCACGGGGTGGTGGCGGGAGTGGGGGCTGCAGCCTGGGAGCAGGGTGCCAGAACCCCACCTCCACACACACTGCAGAGACAGGGGGTCAGTGCACCGCCAGGTATCCCATTGTGAAACCTGCTTCCTTGAAGAGTCCGCAGGGTGTGGGCGGGGTGGGGGAGGGCAGAGCCACCCTGCCGCCCCTTCCCTGCACCCGCCCCTCACCCCGCCACGGGAACCCCAGGGAGGTCCCAGGGAGGATGGGCTACCCACGCGGAGCCGTGGCCCTGGAGAAGGCCTTCAGGTCGGCGTCTGCCCACAAGCCAGCAAGTCGTGCTCTGGCCCGTGGGCGCATCTCAGCCTTTGGGGTGGCAGGGCTTCACTCAGCACGCTGGGGTCGGGGGCCCAACCACGTAGGTGCAGTGGGTCCCCCAGCTGCTGTGAGGGGAGGGAGTCCAGTTGCTCGTTCTCTAAGTCCCAGCCCACTACCACCCCCTCATCTGAGATGCCCAGCGTGGAGTCCCCGTGTGTGAAGGCCCATCCAGCCCCCAGAAGACTGCCCGGGGCTTCCCTTCCCTGCCCGAGGGAAAGGGCCCGGAGGGCAGAGTTGATGGGCCCCCTCACAAGGCTTATTGGCTGTGACATCACGCAGAATCTGACCCTGAGGTCTAGGGCCTTCCTACCAGAACAGTGAGACTGATTACACGATGCCGGGGGACCCTGCTTACAGAAAACATGGAGTCAGCGGGGGCCTCTGAGGTTGTGTGGGAGATGAGGGGTTGCCCGACTGTGGCACCGACCCGGCTGCTGGGGACTGGAAGGGTGTGGATGGAAAAAGTCAGATGTGGTGTCTGTAACTCAACTTGGAGGATCTATTTACTCCGCGGTACATAACAAAACCAGCATTTTCATATTAAAATGAACTGGTCACAGCAGGAAGCAGAAAGCAACATTTGAATCAGTTTTCAGATGGAATGTCCCAGGGGGCAGCTTCAGGTGATACCCCCAGGTCCCTGCCAGCCCCCGAGGGACACCCTGGGAGAGGCCAGGCAGCCCTCCATGGAAACCAGTGGTTGGCATGGAAATGCAACTCCCAAGGGCAGTCCGTCCAGGCATTTGCACAGTGGCTGAGCTGAGCCCAGCCTGTTAGGAGAGGACCTCCCCACTCCGACTGGCTCCCCAGACCACACCGATCATCTAAGACAGATTATCTTTCCGAAGCTCAGGGCCCATGTCTCTTTGGGTCCTCCCCCTGGTCCAAAGCAGTCAATGGCTCAGGCGCCTTGGGAAGACTCCTCTGGGTCTTGGGTCTCTCCTGCTGCCCCAGTCAGGCAGGGAAGGCCCCCGGGATGGAGAGGGGACACACGGGATCATCACGGCTGACCATCCCACTTCCCTGGATTCTGTACAGAAAGCCAGCTCTTCCCTGTTATTTCCCAAGAGGCCTTTAGGGAATTCCCGACGCCTCATTTTCTACCCTCTTGGCCAACAGTGTTCCCTCCCCTGAACCCTGGAAACCCAGTTGAAGTGCACAGATTTTTCTTTTTTTTCTGTTTTTGGCTGCACAGCTTGTGGGATCTTAGTTTTCCAACCAGGGATTGAACCTGCAGCCCCTGCATTGGAAGCACAGCCTTAACCACTGGACCCCCAGGAAAGTCCCACAAGTGCATAGATTTCCCACCGCGTGCCCACCCCAGACCCTCAACTGCACTCCCAGGAATTCACACGAAAGAGAGAGTCAAGAAGGGACCACAGGTTAGCTAGTGGGTCATCTTCTGAAGCCAGCTGGAAATGGGAAAAACGCACACTGGAACCATCCTAACCTCCCAGGAGAGATTGGCTAAGTGACCGCTGGCACACCCAGACAGCGGTCGTCCGAGCAGCCATCACGAAGAGCCAGTGTGCTTTATAAGGACTGATCCGGAAGGGGCCTGAGTGCTGACGTGGAGTGAAACACACTTGCTTCACGATTGCATGCTGACTCTTTAAAAACAGCACAACGTACGTTTGTGGGTGCTTAGAGAAACAAATCCGAGGAAGGCACAGCCAGCCATTGATAGCAGTTGTTTCTGGGGCCTGGGAAGGAGGGTTGACTTCACCCTCAATGCTATCTATAAAAGAAACTCGGATTTGTGTGTGTGTGTGTGTGTGTATTTTTTTACTAAAAAAAAAAACTGAACAGAAAATAGATTTTGCAGAATAAACGCATCGATGTAGGAAGCTGTTCATGATATCGTAAGTGAAAAAGTGGTTTAAAATCAGTATACACCATATGACTCCATTTTGTTAATTACACACGGAAGGAAGTTCGCAAGGATAAAGAGCAGCGTATCAACAGGGCCTGTGTTGGGGGGTGCAAATTTTCTTCTCCTTCTCTTTCAGCGTGTATGTTGTATTTTTCCGTCATGGGTGTGCATGATAACATTATCAATGGCATTACAAAAAGACTCCTTCTGCTCAAACATCATTTCCCTGCCTTTAGGATGCTGCTGACCCTCCACGGCTCCACGGGGCTGGGTCCTTTCTCCTTCACCAGTACTGGCCGGCTCCCAACTTCCAACCCTGAGAGCCGCCTCCTAGCAGACGCTAACACTCAGCTTAGCAGCTAGCACCCAGGAGGTCCCAGAGAAGCCCAGGATGTGCACCCTGTCAGGGCCCCTGGCTCCTTTGTGGCAGGTGGGCTGGGACCCCTAATGGAGGAGCCCCTGGCTTGGGAATAGTGGGCTGGACCCTCGACCCCCAGATCTCCCTCCTAGCCGGGTGCAGGGCTGCCCCCTCCCATCTGCCAGGGGTCCGGTTGGAACTGGTCCCCAGCCAGGAGATGGGCAGGGCCCCAGGTTCCAGCGG
Source organism: Procapra przewalskii (assembly GCA_006410515.1). NCBI lineage: Eukaryota > Metazoa > Chordata > Mammalia > Artiodactyla > Bovidae > Procapra > Procapra przewalskii. Next base: position 704,109 of record SJYF01000549.1, on the reverse strand, counting down.
CAGGGATAGGGGTCTGCAGGAAGGCCGGAGGAGGGAAATCTGAGACAGGGGCTGTGCTGAGTGGCCGTGCTCAGGTTTTGGCCTGATAAAGTTTATCAAACGGTGCCGGCTGCCAACCGTTGGTGTGGAGCAGGCCCGCGGGCTTTGGCGGGAGGATGCTCCCAGGCCGATAGCGCCTTCCCGGTGTTATCAGGGGGCCTGGTGTCCCAGAGAGCAGGAGAGAGGGAGAAGCAGAGAGAGAGAGAGAGGGAGGGAGGGAGGGAGCCTTCCAACCACTTCACCCAGTGACAAGAGCCAGGGACAAGAGGTCTCAGAGGACCCTGGGGCCCTTGACCTAGCGGCTGCATGAGCAGCTGGGAGGGGCCCCACGGAGGTGTGGGCCAGGGGCTCCGGCTTCTCGGCTTCTCCCGGGGCCCAGCCTTCCGGGCCACAGAACAGGCTTGCTGCCGCTCTGCCCTTCTGCCAGGCTTAAAGAAAAAGCGGCCTGGGCTTCCCTTGGTGGCTCAGCGGTAAAGAGTCTGCCTACTGGGGCAGGAGACACAGGTTCAATCCCTGATGCAGGAAGATGCCACGTGCAGCAAAGCAGCTAAGCCCACGAGCCACCACTCCCGAGCCTGTGCCCTGGAGCCCAGGAGCCCAGATACTGAGCCCACGCTCTGCAGCTGCTGGAGTCTGCACTGCAGTGTGAAGCCCGAGCATCCCAGCCAGAAAGTAGCCCCTACTCTCCCCAGCTAGAGATTGGCCATGCGCAGCAATGAGGACGCAGCACAGCCAAAGACAAACAAAATTTTTAAAAAGAGAAAAAGTCCCCTTTTCGGGAAGGTTCCATGCCCTAGAAGAGGGGGCAGGAGGGCACCTCTCCACGCCGCCCCTGTGGTCTCGAGGTGAAGGTCAGGCTCAGTTCGCCTTAGGGACCACTCCCGTAAATATCACTGTCTTGGGAGTCACGCTTCAGGGAGTCATCTCCACCCTACAAACGAGGAAACAGAGTCTCAGAGTGAGTGTTGACGAGGATTCGGAGGATGAGGACCCAGGAAGCAGAAAGCAGAAGGCAGAAGAGAAGGGATGAGAGGCCGAGGCCGGACGCCCGCCCCTGCTCGCGCTCCGCAGGGCTAGCCGCTCCAGAGGCGGGGGTGCTGGTCCCAGGCTCAGAGCCACGCGGCGCAGGCCCCCGACCTTGGCCATGGCAGTCAGAGGGAGGGCAGACCCCAAGGTCTGCAGGGTTTTCCTGGGTGGGTGGGAGTGGGATGGCATCTCAGTGGGTTTTTATAATTCCCTTTTCTAGACGTTTCCTGCCTTTACCATGACATCTGTGGTTACAATGTGGGGGAGGAAGCTGATTTGTTTGCTTTTAGAAGGAGAGAGTGCAAGGGCCCCAGGAGCCCCCGGCTGGGCCCTCGAGCCCAGGAGCACCGCGCCTCTGTCCAGCCCCAGGTACAAACGGAGGCCAGGCCTGCCGATGTCCACTGCACAGACAGCCGGGTCCCCTACAGACCTGGAGGACCCCTGGGCCCAGGGCCTTCCCGAGGCCCCAAGGCCGCCCAGTGGGGTGGAAAGCACTCATTCATCGAGTCTTATTTACAGAGCAGCTGCCGTGAGCCGGGCTCACTTCTGGGCAGTGAGGATGGGCGGTGGGAGCAGCCAGAGTGTCCACGCTTATGGCACCGAGGAGGGTGTCCTAAAAGGAGAAACAGAGAAAGCCCGAAGAAATACAGAAAGGGGGGCAGGACGTCGGCATAGGGAGCCTGCCGCGTGAGAGGTGGGGAGGAGACAGCCCAGACGGGGCGGTGTGGGGTCGGGGTCAGACGCTGGGATGTCACCCTGACCCCCTCCTGGCAGGACGGACTTACAGGTGCTTCCCTCTGGAACTCAGTTTCCCTCATCCGGACCATGACCCACGTGGTCTTCAGAAATCTCCATTCAGCCCACAACCTCCAGTCCCAAGACTTCCTTTCATCGACTCTTTTTTGGCAGTTTTGCATTTTAGCTAATTAATGTTGAGACAGAGTTGACAGGTCACATTCCACCAGTTTTACGTGTAGTGGGTGATTATCTGATGCTTGTATGTGTCATGAAACGATCACCACGGTAAGTGAATATCCATCAGCACACAGTTCAAAACCTTCTTCTGATGAGAACTGCTTTTTAAATGGTTTTATTTTTTGCTGGGCAGGTTTCCCTCTGGTTGTGGGGCGCGGGCTTCTCACCGTGGTGGCTCCTCTACAGCAGAACGCCGGCTCTAGGGCTTGAGGGCTCGAGGGCTTCCGTGGTTGCAGCTCCTGGACTCTAGAGCACAGGCTCAGGAGCTAAGGGCTAAGGTGCCCCGTGGCATGTGGGATCTTCCCTGATGGGCGATCTCACCCGTGCCTGCTGCATTGGCAGGTGGATTCTTTACCACTGAGCCACCAGGAGGGCCTGATGAGAGCTTTAAAGATCTACCCTTTCTCTCTTTTTCACTGAAGTATAGCTGATTGACCATATTGTGTTGGTTTCAGGTGTACAGCAAAGTGATTCAATATATATATGTGTATATATATATTTTTTTCAGGTTCCTTTCTATTATAGATTAGTACAAGATACTGAACATAGCTCCCTGTGCTACACAGTAGTCCTTTTGTCTATTTTATGTAAGTAGTGTGTATCTGTTAATCCCAGACTGTCACTGTATCCTCCCCCACCACCCCCTCATGGACTCTTGAAGGCAGGGTTCAGGTGACAACTGTTGGGGAGAGATCCCAGAGTTTGCACATTCACGGGCCTTCAGTGCACGGGGGCAGGCGGGTATCCAGATATGGAGCAGGGTTTGAAAGTAGGGAAGACAGAAAGGGGTGCCCGGCACATTTTTTGCAGCTCGTCTGCAATACCTGGCAATACCCTGTCTCAGAACCTCTGCCCTCTCCCCACATTGAGTGTGGGAGTCACTCAGTTGTGTCCAACTCTTTGTGACCCCACGGACTGTAGCCCACCTGGGTTCTCTGTGCATGGGATTCTCCAGGCAAGAATACTGGAGTGGATAGCCATTCCCTTCTCCAGGGGATCTTCCCAACCCGGGGTTTGAACCCAGGTCTCCTGCACTGCAGGCGATTTCTTGACTGATTGAGCCACCTTATGCGGAAGTAAATGGAGTTGTGGTCATTATCTTGCCAATGGCTCTGAGCTTGGAGCGCAGGCCCGGGGCTGGACCCTGGGCCCCAGGCCCTCTGGGCCACCGTGGGCCACACTCATGGGAAGTCCCCACTGACAGCTGGAACCACAGACGCCAGGCTGAAGCTCAGAGCTATTTCTGCAAAGGGTGACTTGGGACTTCCTCCCGGATCTCTTAAAAATAAAGGGGTTATCGTGGTCTTCAGGCCCTTCCTCCATGCGAGGAACCCTGACATGATTTCTGGGGGAGGCCTGGGCCCCCCAACCCCCTCAGCCAAGCGAGGACTTATCTCTGGGCTCAGTTGGGCAGCAGGAAGGGAGAGAAGCGACCACCGCGGCCGCTCTTCCTGCCCCAGAAGCCCCTTTTGGGAGCAGCAGGGGATGTGGCCACTGACTCAGGGGCGTCAATCAGCCTTCTTCTCCGGGGCTGCGGTTGCCCACCGGCCTCTGGGGGGGGGAATCAGAAATCAGGGGGGCAGAGAGAGTTCAGGGGAAGCCTCTGGCATGTCCAGCCCAGCCTCTGCCCTGGGCCTCAGGCACGACCCAGTCTATGGAACCCACGCCTGGTCCTGCAAAGCTGGTGGAACGTCAGTCTCCACTACACCCCCAGCCCCTGCAGAGGGTGGGGGACCCGCTCCTGGAGGTCAGGCCACCCTGTAGGGAGAGTGAGAAGGCAGAGGCTCTGGGAAGGCAGGCACGGCTTAGGGCGGTCCTCCTCCCCCCCGCCAGGGGTCCACTTTGCAGCAGAGAGGAGCCCAGGGCCCAGCCCAACCCCTGTGGGGACTCGTTCCCATTTTGCAGTCCCCAGAGTTTTAGTCCCGGTGGAAGGCAACTCTGCTTAGGGTTTTCTAAGAAAGAACCTTAAGGCTCCATTCAACACTCTGGGCAAGATCCGAAAGAGGGGCCACCCAGTGGACTCCGGGAGGCTGAGAGGCCACCAAGCCCACGCTGGGGCAGAGAAGTCTTCCCACAGGAAACGGCCGTCCGAGATGAATCGGATCTGTCCGAAGAGGAGAGGGTGGCTCCAAGCCTAGGAGCAGTCGGTGCAAAGGCCCCGGGGAGACCTAAGGCTTCCACCTGTCCCAGCCCCATCCCCAGTCTGCCGGGGCCCAGCCAGTGCCCCGTTGGGGCCACAGTAGCCAAAGTGTAGGGCAAGGATGAGCTCGAGGGCTCTCAGGAGCCATCCTGGGAGCTAGGCACCCAGTCATGTTCACCCCGGCTTGCCGTTGCCAGCTATCGTGGGCCCAGCCGGCCAGTCTCACCTGTGGCCAGCCCTCCTCTGGGAGGAAGGTTCAGGCCACCTAACCTGAACAAGCATCCCCAGGGCAGCTCTGCAGAAGCCAACAATCTTAGCTGGAAACCGTCGCAGGTCGGGGTTTCCTCCCTGCCCAGCTCCCCAGCGCCCCTCAGCCCAGCCTCAGACTTATCACTGCCCTCCAGCTGCCTCGGCCCAGGCCCCCTCCAACCACCTCCCCCAGATGATTCAGCAAATCTTCCCTCCCTGGGGGGAAAAACAAGGGTGTAAAAAAAAAAAATCACAATGTCAGATTACAAAGCCCCAACTGTAGGGCAGGCCCCTGGCAGGGAGATAAGGGTCCCACTCCACCCTCAAAGCCCCTCTGGCAGATAAACCTTCTAAAGCAGTGGCGGCCACAGGTGTGGGGTGCAAAGGCCTGGCCCGGGGGAAGTCTCCGGGCGGTGCATGCCCTCGGGTGGCGAGCCGGGCAAAGAGGAAGCCCCTGGCCACAGAAGCAGAGGAGCTGGTGTTGCCAG
>SJYF01000549.1:599987-620152 GCA_006410515.1 Procapra przewalskii | reverse complement strand
ACGGGTTCGATCCCTGATCGCGGACCTGCCACAACTCAGACCAATGTGGCCAAATAAATAAATATTTTAAAAACCAAACCAAACCAGGGACTGAGAATCACTGGGCACCTCGCACGTGCAAGGCCCTCTCCCCAGGCCTCAAGCACCTCGTCTCATGATGTTCCCTCAAAGCTGCCAGGGAGATGTCTTCCCAAGGGCAGGGCAGCCCTAAAGAGAGGGAACCGGCACTGTCGGTACTGCAGGGAAGACCTCAGAGCCACCCAGGAAAGTGCTTTTGCTAAAAACCTAACCTGAATCCAGCCAGGCCTCTGCGCGCAACAAGCACTGGGGGAATGACAGGGTGCAGAAGAACACATTAAACACACACGAGGACGCACCCCGCAAATTCCAGACTCTGGGAATCTTCGCAGGACAGACCACCCAGTTCCTTCAACAAATACATTTCAGGAGAAAACGCAAGGGGGGGAAATGTAGATTAAAATAAAGGTGTGACATGCAACCAAATGCAACATGTGGAATCTGGACTGGGATTCGAACAGGGCAACTGTTTAAAAAAACAAAACACACACACACAGACACACACAACCTAAGGAACAACTGGGATGATTTGAACACTACTGGGTATCTGTTTGAGCAAAGTCTGGGAGACAGTGAAGGACAGGGAAGCCGGGCACGCTGCTGTCCGCGGGGTCGCAGAGAGTCAGACATGCCTGAGCGGCTAAAAAACTGGCTCTCTGATGATAGCTGACATCATTTTCTGGATGTGATCATGGGATTTTGGTTATTATTAGAGTAACCTATTGAAGCACGGATGGAGCCGTGTGCCTGAAGTCTGTCTCAACGTGGTCCACGGTGGGGAAGGAGGGCCCACAGAGAAGCAGCGAGAGTGGCCCCGCAGGGGGATGAGAGCTGCATGTCTTTACGCCATTTTCTCCACTTTTGTGTTCTGGGGAATTTTTCATAATAGACGTTAAGAAAGAAAAAGGACACAGTTTGTTTCGATTCACCCTCTAATGCTGCTGAGGCTCCATCAGCCTTGAAGAGAGGGCAGCAATCCCCAGACCTGGAGCCCACCGCGGTGACCCCTACCCGCTTCACCACTTCCCACGCTCCTGTGGCTCTCAGAGCATCCAGACAGCACGATGGCCCGATGTAGTGGGCAGAATCGTAATCACGAGGCTCAGATGGGGCTTGTGACCTCGGGCCAATCTGAAATCAAAGCTCTGTTGACCTAGGCCCTCGGAGGGTCTGCTGGGAGGGAGACAGGAAACTGTGTACAAAGTGCAGGGTTATATGAATGGGGGTCGCTCCCTGCTCTCCTGCTCCTGCTCACAGCCCACTCCATCCTAGCCGTCCCAGGCTCCCAGCCTTTCCCGGGGTTGGGGGCAGGGGGATGCACCCGGCCCTCCTGGAGATCACAAGGAGCCCTGGATAGCATCGCTGTACAGACCGCTCCTGTAATCAGGATGCTCCCCGCACAGGAAGCCTAAAAGACAGGCTTTGAGCTGACAGCAGGAAGAGAATCAGGCCAAGCCCAGCCCGCGTGTGTTTTGGTTGGCATGCAAAGTGTTTTTCAATTTTTGAGCCAACAGTAAAAGGTCAGGTGACTTCATATAAAAGTCCTCATTTCTGGCTGCTCCCGTAACTTGGGACAATCCAGCCACACCGCATCTGTGTCCCCATGTGACAGGAGGCTGGGTGGGAGCTGATGGACACTTGTCCTTTACAGCCAGGCCTTGTGCTCATGGGTTTGCCTCAGACCCCACTGGGCCTCCCGTCACTCCCTGGCTCACAGGCCCCTCAGTAGCCGCCTTCGGTTTAAGAGAAAGGTGTGCTCAGGTCAAGCCTCTGGGGCCTCTTTCCCTTCCTGCTATCATCCAATCACTGGTGCCCAGACATACAGCAGCCAGAGGGGTCTTGACCCTTCAAAGCTCGCCCCCCGCAACCTCTGCCTTCAGACAAAAGACCAACTGCTTGGTGTCAGCTCGGCTGGTATCTCTGGGGTCCTCTCTCACGATGCCCAGGGAGGCTCACACAGAAAAGCTGCAGTCCCCAGAGCCTCAAGCCATCCTCGCTCCGCCTGGCCCGTGCTTCCCACTTTTAATCCACCCCTTTGCTTGGCACAAGGTCCCAGGGAATGGGGTTTGGGCCCCGGGTGCCACTCCAGGTACCTGGTGGCTCAGAGCAAGAACTGGCTAAAGGCCACGTCCAGGTGACAAGGGTCTTGGCCATCACCTCCTCCAACTTTGGTCACGGTGTCGGAGGGAGCTGGTGACCCAGTGAGGAACAGCAGTCAGGTACCCAGACTCAGTCTGAGCAAGTGCCGGGAGTTGGTGATGGACAGGGAGGCCTGGCATGCTGTAGTCCATGGCGTCACAGAGTCAGACGCGACTGAGCGACTGAACTGAACTGACCCAGACTCAGGTTAGGCCTTGCTGGAAATCCTCTCATCTCTCACTGAAGGGGTGGAGGTCACCTGGTCTGTCTTTCCTGATCTATATTTAGAGTCTGGGGAGTTCACGGATGGGGCGTGGCCTGACCAGGCTCCTCAATCACTTCCCTGACCTGATGTCACCATTCCTGGCTGCCTGGGTCCTGGGGTGGCCCTCTGTGGGCAGGTGAGCACACACCTTGGCAGGAGGTGACACACCTGGGCTGAGTGTGGGAGCTGTTGGCACAGCAGGCCACCTCCTCCGCCCCTGGTTCCTGGGAACTTCCAGGGACGCCCTCCTCCTCTGGGCAACAGGGGGTCCCCAGGGGCTGGAGGCCAAGCTCAGAGATGGTCAGGAGCCGGGACATGAAGCTTCCAAACAACCAGGAGACCATCCGGGGTGGAGGGGTTTGACATCATTACCCCAAATCTCTGACCTCACAGGGCGTTGCTGTCCCAGCGTGAGCAGGACAAGATGAGTCAATGCCCGGATCTGTGGCAACGGCCCAGGACCTGGATTCCGGCATTCTGGACCAGCCATGAGTTGGCTCCCCCTCCTCCCCTGGAGAGGGGAGGGCACGGCCCCGACGCTTGACTTTCGGGATGCTGGGGGTGGGGGGCACTCAAGACGAGCACACATGATGTCCAGGGTCTTACAGAGTAAGACCAAGGACCACTCTGATAACTCCTCCACTCCCAGAGTGCTCAGGGCCCGACACCCCTAAAGGCCACCTGTCCAACAGGTGCTGGGCCCAAGGTGGGGGTGCAGGAGAGGAGAGAGGAAGAGAAACAGAAGGGGGAGGGACTCCCTTGGGGCTCCAGTGGATAAGACTCCTTGATCCCAATGCAGGGGGCACGAGTTTGACCCCTGGTCGGGGAACTAAGATCCTGCATGCCGCATGGCGTGGCAGGGAAAAGGAGAGAGGACATAAACAAGAGGAAACAGCCACTGAGACTTGCAACTGAGCCCGAAACATGAGAAACAACAGAGAGAGATCAGAGAGGCAGGGTCTGGCCCCTTGAAAAGCCCACACTGACTGGCAGACTGCTGCATCCTGGGCGGAGGAGGAGGCCTGCAGGTTCGCGAAACTCTCTTAAAATGCAGAGCCCAGGTTTGTAATCAGGTCCCTGCTCTGCACCTTCCTAGCTTCAGTTTCCTCTCCCAGAGCCTCAGTTTCTCCATCAGGAGGATGGAGATAATAGTAAGAATAGTAAGACCACCACCACTTGGCTCTCAGGGGAGCAGATGATAAAACAGTGCACAGAAGCTTTGTAATCTGAGAAGAATCACTTGAACAGGAGCCGCTAAGCCAATCCCCAGCCACGCCACCCCGCCCAGGCGGGAGCCGGGAGACAGGCGGTCAGCCGGGTGGGCATACAAGGGTACCAGTGGCAAGCAAGTCTCCTCCTCACCCTGCCCCCTACCCAGCCGCTTCGCTCACGTCCACATTGGGAGATGGAGCCTCTCCAGGCAATTTCCAGCCAAACTCCTTCAACCAGTTCTGATGGGAGGGGAGGAAGTCGAGGGCCCGGCCACAACCTAGAAGCGCCTGTTGCCCTGGAAACTCACCTCAGTGGCGGGCGCCGGCAGAGGTGTCTTCGGCCAAGATGTGGGGCTCTGGAGGGCAGCGTGGCGGGCGACAGCCCACCTCCTGGCAGTCACCACAGAGACGCAGGCGAGGAGCACCCAGCCCTTCCTGCCCCTGGGCTCGGCGGGCCTGGCTTGCTGGGCCATCATAGGGAGGCAGGTGGGCCTGGGATGGGCTCCCGGGGAGGCCCTCTGCCAGTCTGTCTGCCCGTCTGCTGGCCCCAGTGGAGTCAGGCTCCTGAGTACCTAGGCCTGGTGTCACCCGCGTGGCTGTCATACCTGCTCCTGTGACAAGCAGGGCCAGGAATTCCTGCTTCTACCAGGCTGAGGGCCAGCCAAGGGCAGGTGGACTGTCCCAAGCCCGGCCAGGAGTTCCAGCTCAGATCTGCTGTCTTGTGGGGAGGGCCCATCTGTGTCCCCAACACCCTAAGGGCCTGTCCTCACTCCCCCTGCCTGCGAGAAAAAATCACCTCCCAGGAACAAGTCACAGAGATCAAAACAGCTCAGCCAGTGGAGCCTCCAGCCAGGAGTGAGGCCAGCCGGGTGCTGGGGGCACAGGAGACCCGCCTGACCCCCTCCGTTTCCCCTCAAGCCACTGTCTCATTTTGGAAGCCTTCCCCATCACTCAGCCCTCAGAACTCCGCCACGTCTGCCACCTAGACATGGGATTTAATTTTAAATGGCCGGGACCAACCTAGGGTTAGCAACTGTTTATTTCACCAAGTAGGGCAGTTAAAAAAAAAAAAAAACAACCTGTCACCATCATCATTATCATCATTTCAGAAAAGATCCCCCAAAAGTAACTAAGAGGGCATACGATCCAAAAAAAAAAAGGCGGTCACTAAATGAATATATTTGGCTTTAAAGCAAACTCATGACCTTGTCTCCATTTCTCTCATTTCGCCACAGACCAGACACTGAAACCTATGAGTTGAGTCCAACATACCCATTTGACAAATGGAAAAACTGAGGCCGCAGGGAGCAGGGACTTGCCCAAGATGTCACAGGGAGAGTCCAGGTCCTGTGTCTGTGCACACCTCTGCAGAGCCCACATACATAGCTTCCCTGCCTCAGCGTTCAGAGCCCAGATCCCCACAGCTAAAGATGCCAGGGTGACCCAAAGGCTGGGCTGCCTCCTTACCCTTCTTGGGCCCTGGCGGGCGGCCGGCTGGGCACACAGGATCCTGGGGGCTGAGAGGAGACAGGGGTGGACCGGGGTTCCGGAGCCAGCCCACAGGCACATCAGGCCCCCGGTTCCTGAAGGAGAGGCAGGGGCCCAGACTGCCGGCCTGGCGCCAAGCCCTGTCTCTCCAAGCTAGCTAGCATTTCACATCCTCTTCCGGTGGCTTTGGGGGCGCAGGGGACCCAGCAGAGGAGGCCGCTCAGAGCCGGGGAACCGAGACCTAGTTCCTGCCCCCACCTGACACTGCCTTCCTCTGGGACAGGCACGTTCCTCTTCTCTCTGAGCCTCACTGTTTCTGATCCGTTATGGGGGGGGGGTATGGTATACAGAGGTTTTCAAATTACAGTTTCACATACCCTAACCACATCACTGGAGCAGGAGAATTTCTTTCATGGAAGGACGCCCTAGATGGGGGAGCCTCTGCAGCGGGGGTTCTCTAGGGCAGAGGTCCCTAACTTTTTAGTACGAGGGACCAATTTCGTGGAAGACAGTCTGTCCATGGACTGGGGGTGAGGGGCATGGTTTGGGGATGAATCAAGCATGTTACATTTACTGTGTTCTTTACTTCTAACCTGAGGCCACCGCTGATCTGACGGGAGGTGCTGGTCCACAGCCCGGAGGCGGGGGACCCCTGCTCTAGGGGATGTGGGTGGGCATCTGAAGGTGGGTGGGCTGAGGGGCAGGGTGTTCCAGGTGGACCCTGAGGCAGCAGCCTTCCTGCCCCCCCCACACCCTCCCTCACGCCTGCACCCCCAGTATGTGTCTCCCGCACTAAAACTCCTCCAAAGGCTTCTGTCCAACCCACAAAAGAATTCAGAGTCCTCGCTGTCCCTGCCTCAAGGCTCCTCTGAGTCAGCCCTGACGACCGCCCCAAGCTCCCCTCCCCTCGGGCCCCCTGCTCCTTCTGCCCAGCGCCTTGGCCCTTCTGCGCACAGAGACAATCTGGACCTTTGAGAAACAGCAGAGGTGACTGGGCTCTCTGTCAGCAGCTCTGGGACTCTGGGCCAGCGACTTAGCAGCTTTGGTTTCCTCATCTGTCAAATGAGCACAAGGACACTGCCGGGTTCAACAAGAACTCAGCCCAGGCCTGGTTTCTGGGCGGCACTCTGATGCTTCCCGTGGTCATGCGCCTGCCCCGGGGCCTGGCACTCAACGCAACACTCCGTGGATGCTGGCGGAGATCAGCCCTGCACCAGGGTTACCACGGCCTGGCTCTGCCTCCAGGAGCAAGCTCCAGAGGACACTCTGAGGCCTGATGGGTGCTCAGCATGCAGCCCTACCACCAGGTCCCAGGGGATAACTTGGAAACGTTTGTAGTCTAAAAGCAGCAAGCATGCACTGGGCACCGCAAGGCAGCCTGGTCCCGCAGAGGTGAGGCCAAGAGGGCTGGCAGACATGGTCTGATCTACCTTCCTGAGGACAGGCTGGCATAGCAGGGCTCCCCTGAGTGCTCAGTCTTGTTGGGGAGAAGCCCCAGGCAGGCCCCAGCAGGACCTGGGTGAGGTGGGGGACAGCCCTGGGCGGGAGCGGGCCCCTGGGAGGACCCCACCCTTGGCCTCTCTCTGCCATGTTGCCAGTTGACTGGCGGTATGACCTCGGGCGTCCCTTGATGTGGTTTGACTGCCCTAGACGTGGACCAGTGAGCTCTCCCCAGCCTTTGGGACAGTGGATGAAAAAGGAGACCCGGGCCCAGTGCCCGCGGCAGGGATCAGTGGGCAGTGTGGGGACCAACAAGCCTTTCCAATGCTGTGGACATATTTGGGGGTGAGGGGGAGAGCTTCCAGGGGCCCTTGAGGAAGCGGGGGTGGGGTTACAGGAACCAACAGGGAACAGGCTGCCCAGTGAGGTGTGCCTGTGTGTTCACGCCTCAGATTCGACAGGCATCTATTGAGCGTTTTCCCTGGTACCAAGCTCCGTGCCAACTGGCATGTCTACCGCCCATGGCTCCTTGAGCGCTCTTCTCCAACGACCCCAACCTTCTGCACAGGTCAACCTGGCCTCGGAGCCATATAGGCCATTCCTCTGCGAGCTAGGCCAGGCCCAGGCAGGGCTGCCGCAGAGCAGTGGGCCCTGAGCCGCTTGGAAGGCCGAGGGCCTGAGTCACAGGCTAGGGGGCAGGACAGGATCAGCTGCAGGCAAGAAAGGCCGGAGCCCCAAGGAGGCGGGGCCTGGTGCAGGGCGGGGCCTGGGGCGGAGCCCGCCCACCCCGCCTCCCATCCGCGTCGGGGAGGGCAGAGGAGCCTTTGTTCCCTGCTGGCCTTGTGTCACCACATGGCCCATCCCATCACTGTCACGGCCTGGAACGGAGACCGGACCTGGAGGGACAGGGCTCTGGGGCTGGGACGGTTAGGGGCGCTCCACTTGCAACACCGGCAGCGCGCCCAACACTTTTCTCCACCTCCATCCCTGTGCCCCTACCGTGCATGGAACTCCGGGTGGGCGCGGCTTCGGGGGACATTCACACCAGCCCTGAGATGCTAACCTGCCTCCCACACTTGTCCCAGGACACCGTGGGCACGTGACCTGCCGTTAGTGCTCTGCCCACGATCCAGGTGGCCCCAGATTAAGGCACCTGGCCAGCCACACACGGAGCTCAGACGGACAAAACCCCACTGGTGGACACACGTGTACGCACAGACATGTGCCCTGAATTCCGCTCTTGTTTGGGGGGGGGGCAGGGATTCCAGGGTGGAGGGAGAGGGTCCTGCTGCCTCCTGCATCTGGGCAGCCCCTCCAGGCTCAGGGCGGGGGTGGGGGCGGGGTGCAGGCCCCGGTGTGAGGCGCACTGTTTATAAACACTGCTGGGCTGTCGCTAGGCGCTGTGACTCAGAGCCAGAGTGGTGACTCCTCTTCAGGCTGTTTGCTCAGCACAACATCCTGTCCAGGAAGCAGCCAGCAGAGGCCCAGGGCCAGGTTTTCACTCCTCTTTCCTGCAGGCTCCTGACTTGACTCGGGGTCCTGCTGTGGGTGGGGGGCAGCCCCGGTTCTCCTCCCTCTCGTTTCTGGGAACCCGAGGCCCATCATCAAGTCACTCAACAGACGGTCACTACCAGCCTGGCTCTGCAAGGTAGGGGTGATGCTGCAGCCATGCACGCCACTGACTCAGCCCCCTAAACCGGGAAAGGGGCTGTGGTCCAAAGCGGGGGTTCCCTCCAAGGCAAACGCCCACATTTAGAAGCCTTGTAGGCAGAAGCAGCTACTGACGTCCCCCCAGTCCCAGCCCCAAGCCCAGAACTCAGCTTGGCCCTGTCCCTGGTGCTCCTCGGCGGGACAAAGCACCTTCGCACTCAGCGTGAAACAGATGAAGCCACTGTAATTATACTCTGTTGTAAAACTGAGACAATTGAGGCCCAGAGAAGGCAAACAAGTTGCCTGAGGCTACACAGTGGGTCAGTGCCATGCCCAGGGCTATGCCTGGGCCTGTCAGGTCCCCAGGGCAGCCTGCTTTTCTCTGTTCAGTTCTGGGTTAAAGTGGATTTGCTCCTGGCAGCACAAGTCCAGCTTGGTGCTGCTGGGCCCCTATCAGCAGGCAGGGTGGCTGGTCCCTTGTATGACGTCCAGCTTCATGTCCTACTCTGCCTCCCCCACACCCAACTCAGAGCCTAAGCCAGAGTCAGGGGTCCACCCCCCGCCCCCTCATCTCCGCTGTTCACTGATGTGCCAGTGTGGTTACCGTTTAACAGTCACAATGTATGAGGCAGGTTTGCAGGTGAGCAGCTTGGGGCCAGAAGCTCAGAGAGCACCAGACTCACCCAAAGCCACACAGCAGCTGGCTTTTGAGGCTGGTGTTCCCAAACTGCTCCCAGCTTTTTCTAAGAGCTGAGGATGATTCTGCTCTTATTTCCAGCGGCAGGGGTTCCTCTTTAGAGGAGGACCATCAGGGGCCAGAGCCTCAGAGTGACTTGTATGAAAGGTCACATGCCTTAACGGGAAGGCTCTGTCCCCTCTTCCGGGCTGGGGAGAAGTAAGGGCCTGTCAGAACGGCAGAGCCCTAGGAAGAAAGGCAGAGGAAAGTGAAAGTCGTTCAGTCCGACTCTGGGACTCCATGAACTACACAGTCCATGGGATTCTCCAGGCCAGAGTACTAGAGTGAGTAGCCTATCCCTTCAGCGGATCTTCCTGACCCAGGAATTGAACCGGGGTCTCCCGTTTCCCGTATTGCAGGCTGATTCTTTGCCAGCTAAGCCACCAGGACCGCACAGGGGGCGGTGCTTATTTTGGCAGCTGAGGCTTGGCCCCGCCCCAGGCGGGACAGTAACCCCACGGTCAGCTGCTGATTACTGATTCATCCGCCGCAGGGCTCCCCTGCTCCGCTGCCCCCTTTAACCAGCCCACTGAGTCACACAAGTTGCCAAGAATCTGAGAATCCGGGCCTTGCCCCAGCCGCTCCCACTGGCTTCGTGCCCAGCAGGATCCAGCCGGGGCTCTTCACTAGTGGCTCAGACGGTAAAGAACCTGCCTGCCAATGCAGGACACTGGGGTTCAGTCCCGGGCTTGGGAAGATCCCCTGGAGAAGGGAACGGCAACGCACTCCAGTATTCTTGCCTGGAGAATCCCACGGGCAGAGGAGCCTGAAGGTTAACGTCCATGGGGTTGCAGAGTCGGACACGACCTAGTGACTTTATGGGACTGGAGAGCTGCAACTCTGAATAAGGATGAGCTAAGAAAGTAGCATTAATAAAATGTCAATAAAAGAACCATCCACTGTGGGATTGGTTTGTGTCACTCAGTGGGGCTCTAGCTCAATCTGCCCTGTTTGCCCCTCATGCCCAAGTGGCTGGAATGATGCCTGGCCCAGTCGATGGGTAGATGGATGACTATGTCACTCACACACGCATGCACACACCATCACAGGAGCACAAAAGATACTGGTGTTCTGAGCATTTTTTAGTTCTTTCCTCTCTTAAAAGTTGGAATGGGGGTGAGCTCCTTGAGAGCAGGGAGTCTGTTCCCCTGACATATCAACGGCTAGAACGGTCCCCTGGCACACTGTGGGCTCTCAACAAACACTCCCTGGTCCAGGTGGCTCCTCCAGCTTCCAAGTTCCAGGACTTGAAAATATTCAAGAGTTTGGGGCCACCTACTTCGTTCTGGGAAGATGACCAGGAAAGCTTCCTGGAGGAGGCAGCAAGGCAGGAGAGGCACATGATGGATGGTAGAGCAGAAGGGCAAGTCCCTATCTGCCAGCCTGTTACTAAAATGTTTTCCAGAGAACGCAGCTGGGAGCGGAGACAGGAGGCAGGGTTGGTCAGAGGAGTCAGAGCGGCAGGTCAGCCAGGTTTTCTGGGAAACAGGGGCCTGGAGGTTCCCAGAAGCCCGGCTGCCTGGGGATGTCGCTTGGGGGAGGTGGGCAGTCAGTTCAGCTCTGGTTCAATCCGGGGATTTTTTCCTCCTTTCTGAATTCCCTGCTCAGTAATGATTCTTGAGGAATGGAACTCTGCTCACTGGCTACACAGAGTTTGCTTTGCAGTGGTCTGGCCACGAAGAAGCCCCTTCCCGAAAGGAAGCCAAGCCTGCGGGGCAGGGAGCTGAGCCCACAGTCAAGCCCCTGTGCCCAGCGCAGCCTGGTCACTTGGGAGCTTCAGGGCCAGGGGAGGCAGGACAAATGGGCTCTTGTGGTGAGAAGGCTGCCTGCCGTGCCAGGGACACTGCGTGCCCGGTGCCACCACCCACCCCGCCACCCGCCTGCGGGGGCCAGGGCTGCCCTTTCAGAGGGGACCTCTTGAGCTGTCCCGGCCTCTGGAGAGGACCTGGAGCTCCAGATGGCTGCCAGGAGGTGGTGGGGGGTGCCCGCTGACCTCTTTCCCACACTTCTTCTCTAGTAATGGAGTTCCTGCCGGTCGTGGGGGTGGCAGGGTGAAGACGCCTTGGGTTTCCAGGTTCTGGGGCTGAGCTGCACAGCCTCTGTCCCACCATCCTGCCGCCCACTGTCCCTCTGCCCAGCCCTGGACTTTGCTCCTTCCTTGGTATCTCCCACAGAAGGCAAGATGCCAGGGCCTCCCCTCTCGGCCTCCGCCTGCTCATACCTGGGACTGGCAAGAGGGCACCAAGGCACCAGGTGGCCTCCCCTGCCAGGGGACTCTCCACGAGCTGGACAGGTCTCCGTGCGGCTGCCGGGCGAGAGCACACCAGTATGTGCCAGTGTGCGCCAAGCACCTTAGAGGCCTGTGAGCTGGTAAGCTCGCCTACCCGTTTAAAGATGAGAGGCCGGGGGGTCTGGCATGAGCACTCAGGCCTCCTCACGGCCAAGGCTCGGGCCTGGTGCTTTGAACAAGCAAGATGCCTGCATGTGTGTGGACGCGCTTTCTCAATGCATGCTCTCCCTTTCCCAGGCACCAGTCATGTGTCCGCACACATCCTTTCACACATGTGCTCACTCAGCCACCACCGGGTTGACACACCCAGGCCCAGGACCCTGGCCCTACTGGCAGACACCGCCACCCCGTGCCCCCAGGCCTGGAAAGCACACTTCCTCAGGGACGCTCCAAGCCCGCTCCTGACAGGGTGAGTGAGGGGGGAAGGAGGCCTGACCCTGTGCAGGGATTTCCTGAACCCAAGGGGCTGCGGAGGAAACTGCTCTTGAAATCCTGGAGCACTGCCATCATCTGCTGCCAGTCCAGCCCTTCCACACCCGGCACTGCCCACCTGCCAGCTCCCGAGCCAGCCAGGACCTCAGGCCAGGTGGACTGCCTCGCCCTTGAACTTCAACTTCCAGTAACTAGAAGGTCAAAGGGCAACCTCCTGGTCAGCATACCTTATGATAGGGTGGGGTGGTGGAGTGCTGGAGGCCAGAGGCCTGGAACACCAGCCTCAGGGAGGAAGGCCATCTCACTGTACGGCCTGGGCAACTGTCTCAACTTCTCGGGGCCCCTGTTTCCCCACCTGGAAATACGGGTGAATTCAAGTCAGGGCCCTGCTTCCAGCTCCTAGAGGGCAGTCAGGGCTTGTCCACACAGCCAATGGGCCAATGGCCATCTGCCTTCCTGGAGGGGAAAAGATCTCCTGCCACCTGTGGGCTTCCCAGGTGGCGCTAGTGGTAAAGAACCCACCTGCCAATGCAGGAGACAAGACATGCGGGTTTGATCCCTGGGTTGGGAAGATCTGGATGAGGAAATGGCAACCCACTCCAGTATTCTTGCCTGGGGAATCCCATGGACAGAGGAGTTGGTGGGATACAGTCCCCAAGTTCACAAAGAGTTGGACACGATGGAAGCGAGTGAACACACACGCACCGCACCTGTGGAGGGCTTGCTTGTGCCTGGGCCAGAGGCTTCACACACCCTGACCTCCAGGAGTCCACAAGGTGAGACTGCCAAGACACCGAAGAGAGGAGGGACCCACCTGTCTGGATGCTGCAAACCCTAGCCAGTCTCCCTGGTTCTTGCCTGCTCTTGGAGGATGCAGCAAGGCAGGAGAGGAGCATGCGGGACGGTAAGAGCAGAAGGGCGAGACCCCGTCTGCCAACCTGTCCCTAAAATGCTTTCCAGAGAAAGCAGCTGGGAGCAGAGACGGGAGGCAGGGCCGGTCAGGGGAGATGGAGCAGTGGGTCAGCTAGTTTTTCCGGGAAACAGGGGCCTGGAGGTTCCTAGAAGCCCGCCTGTCACTCAGGGAAGGCAGCCTTCCAGGGCCTGAGTTTCCCCAACCCAGACTTCTCTCTCCCTTCTGACCTCTAGACAACCTCACCTCCCAATGCCCGGGGGTGGGGCAGGGCCTCCCTGATAGATGAGGGGGATGGTAGGGGCTGGGCTCCCCCGCCCTTTGCCACAGCCCAGACAGATGGGAGTGGACCCGGGCAAGAATCTCTGTGGAATGGAGTCAAGCGCTGGCAGCCCTGGGGCTTAAAGGGCGTCCTCTGCCCCTCCCCCCCACCACATTCTCACTCTCTCAATTCTGAGCTGGACAGTTACTGGGAAAGGGCCTCCTGGGACAAGACCGGTGATCAGGGGAGACTCCCAAGAGTGGAGGAGGTGGATGGCGGGGGTGGGGGGAAGCTCTTGGGCTCAGGGCCACCCACTGGCCAGAGGACTGCCCCTCCCCACCCCAGCTCCAAACAGTCAGGTGGGCACATCTGGACGGTCTGGTGGTACCAGAAGAGGGCCTGTGCCTTCTCCAAGCCGACCGGTTCTGGATCCCCAAGCCAGAAAGTGGAGGAGGATCTGGGGTGCCCCCAGACCCCGGGGTGGGACCCTCCGCCTCTTACCCTGCGGGGCCAGTGGGGCGGCGTGAGTAGGATAGCTCAGCGGCTTCAATTCGGTAAACGGCGCTCCCGCCCGGGGGTCAAAACCCAGGAGGTGGGCAGCGTCCCCGCCCTGTGGTTCCCTCCTGCCCTTCCTCCCGGGCTGCCTGCTGGACCGTGGCTCACCTCGTCCGCCCGCGCGCCCGGCGGCAGGACCACCAGCATGAACGCGGGCAGAGGCGCGCCGCCCGCTCTCGCCGCCAGGCCTGGCCGCGCCCCCGCGCCCCGCTCCGGGCACAGCCGCCGGCGCCCCGGACCGGGCCATTGTCTGCGCCGCCCTCGCCCCGCCCCCTCCTCCCGCAGCGCTCCACGGGGGCACGGGGTGGGGCTGGGCGGTCAAGGCCAGGATGGTCAGGACCCCCTACCCCGCGCATAGCACAGCACGGTACCACCGGAGCCTCCCCCAACTCCAGAGGTGGGCACGCCCCCTCCGCCTTTGACAGATGCGGCCAGGGAGGCACAGATGGTGATGGCTTGAGGTCACTTAGAGAGGGCATGGACCCGGTCAGACTAGGATGCTGGCTCCCTGAGGGCACCCAGAAACCCCTGTGTGTATGGGGGTGGGGGCGGTCACCAACAGCCCCATCCCGCACTGCCCTCCCCAGAGAATGTCTGAGGGGCTCACACCCTGCCCAGCTCCCAAATCCAACCCTTGGGTGGCCTGGCCCCAGCCAGGCTCCCTCCATTCCAACACGCCCTTCTGTCCTGGGGTCAGGGGCTCTATCCTGGCCAGACACGGCCCTCATCCATGGGCTTGGCTCTGTTGGACACACGATCAGCTCCCACAAAGTAAAGCGTCCCATGGGAGGCCCACAGGGCCGGACTGTCTTCCCTCCCCACGGCACCCCCGTGTCCTCACACCAGGGGTTAGTGCTGGTTCCAGGCCACTCGAGGCTAAGCCCTGAGCTGGGTACAGACACAGGTGTCCATCTCCAAAGCCAGTGGCCTTCCCCACAAGGCCGCCTGCCTCCCCTTGAGCATGGAGGTGGGTGCAGGTGGGCAGAGGAAGAAGAAATGGTGGCTAGCCTGGTCCTGGCCCCTCACCCTCCCACCCCAGGGCCCCATAAGTGGCATAATTGACGCACTGAATGGTGAACACAGAGATACAAGGGTAGATGGGGCTACAGATGGGGAAACTGAGGCTAGCAAGAAGGGGCATGCCAGGGTCACACAGCCAGTCTCAAAACTGGCCCAGAACCGAAATCCCCTATTCCAGGGGCTCCACCTGCTGCCCCCTCCATCCGCACCCTGCCTGGCCATCCCGCTCCAGGCTAGGTTACTCATGGCTTCAGGTTGCGGGGGGTATAAAGCACAAGGCGCCGTGCTCTCCCCAGCTCTGGCTGGTGCCTGGCTCCATCCACTGTGCCCTCTGACCCTGCATTTTATGACATTCTGCTACCATCAGCTGTCAGGCAGGTCTCCAGGAAATGGACGTTGCTAGGGGCCAGACCTGATGCCAGATGGCTGGCTGGCAGGCTGGGGTGATGGGGAGCGGGGGAGAAGGCTAGGGTTTCCCTCAGGAAGGCTCAGAGGGTGAGGCTGCTGGGTGGAAGTAGAGGGTGGTGTGGGTCAGCTACAAAGAGTAGCTAAGGCGTACACACAGGCCACGGGAAAGCCCCGGCCCTGAGCCTTCCTGCAGGCAAGTATTTTGGGGACCTGCAGTTGCCAAGCGACCGCTCCAGGTTGCCATGGGAACTCTTTCTCCTGGGGCTTATCATTTTTAGGGGGATGCCCTCTTATCTCCACCTCCCTCTCCGTGGCTTGGCTGCCCCGGGAGGATTCATCAAGGTCCCCAAACCTCATTCCCCACCCCCCCCAGGGAGACCTCCCAGCCATGACCCCAGGAGAAGGGTCTTTGAGGTTCAAAAACCCAGAACCCTGAGCAAATGCAGAGCACGGAGTCCAAGGCCTTCATTATGGCGGGGAGAGGGCGAAAGCCGTCCATTAGCTCTGTTTATGTCTCTGCTCCGGCTGTTAACCACCACCTTGGGGCCAGCCCTGCCCTGACCGTTGGGAGCCCACTGTAATTGGAAGGAATTTGGCCCCAGCACCCACACCCAGCACCTCCCAGGCTTGTCTGCACACAGAGACATGCCCCTACCAGCCCTGCCGCCACCTGGCTGTGGGAGCCCCCTTGGACTTCCAGGGCCTCAGTTTCCCCGACCATCAGTGGCTATGGCAGCGGAGCCATCCTGCAGATAGAATGAGGCCCTGTGGCCAAAGCGTGGGCAGAGGGAACGTGCCATGGGCTGGCTGTCATTAGCAGGCACCCGCCCTGCAACAGATGGAGGTGTGGGGTCGCTCCACGGAGGGCTGGCCCCATGGCTAGTGTGCCCCTGATGGCAGAGTGGCCAGCAGAGCCAGGCCCCCAGGCTCCCGGCCCAGCCCTTCCCCATGGATTTATCACTTGCTCTGCATCCTGTCCCTGCGTTCTTCCTCTGTGGGGTCTTATCCTCTCGGATGGGAGCCAAGGTGCTCCGTGCAGACTAGGCGCTCAGCTCTGAGTCTCCGTGGATAACGGTCTGCTGTGTGAACCAGTTGGTGACCCACCGCCAAGGGCTGTCAGCCCCGGCCTCGTGAGACTCAGAAGCGCCCAAGAGCCGCGGTAAGAGATGGCTTCCGTTTCCCAGGCCAGGGCCACGCGGGGCACTTTGCTGCATCTCACTGATGCCTGGCGACACCCACTCTCCCTCGGGGAGCCCAGAGCCCCTGCTTCTCAGCTCCAGAGGGCACGCCCAGCTTTGTACAAAAGGGCAGAACCCCCCCAGGTGGGCAGTAGGAAAATCAATGCAGCATCGCCTCTTCTTTGGGCAGGGTCTCTGGGGAAGGGGCTTCTCCAGCCGCCATCTGCATGCCCATCCATCTCCGTGGCTGCCTTCAGGGTCCCTCTCCCCCTGCCCCCCACATCTGGGACACATGGTCCCCGGCCCCGCAGTAATGGGAGAACTGTCTGGAAACCGCCAGGGTAATCATAGCCACAGGGGCCCCTGCAAGCAGCTAAGAACAGCCGGCTCCGCTTGCAGGTGAAGCAGGAAAAACGCAGAACTGACAACCCACGTGGGTCTGAGCCGGGCCAGGCTCACCGGCTGCCCATCCTGGTCGCCACCCAGTCGCTCCCCTGCGGCCCCGCCCTGTTTGGCTTCCTCCACCGTGCGTCACCCCTGAAATGACTGCAGGCCTGGTCTGCTTACAATTGTGAGCGTGTCGTCTCCTCGCAACTAGAAGGTGAGACCTTTGTCTCTGCGATGTGGCCACTGAGGGTGGCCATCAGCAGGGCACGGTGCCACCTGCTGGTGCTGTGCCAGGATGCCCCCAAGCCAGGGAGCTGGGCTGTCCCTGACCGGGCACCCCCAGGCTCTACTCACACCCCACAGCCCTGTGCCGGAGGCCACATCCTAGAGACCTGATCAGACCCAGACGCTCCCCCAGCCCTGCGGACACGTGGGAACCCGGCCTTCGTGGGTAGATCACTCCAATGCCCTTGTCCTGTGTTCCCACAACATATAAGTTGGAGTCCTAACCTCATGCACCTGTGAATAAGACCTGATGTGGAAATAGGATTTTTTAGCAGCACTTAAAAAAAACATTTTTTATTGGAGTATAGTTGATTTACAATTTTGTGTTAGTTTCTACTTACTGTACAGCAAAGTGACTGTTTATATTGATACATATACAAATATTCAGGCTTCCCCAGAGGCTCACTGGTAAAGAATCCGCATGCAATG
This sequence comes from Procapra przewalskii, assembly GCA_006410515.1. Taxonomy (NCBI): domain Eukaryota; kingdom Metazoa; phylum Chordata; class Mammalia; order Artiodactyla; family Bovidae; genus Procapra; species Procapra przewalskii. Next base: position 602,989 of record SJYF01000549.1, on the reverse strand, counting down.
CAGGAGACTGCGGTTTGGCCCCTGGGTCAGGAAGATCCCCTGGGGGAGGGCATGGCAACCCACTCCAGTTTTCTTGCCTGGAGAACCCCATGGACAGAGGAGCCTGGCGGGCTATATAGTCCTGGCGTCTTCAGACATGACTGAAGGGACTTAGCACACATATACATATATTCACTCTTTTTTAGACTCTTTTCCTATATAGGCCATTACAGAGTACTGAGTAGAGGTCCCTGTGCTATGCGGTGGGTCCTTATTAATTACCTGTCTTATGTATAGTTCTGTGTATATGTCTATCCTAGTCTCCCAATTTATCCCTCCCCCTGCCTTCACCCTTGGTAACCATAAGTTTGTTTTCTACACTGGTGATTCTATTTGTTTTGTAAGTAAGTTCATTTGTACCTTTTTTTAAAGATTTCACATATAAGTGATACATGAGATTTGTCTATCTCTGGAAATAGGGCCTTTGCAGATGTGATCAAAATGAGGTCACTCAGGAGTGGGCTGAGCCCTAACCAAATGGCCAGTGTCCTTATAAGAAGACAAGACGGAAGACGGGACACAAACGCACCGAGAAGGCCGAGTAAGGACGCAAGCAGACTTTGGAGGGGTGCGCTCACGAGGCAAGGGACATTAAGGCTTGCTGACAACCACCAGAGGCGGCAGAGGCGAGGAAGGATCCTTCTAGAGGCTCCAGAGGGCCTGGTGCTGCCGACACCTTGACTTTGGACTTCTGGCTTCCCGAACCAAGAGACTATAAATCTCTGTTGCTTTGAACCACACGGTTGATGGCACTTTGTGGCCGCAGCCATAGTAAACGAGTACACCTGGCTCCTGGGGCCAAGCCATCTCTCCGCTACCCCGGCCAGTGGCAGCCGGGGCACTAAACAGATGCCAGACCCAGGCATCACCCTCACCTTCAGCACCACATTCCCCTCCTCAAATCGTCCCTGAACACAGGGCATCTCCTTCCAGAATGAATACCTCTCTGCACATCCCCTGCCTCGGTGAACCCCACCAATAACCCATGAATGGTTTCACAGACGGACCCAGCCTGGCTGAGACCCCAGCCCAGCCCCCTGGTCCCAGACACCGTGAGACGGTCGATGTGAGTCCCTGTAAGCGCCCAGGGAGGGGGATTCTATCACATGGCACAGACCGCAGGACACCCTGCCAGGTCTCGCCCTGCCCTCCTCGCTGCCCTCCGCCCACAGCGCTCACGGCCACGCTGGCCCCTGTCTCACTTCCTCTCCGACCAGCATGTCTTCTGTCTCCAAGTCTCCGCATCCCTGACCTTCTTCCAGATCCCTCGCAGAGTGCACAAGGCTGGCGCCTCGTCCTTCTGGTCCTAGCATCAGTGTCGCCATGGAGGCCTTTCAGACACCATCCCCCACGGTCCCCTGACCGTCCTTCTGGGACCCTGACTCATTTCCCAGGAGCACATGCTGTTCTCTCTCCCATGGATTCACTTTCCTGCTTTTTGTCCATCTGCCCTCTGAGCCGTAAGCTCCTGGGTGAATGCCCGGGGCACAGTCGCTGAATCGACAGAGGATCTCAGAGCCCCCTCCTGCCTCTGGGCCGCTCATATTGCTGATGTGGAGGCTAGTAATAAAAGCTGCCTGTTGGGTGGGAGGCAGCCGGACTCCCCGGGGTCCCTTCCCTGCGCCAGTCACCACCACTGAGCACTGTGGACACAGCCCGCCCCCTCGTGATCAGCCCCAGCACTGCAGCCCCAGACAGGGAAAAACCAGAAAACAAAACCCACACCTTTGTTTGGGTGTAGTCAAGGCAGCAGCCCTCTCTCCCTCACAGGGGCAAAGGAGCCTGACCGGCTGGCTCCAGGGGCGCTGTGCAGGACCTCAGAAGCTGCCCTCGTCTCCCTGTTTCCCTCCACTGTCCTGGTGCCGAGGTCCCTCCAGAGGCCTCCTTATCCCAGCCGGGGGAAACTAACTCCACCTCCTTCCAAATGAGGAACCCCAGGTGCCAACAGAGATGGCACTTTGCCCCTGGAAGAGTGGTCCAGGGCTTTGCCTCCTTCTGCACCACCCAGGTCCCCAGCCCTCCAGGCTGCCACGCGTTCAGAAGGACCTGGAGGGAACAGATAGTATTTTCCAAGGACTCGGAGCACAGTGGGTCATGGATGGAGAATCAAGGCCAACAGACTCTTCTATAAGCCGTAGAACCCTCGAGATCACCCCAGCCATGCACCCTAAGTTACAGCGGAGTAAACGAGGACTTTTCTCCTGTAGCTCCTTCTCTGCTAGGGGCGAACCTCATCGTGGCTCCAGGTGCCCAGAGCCGTGGATGCAGGAGCCCAGAAACTGTCCTCTCCAGGCTGCTCTGGGGATGCTCCCTGCCCAGGTCGACTCCCGGGAACCTGCCCACTTGCCCCTGGCATCTCTGTCCCTCAGCCTGGGGCTCTGAGCCTGTTGCCAGGAGACCGGATGGTCCTGACCCACGGTGGAGCTGCTTCCTACAGCTTTCTTCTTTCCCCCTTGTCATCTCCGTGTGCACTGCTCCCCTGAATGCATGCCATGGTCTCCACCTGTGAGGCCACTGTGTGTCTGTGGCCACGTCGGGAGGCAGAGAGGACCCGGCCCCTCGTGGGAGGGGGAGGGGACGCACAAGGGTCCCCCCAGGACGTCAGGGGCTCTCCTTCCCCAAGGAAACTCCATGGGAGTGGCTGAGCCCTGAACTACGAGGCTGGAACCTTTCCTTCTCTTCTGGAGTCTGCCCCCACCCCGCGTGGGCCCCGGGCCAGCCCCTGTACCTCTCCTGGCCTCAGTTTCCCAATCGTACCAGGAGGGGCTGGACACGGAACTGCGTAAGCGCGCGCTCTGCGTGGACTCTCCCTCCCGGCTGGGTCCGGTGTGGGCGGGGTATTCGGGGTAGGGGGGCAGAAGGTCCTCGCTCCACCCGCGACGACGGGGAGGGCGACCGCGGCCGGGCGGGGCACTCACCTGGCAATCTACCATCATTCTCAGCCCCGGCAGCACATCGCCGGC
>SJYF01000549.1:489949-504499 GCA_006410515.1 Procapra przewalskii | reverse complement strand
GGGAGCCTGGTGGGCTGCCGTCTATGGGGCCGCACAGAGTCGGACACGCCTGAAGCGACTCAGCAGCAGCAGCAGCAGTGAACCCCTTAGCCTTCTCCATAAATTGTTAGGGGGGAAAAAGCTAGTTTTTGTCTGTTAGTTTCAGCTCAGTAGCTAAATTGCGCCCTCCCCTCTCTAGATATGACCTAGGAGAGCTGATAGTGATCTTTGTGAGGCAGGGCTTGTGGCTAATGGAATGTCATACTCTGTTTTGAAATAATTTTATAGATTTTTTTAAAATCAAGAGCTGCTCTGTGATATAAGAAAGGATGAATCACTGGAAACAGCATCGTGATTTAGCCAAAGGAGACAACTGAGAGAGAAGAGTAGAAGGAGCTTGTCGTCATCGTCGTCGTTGTTGTTGAGCTGCTAATTTGTGCCCAAGTCTTTTCGAACCATGGACGGTAGCCTGCCAGGCTCCTCTGTCCTTGGGATTCTCCAGGCAAGAATGCTGGAGTGGGTTACCGTGCTCTCCTTCGGGGGATCTTCCCCACCCAGGGATCGAACTTGCGTCTCCTGCACTGGCAGGCGGACTCTTCACCACTGCACCACGAGGAAACCCTATAGGGTCCTCCTGACCTAGGGATCAAACTCAGGTCTCCTGCATTCCAGGCAGACGCTTTAACCTCTGAGCCACCAGGGAAGCCCATAGGATGCGCTACACCTTGACAAGAGTGTTCTTTAGGGAAGCCTTCCTGATGAGCGGCGTCCGGGAGGGAGTGGTGGACGTAACACGAGCAGGGACAGGGCTTCTCACTCCAGGGCTGGACATCAGCGAGTGTGCTCCTCACGCCGCCTGCCTTTCCACGGCCTCTGGCTTCCTCTCCAGGAAGTGAGTGTCGGTCTGGCGGCCTTAGCGTTTCAACTGTGACGACTTTTGGATCGCGCTGTATTGCTTTGCTGCAGACCCGGGGCTTAAAGAACAGAAGAGCCCTTCCTTCTCCCAGTTCTGAGGGCTGGACGTCCAGGGTGGAGGAGGCCTCTCTCCCGGGGTGTCCTCACTTCACCTTCCCTCTGTCCTGGGCATGTCAGTGCCCCAAACCCCTTCCCCAGGGTCACTCTCCTACTGGACGAAGCCCCTCCCTGTGGACCTCATTTTGCCTCAGTCATCTCTGTAAAGGCCTTTTCTCCGTATCGGTTATGGTCTGAGGTCCTGGGGACTAGGACTCCAGGTAAGAATTTGGGGGAGAACAATACTGGCCTTCACACTTACACAGCCGGCGTACTCTCCCAGGAAAGGTGCCGGCGTACTCTCCCAGGAAAGGTGGTTCGTTAAGAAGAATGCCTGTGGGGACGCCCCTGGCCATCTGGAGGTCAAGACTCCGCACTTCCCAAGAAGAAGGTGCAGGTTTAATCCCTGGTTGGGAGCCTAAAATCCCACATGGCTCGCAGTGCAGCCAAGAGAAGGAGGAGGAAGACAGCTGCCTCCTTACAATATGGGATTCTCCGGCCCTCACACTCACTGCCAAGAACAAACCTCTGCTAGCCACGTCAGCCCCCCTCCCCGCCACCCATGGGGGCTGGTTTCCCATCCTGAGCCTCATGGCGCTCCGAGCTGCCCATGTTGAGCCCTTCCGGACATGCAAAGGGAGCTCCGCAGAGCCGCGTCTCCCCGCTCCCTGCAGCTGCCCGAGGACTCGGCCAGTGGCACCCTCCCTGCACCTGGCAGACATCTGCCTCCACCCCTGCGCTCAGCCCCTGGCTTCTCAAAATTGAGTAAAATGCTGAGAGATTTTAGAAATGAACTTGACACTTCTCTGTGTAAACAATAAAAGAAAGACATGTATTTGGTAGGAAGTCTCTAGTTCACGCATGTCCAGTCACAAGCTAGATAGGGTGAGATGGTTCCAGGTGTTTAAACACAGCAACGTGCCTCCCCAGCCTGAGAAGCAACCCCCCCTGATGGACTTGCGAGCCATGAATGTTTCATTTTCTCCTCCACACGTCATCCTTTGCCCTTCTGCGTCCATGTATATATATATATATATATTTTTTTTTTCTGAACTAGAGCTTTTCTCCATTAAGAAGAATTCATTTTATGCCTCCAATTATGTCCAGGTTATCTACAACATATAGATATTAACATCACCATATGTTAAACATTCAATAAGCAACTTTTTATTCTTTATCCTGCAGTGGCCAAATTGGATGGCTCAAAATTGCAGGGAGAAAAACGCCTTGTGGGTGAGTATAAACATCTGCATCTCTCAAACCTGGGACGTATGAAGAGATCCCACCTTCCGGGGGAGCCACTGCTGGCGGGGCCTGCGGCCCTGGGGAGTCAGTGTCTCCTTTTGGACTGCTGGGCCACCTTCACGTACTGTACCTGGGGCGGCGGGTAGAAGTCAGCGTCCCAGTTGTACTCTGGGGATAAGAGCTTGGCAGGCTTCCGGAGGAAAAAGTATTTGTTGAGGTATTTTTCGTAGGTGCTGTTCAACCTGAGTTTGAGGTCGTGGATGATGCCATTCAGGTACTCCTCCACGAGTTTCAAGACCTCCAGGGGCGTGCCGCCCACGAATGCACCATCATAGTAGAAATCGCCCTGGCCAAATGGGATGCAAGCTGCCGACTTGGGCCTCCTCTCGTAGGGGAAACTCACACGGTCCTTGAAGTACCACCAGGCATGGAGCTGAGCCACCAACTCGCCCAGGACCTCCACGCCCACGTTGTTCTGGAAGATCTGGGTGACGGTCATGCTGAAAAGGAAGTCGACCTCGTCCTGGATGTCCCAGATGATGTGCTTGGCCAAGCTCTTCATGCGCACGAAGTCGATGTTGTCCTGCCAGCTGTCTTTGGTGTCGATGAACACTCTGAACTGTCGGAGGGGCCCCCACTTGATCTGGGGCAGCTTGACAAAGGTGTCCATCATAATGTAGAAGATCACTCTGTAGCCATTCAGGAAGTATTTATTCGCCGAGTGCAAGAACGGCTCCAGGTGCTGGTCTGCAAGCCTGCGAAACACAGCGCAGAGGAGGACGTTCGCCTCCCTAAACGTTTTCGGAAGGGCATCACCAAACACTGTCCACGTGGGAGGCGTCAAGTCGACGCTGCAGAATTCCCAGGGAGGAGGGCAGGAGGTCGGGCCTACATTTCAGCTGCAGTGGTTACGAAAGAGGGAGGTAGTGGGCTAAGGGGTCTGAGAAAAGCCTCTGAATTTTGGAACGACTGTTGGAAAAAAAAGAGTGTGAGAGCTAACTGGATATTAGTGGACAGACAGCCAAGTGGTATTAATGATCCAGCTAAGGGAGGAGGACTTCACAGGGGGCTCCCGCGGTAAAGAATCTGCCTGCAATGCGGGAGACTCAGGTTCGATCCCTAGTCGGGAAGATTCCCCAGAGAAGGAAATGGCAACTCACTCCAGTATTCTTGCCTGGGAAATCCTATGGACAGAGGGGCCGGGCAGGCTATAGTCCACGGGGTTGCAAAGACTCAGGCCGGACTTGGTCACTGAACAAGAATAACAACAAGGAAGGAGAGAAAAACAATGTCCTGTTTTGCACAGACTGTCCACAAACAGTGGCTACAGAGGCCTATGAGTGGCTCTTTGGAGGCGGGAGGTCCATGGATAGTGGTGTGCGTTTTTCCGAAATAAAGTGTGGCACAGGCTTGGCGACCCCTACCTGCCAGTAACGAAGACGGCTAAGCCCATTGTGAGATTCTGCTTTCTGTAGTGTTTTTCCAGCGCCTTTCTGCTGAAAGTACCTTCCCAGACAACGGGAGCAAGCCAGCTCGTGGTCGTGATCACATCGGGGCGTTTGCTATTGAACAAAAGAGAACCGGTGGAACGGGTGCCTTCACAATGACAGCAGCAGAGGCTGCACGGTGTAGCGGGTAAGGTTTATCGAGTCCCTTTCTGCGTGCCGGACACCGCGGCTCCTGTGACCTGGGCCGTGAGCATGTCGTGGAAAAAATTTTTTTCAATTTTTAAAGAGGCATAATGTAGACAAAAATTTAAATATCTGCCTTGTTTGACTTAATGACTCTTGGGAATTTACCCCACAGATGAACTCACAAGACAATGTCAGACTGTGTATTAATATATACAAAGTTAGTCACTGGAGCATTCCTGGCAAGAGCTGCAAGCTAAACAATCTAAAACCTGGAGGGAATTGGCTAATGGATGATGACAGGCAATCAGGAAGCAAGATGCCCCAGAATTACAACAGGGGACAGGACTCTTCCCCGAGAGCTGAATCAGGAGGCCAGAATCAGGAGAAGCCGTTCATAGAATTTTCAATAAATCAGGAAGCTTCCAACAAGCGGAGCAGGGCAGCATGAACTCTAGCGACTGGGGACCTCCCAGGATGGCTGTAATTTGGGGACTGGGGAAAAAGAAAAAACCTAATTACTGCAGATTGAATTCCTGTGTGTCTTTGTCTGTGTGCACGTGTGCGAGTGTGTGTGCCTGTGCCGTGCATGTGTGCATGGGTGTGTGTGCGTGTGTGTGTCCACATGCAGACATTTTCATCTTTACCTGGGGTTGAACCAGTCTGAGAGCTGAAGTTCTTCTTGATTTTTCCTGGATATGAAGGGAAAACCAAGTTATTACGAGTCAAGCATTCATTCAACAATTATCTGCGGAGCCCTTGAGGTGTGGCAGGTGCTGATAGGCGCCGGTCCAACAGCAGTGGACCCTCAGCCCTGGCCCCCCCCCCACCGGGGCACCTGGGGCAGAGGGATGGCTCTAAAGAAGCCCCAGGGGTCGGTGCCAAGGGGAGCCGCAGAGCTTGGGGTGTAGTGCTGAGTGCAGCACGTCCAGCCCTGAGTCAGGACCAGGGACACCCACCTGGGGAGGAGGCATCTTCCTGGGTTTGGAAGGGAGAGGAGTGCAGGGGAGGGCAGCCAGGGAGGAAGGCAGGGAGGAGCGTGCGGCTGGGGAAAGGACTGAGGAAAATCAGCAGCAGCTTAGAGCTGTGTCCAGACAAGAGGCAGCCCTTCGCCCGCTGTCTACTGGAGGCGCCCCCCCACCGTCTCCAGGTCTGTTGCCTGGTGAAGCAAGTGGTGCGGGACCAGCCTCTGGCGTCCTGCCTCTTCCTGGATCAGCACCAGAGCCCTTGCACCTATCCCCATGGCACACAGAAGCTAATGCAATGACGGAGGGCAGAAGAGAAAAAGTCCCTCAGTCTTGTCCGACTCTTGCAAGCCCAGGGACTATAGCAGGCAGGCTCCCCTGTCCATCACCAACACCCGGAGCTTGCTCAAACTCATGTCCATCGAATCGGTGATGCCATCCAATCTTCTCATCCTCTGTCACCCCCTTCTCCCCGTGTCTTTAATCTTTCCCAGCATCTGGGTCTTTTCCAGTGAGTCAGTTCTTCGCATCAGGTGGTCAAAATATTGGAGCTTCAGCTTCAGCATCAGTCCTTCCAGCAAATATTCAGGGTTGATTTCCTTTAGGATGGACTGCTTGGATCTCCTTGCAGTCCAAGGGGCTCCCAAGAGTCTCCTCCAGCACCGCAGTTAGAAGATATCAATTCTTCGACACTAAGCCTTCTTTCAGGACTTCCCTGGTGGCTCAGACAGTAAAGCGTCTGCCTACAATGCGGGAGACCCAGGTTCAACCCCTGGATCGGGAAGATCTCCTGGAGAAGGAAATGGCAACCCACTCTAGTATTCTTGCCTGGAAAATCCCATGGGCAGAGGAGCCTGGTAGGCTACAGTCCATGGGGTCACAATGAGTCGGACACGACTGAGCAACTTCACGTTCACGTTCATGAAGCCTTCTTTGGCTTCCCAGTTAGCACTAGTGGTAAACAACCCACCTGCCCATGCAAGAGACAGAAGAGCTGCAGGTTTGATCCCTGGATTTGGAAGATCCCCTGAAGAGCACGGCAACCCACTCCAGTATTCTTGCCTGGAGAATCCCATGGACAGGGGAGCCTGGCGGGCTACTGTCCACTGGGGTCACAAAGATTTGGACACGACTGAAATGACTGGGCATGCACAAACCATCTTTATGGTCCAGCTCTCACATCTGTACACACCCGGCACACACAAGCTAGCTGACACGCAGACACACATGTGTTCAAAACATTTCGGAGCCAAGAAGCAAAGAAATCGATAGCAGTTGATAGCAGTTGCCTCTGAGAAGGTCCATGCATGGCTCCCTCTTCCTCCTGGCTCTCCCATCATAGGAGCCTCCCGGCTCCTGCCCACTCTGCCCTCTAGTCTGTGAATCTTCACACAGTGAAGATTCCTGCTGGCAGAGAAGCCTCTTCCTGAGGGGGCTCTGCCTGGCAACGGCAGGACCCCCATTCACTGTGAGCTTAAGAGAAGCGGCACACGTTTTTGTGTAACTATGTCCCACGAATCGTGTGGGGAATCATGGCTAAAAATGGCTCACTATTAGAAATTTGAATGCAACTGAGCATTCTGTGTTTTTATTTGCTAAATTTGTCAGCCCTCTCAGTAAATGATTGATCCTTCAGATCGATGGGAAAAATCATTTATGTTTTGAATTTGAACACAGACCTGTTGCAAAATTTAAATGACAAAATTATTTTAGAATTCAGATCCATTTATGTGCTCTCTTTTTAGCCATATGATGACCAAACACCTACTACATCAGGCATCATGTTACAGTTGTGGCAACGTGACAAAATCCACACTGTGGACAGGTGTGCGCTCCTTTCTGCAGACGAGGGCCCATCACTATGGCTCCAAAGATGTGGTCTCAACATCCGGTCCTCTCCTGGAGGGAAAATGCCACTGAGAGACATACAAGGCGTGATACCAAAGCCGGGGTTGATTTTTTCTGCCTTGATTCTGCATTATTAAATTTTTGTTTATTTCCCTTCCTTTTATTCATTTTTATGTTGGAATAGAGTTGATTAACAATGCTCTGTTAGTTTCAGCCACACAGCAAAGTGATTCGACTAGACACATACTTGTATCTATTCTTTTTCAAATTCTTTTCCTTTGTGGATTATTGCAGACTATTGAGCAGAGTTCGGTGTGCTCTACAGTAGACCTCTGTTGGTTGCCTATTTTATATGTGTACATGTCAGTTCCAGTCTCCCAATGTGTCCCTCCTCCCCGATCCTTCCTCCCTGGCAGCCATAAATTTGTTTTCTAAGTCTGTGAATCTGTTTCCATTTTGCAAGTAAGTTCATTTGTAATTTTTTTTTAGATTCACCATGTAAGCGACATCACACGATGTTTGCCATTCTATATCTGGCTTTCTTTACTCAGCGCGATAATCCCCAGTTCCATCCATGTGGCTGCAAATGGCATTGTTTTCTTTTTCACGGGTGAGTAACGTTCCTTTGGAGAAGGAAACTGCAACCCACTCCACTTTCCTGCCTGAAAAGTCCCACGGACAGAGGAGCCTGGCAGGCTGCAGTCCAAAATGTCACAAAGAGTCAGACAAGACTGAAAAGTAAGCACGCACGTAGTCTTCCTTTGTGTACATGCTCCATACCTTCTTTATCCATTCATATGTTGATGGGCACTGAGTCCCTTCCTTTTAAAATGAACTTTATTTTTAGAGCAATCTCACGGCAAACGTTGTGAAGATAGTCCCTGGACGCCCCTGCACCCGGCCCCCACATCACCGACAGCTTGGATTTGTAGCGGGCATCCGTTGCTGTTGGGGAAGCCGGGGGACACCATTATGAACTCAACTCCTCTCTTCTATCAGATTTCCTCAGCTTGTCCCCAAAGCCCTTCTTCTGTCGCCAGGATCCTCTCCAGGACCCACCTGATGCACGTCTGCTTGGGGTCCTCTTGGCTGAGTTTCACAGACCATATCGCGTCCTGTCCCACCTAATGGACCTTGACCACCCAACTGAGGCCGTGTTTCCAGGCTCCTCCGCTGTCGAGTGACTCTTTTGCTTCCCTGTCAAGTGGCTTCCTTGGTGGCTCAGATGGTAAAGCGTCTGCCCGCAAGGCGGGAGACCCAGGTTCGATCCCTGGGTTGGGAAGATCCTCTGGAAAAGGAAATGGCAACCCACTCCAGTACTCCTGCCTGGAAAATTCCATGGACAGAGGAGCCTGGTCCATGGGGTTGTAAAGAGTCGGACATGACTGAGCGACTTCACTTAAAATCCACCCTGTAACCTTTATAGGGAATCGCTATGGCAGCCCACGCATTCCGCCTTCTGGAGGGCAATGTCTCCGCCAATTACTCGGGACTCTTATGAACGGGGTGCTGTCTCTTCTCTGTCATCCATGTACTTGTTGATTCAGCCCTTTATTTATATCAGTGTGCACTCAGGAAGATCTGCTTTATGCTTTGGGATATAACCCAACACAACTTTCTTGGCTTGCTCAGAGTCCTCCCACTGTATCTGCTGGAAGCTCTTTCACTGGCTCCTGTGTCCCTCTGCTCCAGGCTCAGCCTGTATATGTTCTGTCCCCCGTCCTAGAAACAGCTACGTCTCCAAGGAAGCCTGGCTTGGGATTTTGCTTTGTTTTGTGGAATAATATGAGAAACCAAGGAGTGCTCGCTGCTCCTGTGGGCTTCTTGTTTCTAGGTCCTCTCAGCTGGGCAAGCATGGAGGGCATGTGTGTAGCTGTACTAACTGGCACAGAGGCATGTATCTGGAAATAGTTCCCCAGGTAACTCTCCCCTGCTCCACAAAGCTACACGCGAGTGCAGACTGGTGTCTCCAGCTTTGATGCATCACCGCAGGGATCACCTAACTGTCCCCCGATTACCCACGCACCGTCACTCACAGTCCACTCACTCAACTGTCCCGTCCCCGGACGCACGCACGCTGGCATCAGAGCTGCCGTCCTGCCCTCCTGTGAGGAAATGATGTTATCCACTAGAGACTGTCCCCTGCGCGGCCGTCTTCCTCTTATGTTTACAGACTCCAAAGAGCCGAGCCGACTCGTTGGAAAAGATCCTGATGCTGGGAAAGGTTGATGGCAGGAAGATAAGGGGGCAACCGAGAGCTTGGATGGCATCACCAACTCAATGGACATGAAGTTAAGCAGATTCCAGGAGTTGGTGAAGGACAGGGAAGCCTGGCATGCTGCAGTCCATGGGGTCACAAAGAATAAGACACAACTGAGCAACTGAGCAACCACAAACTCCAGAATCCACTGGTTTCCAGGGTGACTTCTCTCAGCACCTTCCTCAGCCCTCAAGGAGCTTGCTTCTGGGCATGTTTGATACAGTTTGATGACTTTGGTCACATACAGCAATCCTTCCTGGGATCCCCTCAACTTCCTAAATGAGAGTTGAATTTGTCTAGGTTAAAATTCACTCTTTGTGCTAGAAAATTCTACGGGTTTTGAAAAAGGTGTAGTGCCACAGGTCCACCATAAGCGGTTCCACTGCCCCCAAATCTTGCCACCAGAGCTTGTCCAGCCACTCCTCCCCAAACCCCCAAACCCCGATCCCTTTACTGTCTCTGCAGTTTCGCCTTTGCCAGAATTTCATGTGGTTGGAATCACACAGTAGGTCGTCTTTTCAGATTGGCTTCTGGCTTCTTTCCCTTACCAATGTGTACTGACATTTCCTCTGTATCTTTTCCTGGCTGGATAGCTTGTTCTTTTTATCGTTGAATCATATTCGTTTATCTGGACGCACCGCAGTTTATTTACCCATTCATCTACTGCAGGACATCTTGATCGCTTCCAGATTTTAGACATTGTGAATAAAGCTGCTATAAAACCTTATGTGGGCTGTTTGTGAACATACGCTTTCAAGTTACTTGGATTAATGATACTTAAGAACACCAAAGCTGGATCACCGGAAAGACCATATTGAGCTTTGTAAGAAACCATCATGCTGTCTTCCAAGTGGCTACACCACACAGCTGTGCTAATAGGGGTGTCGTGGGGCCTGCTTGTTGTCTTAATTTGCAATCGAAGGTGAAAGTTGTTCAGTTGTGTCCGACTCTGTGTGACCCCATAGACTAAACAGTCCATGGAATTCTCCAGGCCAGAATACTGGAGTGGGTAGCCGTTCCCTTCTCCAGGGGATCTTCCCAACCCAGGGATCGAACTCAGGTCTCCCACATTGCAGGCAGATTCTTTACCAGCTGAGACACCAGGGAAGCCCAAGAATACTGAAGTGGGTAGCCTATCCCTTCTACAGGGGATCTGCCCAACCCAGGAATCGAACCAGGGTCTCCTGCATTGCAGGCGGATTCTTCACCAGCTGGGCCACCAGGGAGGCCCAGTTATCTATGGACAAATGATGTCCAGCATCTGTTTAGATGCCTCCTTGCCATCTTTATGTCTTCTTGGGTGAGACGTCTGTCCAGATTTTGCCCATTTAATAAAGTTTTTCTTTTCCTTGTTGACTTTTAAGAGTTCTTTGCATATTTTGGATACAAGCCTTTTTATCAGATCTGTGTTTTGCAAAGGTTTTGTTTTTCAAGACATTGTCTCTCTTGTTAAGACTGCTTTTCAAATGGCGTCTGGGAAGTTTGCCCTGCTCATGAAGGAGCCCACGAGACATGGGCACAAATGAAGGAAGAGTTTGCATTTTTCTCCACGAGAAACTGAAACTGTGTCCCTGGCTCACACAGGCCGCCAGGGCAGGTCACTGCTGTCTTGTTTATGTCAGAACAAGATGGAACTTTGGGACCATTTATAATTTGTCTGAAATAGCAACTCGGGGCTATGACTTCATTTTAGCTTTCCTTGGTGACCTTAATTATGTAAAATAGGCTATCCCAGAGACTTCCCTGGTGGTCCAGTGGCTAAGGCTCTGCGGTTCCAGTTCAGGGGGCCTGGGTTTGAACCCAGGTCAGGGAACTGGATCCCACGTGCCACAGCTAAGGGTTTGCATGTCGCAGCTAAATATCCCGCATGCCACAGTGAAGATCAAAGACCCTGAGTGCTGCAACTAAGACCCAGCATGACCAAACAGATAAACAGTCTCTAAAGTTACCCCGACACTCTGTTCTGTTTGCTCTGCCTTCTCCCACCGGGACCTTCTCTCCCTATCACCTCGGCTCCTCGAGCACCTAGGACAGAGCCTGGGGCCCAGACAGGGCTTGATCACTATGTGTTGGATGTTTAAAAGTGAAAGAATGAAAGTATACTTTGCTTGGTCCCAGGGAGGTAACATCTGATTTATTTCAAAAGTGTTAAATAACACCTTTGGACAAAACTCAGGAGGTTTCGAGCAGCTCTGGCCAAGCACTGCAGGCGTCGATTTACCAAGATTTTCTATTTACCTGGAATAATGATCAAACAACAGGAGCAGTGAAAGACCCAGGATCAGCAGCAGCATTCTCCTTTTACAGTTCATTATCTCCTAGAGGAGGAGGAGCGAGAAGTCAGTTTTCAACAGAGTTGAAAACTCCTGCCGCCTCCCAGTGATGGACTCGTGGAGTCATTCAGACACACTGGGGGGCCAACCCAGGCGTCTGGTCCCAGGATGCTCAGCCCTGAGGAGAGGGCGGGGAGACGGGGACACCTCTGCTCCACTAGGGTCTCCTGGGGGTGCTGGCCACTCTTTGGGGACTGACTGCTGTCTTGGATACCCCTGGGCCTTAATGTCCACCTTGGCTTCGTAGAAGACATGTGACGGACTCTCCACTCGAGAGCAGTGACAGCAAAACTAGGCTGTGACGAGGATGCAGTACCCCCCCAAAGTCGACCTTTTCCTCTTCCTCCCCCAGCGATAGTAAGATGCACCATTTGCCCCAAGAATGAGAACACGTGAGCCTTCTCCAGGCAGACGCTGGGATGGGGATTACAACCTGAACGACGGCGTCAGGTGCTAACGTGGAGACTTTGGCTCTGGCCAATGCCGGGGCTTACGTCCCGTGTTCTGCGCGGAGTCGCTGTGCGCACGTCTGCAGGGCTATGGGCTGTGCACTGGGCACAGTGGAGACGCTGGTACTTCACTGCCAGCACGCGGCCTGAGCTTGCACGGACCAGGAGAGTAGCCGCGTGTGGCCGTCAAGCACGTGAAATGTGGCTGGTCTGAGCTGGGATGTGCTGCAAGTGCCCAAAACAGACTAGGCCTTAAAGACAAAGGAAAGAACTGTGTCTCATCAGTAGATTTATAGCGATTGCACGGATTCGCTGAGCTAAGCACAAATATCTGACGAAACGTACTCTACCTATTTCTTTTCATCTCCTACTTTGAAAGCCAGCAAAGGCTGGTCACGTCGTACTCCAGCTGGACACCGGCCAGGCTTCCACTGCCCTACAAGGGGGCACTGCGTCCCCCACCCCCGCCCCCGTGAACCCAAGCATATTAGCAATGCAGGCACCGTGGGGGTGGGGGGAGTCTCCAGCAGAGCTGCTCACCGGCTTGGATGCTTCTCAAGCGTCTCTCTGGGCCTCTCTTTGTGGAGCCCCAGGCCAGACACCCAGGCGGGCTCGCGTGGCGGTGAGCCTTCTGTGGGCGGTGAGGTCAGCACCCCCTTTGATGATGTAGGCCCCAGAAAGCTGGGGTCACAATGATGCCTCTGCCGCCGGGGGCTCCTCATGGTTGCCAGACAACAGGACTTTGTCCTGCTTGAAAAACTAAAGGATTTTTTTCTTAATATTTATTTATTTAGTTGCGTTGGGTCTTACTTGCGGCACGCAAGATCTTCGTTGCACCGTGCGGAATCTTTCTCTGCGGTGCACGGACTCCTTAGCTGTGTCACACGGGCCCAGTGGCTGCAATGCACCAGCTTAGCTGCTCCAGGGCACGGGGGATCTTAGCTCCCCAGCCAGGGATCAAACCCACGTCCCCTGCCCTGCAAGGCAGGTTCTGAATGTGGGATCATCAGGGGAGTTTCTTATTCTAAATTCTCTTTTGCATCTCACTTCCTCGGCCATCCCTCCCTGCTCCCTAGAGGCTGACCTTACAGGGAAGAGTTTTAAATAGTTTGTGCACGGCTGTGAGGCTGTGACGGAGAAGGGTGGCCCTCTCCTCCGCCATCTCCAGGCCGTGGACTCCTCAAGGAGAGCAAACCCCTTCTTCTGCTTTTCAGCATATTTTTTAAACACATCTTTCTGATTATAGAAATAACACGTTTCAAGTTATAAGATCTGTCAGATGCATTAAAGCATCTGGGGTGTGGGATGGGGCCGTGTGTGCACACATATGTGAGTGTGCATGGGTATGCTTTGACACATGTGCGTGTTTACGTGTACATACTTGCGTGTCCATGTCTGTCTTCGTTCCTGGAGCCGAACATCCATGGCTGTGTCGTGGTGGGAAGGTGACTCTGGCAGGCACGGGGGTGAGGGTGGTGGGGACAGGCTGTGGACGCTCCTCTCCCGGGCTCAAGAATCCAGCCCCTTCCAGCAGCCCTGGAGGGCCCTTCAAGCAGACGTCACCCTAGACAGAGTCAGGGGCCCCAGTGCCAACGCACCGAGCCCCCTGCTTGTCCCATGGGGTGGCAGGCGCCCTGACCCCGGGAGGCATGTCAGAGCTGTGCTGTGGACACAGCCGTCCTCTGTGACAGAGCCTGTGACCTTCCAACCAGATCCCGGGGGCTGTCGGTGTGCAGAGAGCGCGTCTGAGAAAAAGTGCCTCCCGGCCTGGCCTCCAGGAATCTGGCTCATGGACTAGAGGCACCTCCTGAGACTGGGAGCTTCACTCTAAGCCTGGAGCCTGGACATAGTAGGTGCTCAATAAAAAAAATTCTATCAACAAATAAACTGTGTCTGTTCTCTAAAATAGGACTTAGCGTCTGATGCCCCAGTTGGTCCAGCTCAGCCTGCACCTTGACCACCAGCCCGCCTTGTGCCCGGATGCAGGAGTAAGGGGGGTAAGGAAGCTTAGGACCCTGACCTGCACGTGTGGCTGCCAGGACCGCTCAGTGCTCTGAAATCAGAGTACCCAGGCCAGGCTGGGCTGGAAGGGGCACCGTCCTCTGCCGCTCGCATCCAAAGGCTCGGATAGGCCCCGGTGCCACCCGCCTCTGTGGCCGGTGGGGCTTCAGGCCAAGACACCAGCCTGTTCCCACTTCCCTTTGCAACTTCAGACCCAGCCAGGCCCCCATCTGGGTGGCAGCCAGAGCCAGCCGTCGCCTGAGGAGGACGGGGGCGGCCGCAGCGGCATTTGGCTGAGTTCCCAGGAAGCAGAGGCTTGGGCAGAGGACGCAGAAGAGCTGGGGCCGGAAGCCACGGCTCAGGCAGGGGGATAAAGGCTGCGGGCAGCAGGCAGGCCGGGTGCCCACCCACCGGAGGGCATGGCGCTGCTTCTGCTGAGCCTGGGGCTGGGTCTTGTCTGCGCCCAGGACTTCAACCCCAGGCGCATCGTGCAGAGGAACTATGATATTTCCAAGGTGGGGCTGCGGTTCGGGCCCTCCCCAGGGGTCTGGATGCTGGGTGGGAGCCGCATGCCCAGGGCCTGGCCCCGGGAGGGAGCAGGCACCAAGAAGTGAGGACGCCTGCACCCACCGCGGCCTCTGCCCTCCAGGTCTCTGGGACCTGGTACTCCATCTCCATGGCTGCAGACAACAGGAGGCGGATAGAGGAAGATGGAGACCTGAGGATCTTCATAGAGGGCATTCAAGTCGTAGAGGACGGTGGTCTCAAGCTCAGTTTCCACTTCATGTGAGTGTTGTCCCCATCCTCCAGAATTGGGGAGCATGGGGG
>SJYF01000549.1:473839-485703 GCA_006410515.1 Procapra przewalskii | reverse complement strand
GAGCGCAGCGAGTCAGACCACAGGACTGGCCGGGGGAGGACAGGAAGGAAGGATGGCTGAGCCCTCCCACCCAGCCCGGCAAGAGGCACCCAGGCATGCAATGCTCTTTCATCCCCGATCCCCCACAACTTTCCTCTCCGGAAGGAAGCAGCCTTCTCTCTTGGCCTCAGGCGGCAGGGGGCAGGAGGAAGGACCCTCCAGTGGGCTTTGTCCAGACTCGGATCCACCCGACAGGGCCTCTGGCTGAGCAGGAGCAGGGTGTGGAGGGCCGGGCCCCCGAGTGGGCAGGTCTGCGGGTACGGAAGGTGCCGCAAAGCCCTGAGGCAGGGGAGAGAGGCCAGGAAATAGAGGCCAGTAGCCCCGGGCCATACCTGAGCTCTGGACACCGCCTTGCAGACACGGCTGCTAGAAAGAGGGCTGATTGGAAAGGCCTAGGTTCGATCCCTGGTCAGGAATCTAGACGTCCCATGCCACAACAAAGAGTTCACATGCTCAGAACTAAAGATTCCGCGTGCTGCAACTAAGATCCAGCACAGCCAAACAGAGAAATCGTTTTTTCAAAAACTGAGGAGCATGTCAGCAGCCACAAGCAGGATCCAAAGGCCTGATGTGCACTGAACTGGAGCTTTGTGGAGAGAAGGGAGTGCCACAGGCCAACACATACACACCCCAAAGAAACAACCAGAACATTTTAAGAAATAATGGAAAAGCAAAAACCCAAACCCAATAAAAGACGATGTTTGGATTCTAGACACTTGACAGACTCCAAGCAACGCAAACCACTGTCAGGCCCGCTGGAACTCAAAGGCAGCACCACGCAGGAAACTCCGGCTCTGCTCTTCCTTGAGATGACGGAGGACGGAGGATGAGACACCATCCCCGGGAAGTGCCAATAAGGTGAACAGACCGCGAGCCAGAGTTCTAACCCAGGGGGCGTCCTCCAAGGAACAGAGCCCCGTGACGGAGGCCGCCAGCCCTCGCCCGTCGCCCAGGGCTGCAAGCTGGAATCCGAGAGGGAGGCTCCAGAAGCCTCTCTGAAGGCCTTGCTACAAAGCCAACAGCGAAAAACAACCAACCCAGTTTAAAATCGGGCAGCAAGTGGGAACAGACGTTTCACAACAGGAGGCAGACGAATGGCCAACGAGCCCGTGAGAAGGTGCCTGCCATCCAAGCCAAGGTGTCCTCCAACGTCACACCCACTGGAACAGCTAAAATTAAGGGCTGACTCACCCAGTCTCCGCAAGGATGCACAATGAGCATTCTGGAGTGTTGTCTTGGGGATACCAACTGGCACATCCACTCTGGGAAAAGTTTTCATAGCTTTTAATAGAAGCACACCTGCTCGGGACCCAGCGAGTCTACTCTTTAAATATTTAATTAACTGTCTAGTCATTCCTTTAGTATGGAATGTTTGTTTAGTATGCAATACTAAATATTCAGTATTTGGTCCCCAAATAAATGGAATTGTAAGTCACTAAAGGACTTCCAGATTGAGGGCAGGAGAAGAAGACGGTAACAGAGGATGAGATGGCTGGATGGCATCACTGACTCAGTGGACATTAATTTGAGCAAACTGGGGAAGATTCTGAAAGACAGGGAAGCCTGGCATGCTGCGGTCCATGGGCTGCAAAGAGCTTGTCATGACTGCGCAACTGAACGGCAACAGAGGACTTCCCCGGGCAAGAGTCAAAAGCCATAAGGAAGCCAAACATCCACCGACGGCAGGATGATCCAAGGAACAGCACAGGAGTGCTGCTCAGCAGCGAGCATGCGCCGAGCACAGCTCCGCGTGACGAAGAGTGACGTGGGTGCACCCACGAACGCCGTCCACACTGGGAAGGAAGACATAAAATTACCTGTCTGCAGATAACATAATCTCATATGGAGAAAAGCCTTAAAGATCCTCCCAAAAAAAAAATGTGAGCGCTAAGAAAAGAATTCAGCAAACTTGTAGGACAAAGAGTCAGCAGATAAAAATCCACTGTTTCTGTATACTGACAATAAACAGAATTTGAAAAGGAAACTGTGAAGACAATTCCATCTACAATAGCATCAAGAATGGAACACTTAGGAATAAACCTAACCAAGGAGACACAGACTAGGGCACTGAAAACCACTGCTGAAAGAAATTAAAGAGGCAAATAAATGGAAATACATCCTAGGTTTGTGGACTGGAAGACTTAACATTGTGAAGATGTCAGTACCACCCAAGCCATCAACAGTTCATCGCAACCCCTATCAAAATCCTAAAGTTTCTTTTTCTCTTTTTCAGAAATAGAAAACCCATTTTAAAACTCATATGGATCCCAAGAAATAGAAAAAGCCCACTTAAAAATTCTTATGGGAACTCCAGGGATGCCAAGTAGCCAAAACAACCTTGGAAAGCAGGGCAAAGTTGAAGACTCACACTTCCTGATTTCAAAACCTGCTACAAAGTTAGTTATCAAAACTGTGTGGCACTGGCATAAAGACGGATTACAGGACAATGCAGTGGACAGGGGTCAGAACTAAACCCACTTTTACGGGCAAATGAGTTTTGACCAGGGTGCCAAGACCACTCAACAGGGAAAGAAGAGTCATTTCAACAAACAGTGTTGGGAAAACTGGATCTCCACACGCAAAGAATAAAGGTGGACCCTTACCTTACATACACACAAAAGGTACCTCGAAACGGCTCAAATGTAAGAGCTAAACTGTAAAGCTCTTACCATCTCAGCCACTTTTAAGTGGATGGCTCCGTGGCATTAAGCACTTTCATGCTGCTGCGTGCTGTGCGCTAAACGTACGGGAGAGCTTCCTAACGTCGGAACACGCCAAGACTTCTCAGTATGAAACCAAAAGCACAGATAATAGAAAAAAAAGAACTGAACTATGTTAAAAAGGTAACACAGAATGGGAGACGATTTTCTCAAATTCTGTATCTGATAAGAGACTAATATCCAGAACACACAGAGGTCTTTTGCAACTCAATAACAGCCACAGCAACATTTAAAAATGGGCAAAGGACTTGAATAGACATTTTCCCCAAGAAGACAGAAAAATGGCCAATGAGTACTTAGAAAAAAGGGTCAAGATCAATCATTCTTATGGAAATTGAAATCAAAACTACAATGTGCTATCACTTCATGCCCATTAGGGGGGCTGTTATAAAAACAAACGGAGCAAGTGTTGATGACAGTGTGGGGAAAACGAGAACCCTCACTGGGAGCGAGAAATGCGCAGCCACTGCAGGACGCAGCACGGCAGTTTCACAAAGAAACGCAAGAGTTTTTATTTGATCCAGCTGCTACATATCTGAGTACACACCCAAAATAAAGGAAAGCAGGAACCCACAAAGATATCTGCACACCCAGGTTCATAGCAGCACGAGTCACGCCAACCAAAAGGCTGAAACAACCCAGATGTCCACAGACAGACAAACAGGTGAGCCAACGTCGCATATACCACCATTTGTTCATAAACATTCACAATGGAATATCATTCAGACATAAAAAGTGAGAAATTCTGACACAGGCTTCTTTACCATCTGAGCCACTAGGGCCTGTAAGAGGACCCTCAGTTCAGTTCAACTGCTTAGTCACGTCTGACTCTTTGCGACCCCACGGACTACAGCACGCCAGGCTTCCCTGTCCATCACCAACTCCCGGAGTTTACCCAAACTCGTGTCCAGCGAGTTGGTAATGATATCCAACCATCTCATCCTCTGTCATTCTCTTCTCCTGCTGCCTTTAATCTCTCCCAGCATCAGCGTCTTTTCAAATGAGCATCAGGGTCTTTTCAAATGAGCATCAGGTGGCCAAAGTATCGGAGTTTCAGCTTCAACATCAGTGCTTCCAATGAACATTCAGGGCTGATTTCCTTTAGGATGGACTGGTTGAATCTCCTTGCAGTCCAAGAGGCCCCGAGAGGAGTCAAATCCATAGAGAGAGAGAGTGCAAATGGCGGGGCCCTGCTGCTGGGGGGAGAGAGAAGAGACAGTTTTTTGTGGGGACAGAGGGTCAGTCTGAGGAGATAAGGAAGTTCTGGGGATGGATGTGGTGATGTGAGTGTGTCTGATCCCCTAGAACTGCACCCTTCATTGTAAAGCAATCATCCTCCAGTTTAAAAATACACAGACATATTTAAAGAGTGGTTGAGACCGTAAACTGTTAGGTATGTCTTATCATAATGAAAATTAATTTAAAAGTAATGCAGATGAATCTCACATATTCCACACAGAATAACTAGACACAAAAAGATATGCTTTGTGATACTGCTTTTGTGAATTTCAAATACATCTAAAATGAAAATGGAAATATGAGAGCCATTCCAACAGCCGCGCCGGGGCCCCCAGGAGCCGCACGCACCCTGGTGGTAGGAGTCTCTATGCAAAAGCCAGGTCTTCACTTCCTGGTCTAAGGTCCACGGGGTCAGTGGCTCGGCCACCTGCACGCTTGCCATACTCACACACACACACACCCCTGGAGGACACAGCAAGGTCCGAGGCAACCAAAGGCTTCTCTCTGGGAGGACGTGAGCAACGCAGGTGGATCAGCCCCTCCGGAAACAACCCACTATGGGGGAACTGCCTGCAGACACAAGACCAGCCTCACGCACGGGCCGGGGCAAGCGGGCAGCCTGGGGCCAGCACGCAGGGCTGGATGAGACGCATGCGGGACACCTGAGTCTCCATCCTGCCAACCTGCAAGGTGGAGGGCTGAGGGAGCCCCAGGTTTGGACCTCAGGGCCACCGGGCTGGGGGCCTGCAGGGTCACTTGGACGAACACACGTGGAAGGCCCGCGGCCAGCCCCCGGACAGGCTGGTCTCCTTCTGACCACCTGCCCAGGTGCGGCTCCCGTGCTGCTGCGGCGCTGGCTGTGGGGTTAACCAGCTACCCACGGGCGGCATTTTCAGGGCTGCCCTGGCCTCCGTGGTCTCTGTGGCGGCTCAGCAAGTTGGGCACTCGACATGAATGCCCGCACGTGGCTGAGGTCACCTAGGCCCTGGGACAAAGAGGAAGCTGTCTGCCACGTGGGCAAGGACACAGGGGTGCAGAGGCCTCGGGCAGGTCTGTTTCAGGAGGCGGCCTCTACAAGGGCTTTGGTTCCTGCGGAGAATTCGCAGCTCGGGAAGCTGTTGTGACCGTGCCAAGGGGCCTGCCCAGGGCCCTGGGCAACGCGACTGTTGCGGAGCTCCTGGTTAAGGAGGGACCCCTTCTGGGGGTGGGGGTGCTCTCACCATGGGGCCCCCATGGAAAAGGCCACTGAGCACAGACCTGGGCGATTGGGTGTAAAACCCCAGGTCCCAAAGTCAGCCTGAGCCCCAAGTTTGATGATGTGACACAGAGCGGTCAGGAGCTGATGTCTGGAAGCATGGTGGCCTCGTCAGGAGACCTGCCTGACCTGGAAACACAGAGGCGGCCAGCTGAGCCCTGGCCACCTGTGGAGAGCACCCTGGGGCCTGGGGAGGACAGGGAGGGCAGCGCCGGAGGAGGGGACCGCGACCGGGACCCGACCCACCACCAGCACTCCGGGTGCGACCTCGCGTGACCTGCCAAGCCTCGTCCCACATCTGGGAAAAAAGGCAGGGATGCGGTGAGCCCAGCACGTGGCACTCTGGCCCCTCCGCGGCCCCTCCGGTGCTGGTGTGCTGGCTTGGGCCCCCCTCATGGCACCGCACTCCGCAGGCCCGAGCAGGCTCAGCCCCGATGCCCCACACATGGACCATGACTCAGGCTCCCGGGAGTCATCGACCACTCCCAGCTTCCCCCATCAGCGACCTCTTTACACCTCACTCACACACACTGGTCTCTACCAGCCTTTGTCATTCAACCTAAGAGAGTGCCCCAACAGGAGCTGCTGGGCACCCCGTGTTCGCTGGAGTGTGAGTTTGAGGGATCCCTCCTCATGGATCAATGTGTCCTTGCCAAGAGGAGGTCACAGCCTAGTGGTGGGCAAGGGACCCTGGGACCACAGCCCCCTCCCCAGTAAGCGGAGCCTTCCAGCCCCTGGAGGGCAGCAGGGCCCGCCCCCTCCTAGCTCTGCGGGGATGCCCCCAGCAGGCCATGCTCCAGGGCAGGACCTGTGACCAGAGATGGCGTGAGCCCCGGTGGCACTGGGCACCTCGACCACGACACCAGCAAGTACTGACCCGTGGTGGCCAAGTTCAAGGAGCGGGGTGGGCAGCAGAGGAGCAGACGAGGCAAGCTAGGCTCAGGGGAGGGTGGACCAAGGGTGCTGGCCGACGGCTGGTCAGCTCTAAGGACAGCCAGCTGCCTGCCACCGATGCCTGGCTGCACTGGCCCAAGCTAAGGGATGGGTGGGCCTGGGAGATGGTGCAGCCCCAGGGTGCCAGGGTCCTGCTGGGCCTGGCAGAGGCTGCTGTGTCCTGGGGCCAGGCAAGCAGGACCCCCTGGGGTAGTGGGAAGGAGACTGGATCACCTTAAGAGGTGGAGGGTTGTGCTGAGGCCTCCCCAACTGGCAGAACTGGCCAGTAATCACCGGCTTGCTGGTTTTCTAAACTCACCCCCCAGACACACAATTGCAGCCAAGAACAAGCCAACGAGACACGCAATCAGCCTCGCTGATTTGGTTCAGCGAGGCCGAGGAGCGGAGCGGGCAGAAAGCAGGCCGTTTCGTGGAACCCAGCTCCTCAGCTCCAGCAGTCTTGACCAGGCCAGCCAACGGCCTGGGTTCTCCCCAAGGGGGGCTTTCTCTCCAGTGCCCCCAGGCAGCTGCAGCAAGGGAGGCCAGGTCCCAGCCACCAGCCGGGGGTGGGGGTAGCAGGTCATCCCAAACGTTCAACTCAGCAGCTTTGTGCGTGCGGCCCCAGGGCCGACAGGACAGGCCCGGGGCGGGCACGGGTCTGACGGCTGCCCTTCCTGCCACGCTCCTCCCATGACAGCCCAGGCACCACTGTCAAACCCAACCCAGGACCATTCCCAGCACCGGGTCCAGCCCCCCTCGCCCCCAGCCATGGGATTGAGGCAGCACAGGTGGGCCCTGCCTACCACCTGGGTGGGGTCCTATTCCTCACCTTCTAAGCGTCCAAGTAGGACCTGTAAGGGTCACGGTGGGTCAACCTGGCCCCCTGGGGCTTCAGTCAGGCTTCTGAAAGAGCTGAGCCCCGCCCCATCCCCCCACCTCCTGGGGTGCTGGGTTAAGGCTGCCCAGGGCTCACATGGGGCTCCTCCAGGTGGGCCCAGAACCCAGTGTCTCCAGAAAGGGACATGCAGGGGCCAGGGAGGAGTGAGCCCTACCAGCCTGGCTCAGAGACTGGAAACACCTTCACGGTGGCCGAAAGGCAGTGGGACGCGGACAGGGTCACCCTGCCATACCGGGGTGGGGGGACACTCCTCCCAGAACCCAGTGCTTCCCAGATCCCGGGGTGCACGGGAACAGCTAGGAGTCCAGGTGTTAAAGCCAGGCAGCCTCTGCCCCGGGGCCCCAACAGGCCCTGTGAGGGAGTGCCAAGGCCCCCCTCCCAAGACAGAGGTCCGTCCTGCCCCGGCACCTGCTGGCCCAGAGACAGGCCTCCCCAGTGGACGTCTCTGGAGCTCCTGGGACCAGCATCACAGGGGCAGGGAGTTCCACACCCACCTCTCGGGGAGCAGGCCCAGGACACAGGAATCTCAATCTAGGGAGCCCCTGCCCCCGCCAGCCCCTGCACCACTATTAAGAGATCGCTCAAGCTGGGAACTTCACAGAAACAAAACCCAGCCCGGCACCTGCACTATGAACGGAACCGGTGCCATCTGCCCAATGAATCGCGTTAATTGCACAAAAGCCACACAAGTTTTGCTTCCTCCAGGAAAATCGCTCTCCTCTTTAATGCTCAGCCTCCGCTCCCCACGGCCCCACCAGCCTTCGCTGGAATTAGACCACAGCTGCAGCCCAAACCCAGAATAAAACCCTGCTGGAGTGTGTAGCACGTGCTGCCGAAAAGGTCCCGTTCCCCTGGTCTCAGCAGGCGAAGAAGTCGGGGAAGATGCTGTCCACCTCGTCCCGCAGGACCGGGCTGGGGCAGCTCCCATCCGAGCCCCATGGCTCCAGGGGCCCGTCTGGGGGCTCCTCCTGGGGCCCAGACTCAGGGTCTCCCAGGAAGCCCGGCTCGAGCCTGTCCAGCGGGCTGTTCCTGGTGGCCACCCGAGGAGGGGCGCCGCTGCCGCTGCCTCTGCCCTCCAGGGACCCTGGAAGCAGACGGGACGTGTCAGCAGAGCAGACAAGGGACCCAGGACGGGCAGGGCAGGGTCAGCATAGAGGAGATGACACCCCTCCCCCCAGCCCATCTGCCCAAGCCCCTGCTCATCTTCAGAAGGGCCCCTGACCAGGTGGGTGGGCCCATCCTGCCAGCCTCGCTCGAGACCCCCGGGAGAGACAGAACCAGGGAGGGGCACCCCCTCCACGCCACATCTTGCACATGCTTGACTCACCCCGCACCCACATGCCTCTACGGGCATGCATTCTCAGGGGAAAACTCCAAAGCCGACTCGCAGCCATCGACAGCCAGCACTCACACTCTCTCACCTGCAGATGCCCACCCGCCGACAAGCACGCACCTCACCTGCCATCCCCCCCCCCAAGCCAGTGGTCCCCAAAAACACAGGCAGAGAAGGGAAGGAGAACCCAGACGCAGACACTGGAATTTTGGTGTCACTCAGCAAGCTGGGGCCCATCTTCCCACAGTCCCAGCCACCTGACCCCAGCCCTGCCTGAGGACCAACCCAGGCCCCAGGTCGGGGGCGGTAGGGGAGGTGGTCCACTCACCCAGCCACCAGTCGGGACCAGGGGTCAGCAGAAAGGACGCGCCATCTGCCACATCACATCCCGACACAGACCTGGACGGGATGAGAAGGAAGCCCCACCCAGATCGTCCCAGGTGGACCGCGGGCCTTGCACTTCAAGCGAAGGGCGTGGGCCATGAGAGGCAGCTTACTGACGGGCTCCTCCCTCCCANGCCAGCTCCTCTCCAGCCCCCTGAGAGCTCTCAGCCCACGCCCCAGCTGGTGGAACTCACAAAACACAAACTCATTTACCATCAGCCAAAACAGACGACAATTAAGGAGACAGGAGTGTTTCCCGACACACACACACAAACACATTCACTCACTACAAAGCCACATGGCAGACTCTGGCCATCCGGGCAGACAGCAAGGACGGGACGGGCAGAGACCTCCTGGGCAGCGGGTCCAGGCAGCTGGGGGCCAGGGTTGGGGAGGCTGGGAGGAGGCCTTGGCAGCTTTGCACACGTGGCTGGGCACCCACCTGGAGTCTGGCATCAGGGCCTTGTCGGCCCCCGTAGTGGGGGGCCCCGCCTGGCCCAGGCAGCTCCGCGGCTCCTCACTCGCCAGTGGGGAAGGGGACTGCTGCGAGCGGACCGGCCACAGAGGGGATGGCCTCAGGACCTTGGGGGGTCTCGGGCCTGGAGACTGGGGGATGAGGCTGGGCGACTCTATGAGGGAAGCAAGGAGTGGGTCAGGGAGAATGACCACCCCCGCAAAGACCGCAGCCCCTGCCCACTGCATCCTGTGCAGGGAACGTGTGAGACTCGGGGACAAGGTGCCAACGAGCAACCAGGAGAAAGTAAGAGTCCAGAGGCGAAGCACCCGACCCCCGGGGCCAGTGAGGCTGCCTGCAGGATGTGGCCGCTCAGCCTCAGGCCACACAGGTGGGGCTCAGACCCCAGGACCCTCACGCCCCACCGCAGCCTCTTATCTCCAGGACCCCTCTCTACCCTGCTGTGTAACCCCTCCCCCCCCACGCCCCGTGTGCAGCTCTCGCCTTTCCCTGGAGGCCCAACTCTGCTTGGAGAAGCAAACGGTAACCCACTCCAGTATTCTCATTTGGAGAACCCTGCGGACAGAGAAGCCTGGAGGGCTGCAGCCCATGGCGCCGCGAGAGCTGGTCGTGACTCTGTGTCTAAACCACCACTGGCTCTCCCGCCGGCCCCGAGCGCCCGGGAGCCCTCCCCGCCGGGGTGGCCACGCACAGTGTTGCCTCCTTCGGCACTCAGGGAGTGGCAGGCACGGTCCAGGCAGCCACCCACAGCCGGGCGTCCAGCACAAGGGGGACACAGTCATCGTGGCGGCCCCATGGGCCCGGCTGGGGATGGCACGAGGGGAGGATGGGGACCCACTCACGCTCGCCAGGCAGGGCCGGCGGCCTGTCCAGCACGTCGGCCACTCCCGACAGGGCTTCACCCTTGTCCACACCCGCAGCCTCACAGCTTGGGGGGTCCTGATGCCTGCACAGTGTGCAAAGACAAAAGGAGAGCCTCTGAGTGGTCCGCACGCACCTCCCCCGGCCCCCGGCCCCCACGGGGACACTGACATCACACTGGATGCTCCCATGCCGGAGTCCGGGGCGCCTGCCGGGGTCTGACTCGCCAGGGCCAGCTGCAGGACATCCGTCTGCCACGTGAGCCACGGCTCCTTGGAGGAAGCGAGAACCTGAAGCGGAGACAAACAGAAACGCAACTGAGACCGTCAACCAGAAAACCCGCACGAAAGGCAGGCTGTGGTCGGCCCCTGGCCACCCATCCTGGGGTCACAGAGATCCACCCTGAGCGCAGACCCTGTGCTCCGGACTCAGAGGAGGGAGGCTGAAGTTGGTGCCCTGCCCCGGGAGGCGGGGGGGGACTTTTACCCATGCCAGCTTTGGCACCATGGGCAAAGGCAAGGGACCTAAGTGGGAACTGCAGCTCATCCCCCAGGTTCCCAGAGAAGGTGTGATACGCAAATGGAGATGCGTCTACTGGAAACAGCAGCTCTGGGCATGCGGGGAGGGGACATAGGGAAGCCAGGCCGCCCGGTGGTCGGAGCTGCCGGGGGACAAAGGGGGACTGGGAGGGGGGAGAGGCCCATGGCTCCTCCGCAGAGGGCCGACCCAGCGGTCACTGACGACTCACAGCCTGCTGCTTCCAGCCGGGCACCAGGCTGCCTGCCAGCTGCAGGAACTGCACCGCCATCTCCAGGACCGAGGCCATGTCCTCCCGCCGGCCGTCAAACTGGGGCAGCAGGCCCCGCAGGTGCTCACAGCTCAAGGAGATCCGCTTCCTGCTCGCGGAGACGGGACCCCGGCTGTAGGGCTGTCTGGCTTGGCCAGGGGACGAGAGGGCAGGCCCAGGCAGCCTTGAGCCCTTCAGGAACCAAGTCAGAGCGCTGCCCTGGCCTCGGGGGCCGTGGACCCAGCTGCAGGCTTGGCAGGGCATCTGCCACGGGCCACCACCAAGCCTAGACCAGCACCACTGCCTGGAGCGGGGACCCGTCCCAAATGTACAGCCTCAAGTGGTCCTGGACTTCACCTCAAAGAAAGGGCTGCACTGGGAGCCCCTGGGAGCCCTCCCCCAGCACGAGGGCTGTATTTACCTTGAGAACTCGCTACAGCGGGCCCTTACCAAACAGCTGTTTGAAATGAGGCGGCGGGCGCAGGCCGGACCTCCTCGGACCCCCGCCCCCACCACGTGGCCGCCACGACGGCCCCCACCTGCGCTCCCTCTCGCTGAGCACGTTCCGTGGCAGGTGGGGGCCGGGACCCTCCGCCACTGCAGGCACCTTGGTCTGGCCCGAACCCTGGCCCGGGTGGTTCTCGCAGCAGAACTGGACGCTCGATGGGAAAGGGCCACTGCCGCGAGAAAAGACACGAGCGCGGGGCTCTGTGACCCCAGAAAACGCCTAGTGCCCAGAGGCGGTGATGAACATCTTAGAGGGGGGTGGGTTCAGGACAGGGGCCTGGAACACGGCCCTGTAGGTCCTGCCTCTTGGCACCCCTCCCTCTTCCCCCACCAACCCTCAAGGACCCGGGGGTCGGGGTGGGCCCCAGGCGGGCCCTGCTGGGTGGGGCTAGGACTCAGTTTCATTTCAATTGGAAAAAAGAGTCAGCCGGGA
>SJYF01000549.1:444997-460927 GCA_006410515.1 Procapra przewalskii | reverse complement strand
CCGCCGTGCGCCCGCGCCCCGCGCCCTTCAACTTTCCCGGGCTTCCGGGATCGGAGAAGTTTGGGTTGGGGGGATGGGGTAGGTGGGAAGCATCTTCCCAGGAGGGTCCTGGAAGGTGGGACGGGGTGCTTTGTGCTAGGCAGTCGCCCCAGAGACCGATTCTCAGGCTGCCCTCCTCGGGTCTGCCCACAGGCCCCCAGCCCCGCTAGCAGCTCTGCTGACTTTGGGCACAAGCCAGGGCCGGAAGCGCTCCGTGTTGGAGCCCCGCGGGCTGGCTGAAGACTGGCGTCCTCCAGACGCTGGCTCTGGTCATTTATTATTAATCGGGGGATATGTCCTTCAAGCTCATGTCGTGGTCACTTACCAAGGTTGACAGCATACCTTAGCCTCAGATTATCTTGGGGCGGGGTTGGGAGAAGGTAGCAAAAAGCAAAATAAACTTGACTCTCGGCAAAGGACCAGCAAGATGAGCCCTTGGAAATAATTCATGTGCTGAGGGGGCTGGCAGGAAGCTGGAAGAAATGTTGCTTTTCTCTGCCTTTTCCCCAAATAGCTGTCTCAGTAAACACCCAGCACTTTAGCTCTGTCAGCCTCAAGGGAGGTGCTTCTATGCCTGCAGGGACTCACCCTGGAGCCTGAGGGACTTTGGACGGAACAGCTTCCCTTGCAGTGTGTTGGGGGCGGTGTCTGGTATCTGCGGGTCTCCTTCCCCACCCAGCCCTGAACTGGGCTTGTGAATCTGCAGCGTTCCTCTCGCGGTGCAGTGATTCGAGTTAGCACACAAAGTCCATGAGGTTGAAAATTGTCAGGACAAAGATGGGGCTTTCAGAATAATCCACTGCTGAAACTGCAGCTGGGAGAGAAATCAGGCTTGTGAATGAGGCCAGGACATAAGGACTGTGCATGAGGCTTGTGGAAAATGAGTTTGAAATCTGCTCTGCCTGCTGGCAACAGAACATCCTTCCAGACCTCAGATGGCATTCACTTGCATTCTCTGGGTAGACTCGGGAGGAGAGCTGGAACCCAAGGACTTCACCCACTTAGACCAGTGGATGTGAGCCTAGCAGAGGGGCTTCTTAAGGCCATGTAGTTTTGTCTTTTCAGACTGAGTGTAGAGGTAATAGGTAGATCCACCAGAGAACACACGCCCAGGTGAAGAGTTCACTTAGCTCCTGCGTGGGCAGAGGCGGAGGAGGGCAGGCCCGGGGGCTTCCCTAAGCTGAAAGCAAGCTCAGCACCTTCCTGAGCCAGCACCAGCCCCTCCCTGCCTGCTCCACTGGGACTGTTATTTCTCAAATAGCAGCCCTGGAGGTTCTTTCCATGTCGGGCAGGAAACAGCATCCATCTCCTGAGTGGGCCTGGGGCCTCCGAATGCTCCAGAAATGCCAGTGACTGCAGCTGACGTAATTGCAGTGACGCATCCCTTGGATTTCAGGAGTGGATGGCGGGTCCTCGCCTTCAGCCAAGGGTGGCTTGTGTCTGCCTGGAGGAAACTGTCCCTGTCCCCTGGGACCTGGGAGGCTGGCACTGAAACCCCCACTGTGTTCTGGACCCTACGACTTGGGTTTTTTTTATCATGATAAAATACACAAAACCTACAATATACAGTGAAGTTTGGTAACGTCACATCATCACCACTATGTACTTCCAGAGCATCCCATCACCCCAGGGGGAACCTGGTCCCCATGAGCAGCCCCACCCCCTGACTCCTGGCAAAACCCCAGTCTGTGTTCTCCTTGGCCTTGTTTTCAGGGTGAAAGCCTCCTGTGTGCTGGGCCCAGGGACCTCCTGCTTGTGTGCATATGGTGTTTGGAGACCCGCTGTGTGTGCACATATATACACACGTGCGTGTGTGTGTGTGTGTGAATCCTGCAGAGGCAAGACCCCTGTGGTCAGCATGGAGGCCTTGCACCGGTGTCTGCAGGGCTGGCTGGCCCTGGGGGCGTCACCGAGAAAGAGCGGGAGCATGGCCTCTGCCAGGCTGTTGGGGGAAGGGCCCCTTGCCCACCCCACAGAGGAGCACAGGGCCTGGTGCAGTTGGCTGGCCCTTGGAACAGCCAGGGGGCCCACAGGAGGGGCAAGGGCTGCTGGTTTGCACAAGGTGATTCTGCCCCTGTTCCCCGTGGGGGCTGGTGGGGGGGTCTTTGAGGCGTGGTGCTGTCCTCACCGAGTACCAGCCTTGAGGGGAAGGGGCGTGAGTCAGTGGGGGGCCTGGAAGGGGCCAGTCCTCCAAGCAGGCAGCTTAGGGAGCCCCCTCCCAGAGGAGTTTCTCTCAAACCTTTGCCCAAAGGCAGCCACGGATCTTGCCTCTCATAAACCCCTCATGCTCACAGGTCTCATGGAGGCAGGCAGTGGTGCAAACCAGCTTGGGGTTCCTGGGGGGTCCTGAGATCACCTGAGCCCCCCATCTTGAAGACCACATGTGTGAAGACCCCTCCCCTCCCTCAGCTCCTTCTCCTCCTCGGTGCCTGTGGCCCCCACCCCCATCACTGGTCCCAGAGTGGAGGACCTGACCTGCAGGGCCCCTGCAGGTGTGTGGAGAGGTGGTAAGGTGTGTCCTGGGCGGGGGAGGAGGGAGCAGGCACTGGGTCCGAGAGGCTGGAGGCCAAGAAGGCCAGCCTGTCTGTCTAGCTGGGCCAGGTGCACTCAGCGGGTACTGGGGGGCTCAGGCGGGCATCCATGTGCCCCAGGAACAGCCCCCTGGGGCACGCGGTGGGCCTAGGACAGGCTCCTGGGGCTACAGGAGGAGGGTGAAGGCTGCAGGTGAGTCAGCACTGCCGGGGAGAGGGGTACGTGTTGCGGGTCTGGGGAGGTGAGCTGTGCCCTCTCTGCACCACGGGGCAGGGGTGCAGTTGGGGTCTCAGTGCAGGGCTCCCTGCCCCCTGGCGTGCCCCTGGGTCCCTGCTCCCTGGCCCCTCTCCAGACCCCGCTACTCGGCCTGGGGCAGCCTCTGCGAGCTGAGCGGGGGCGCTGCTGCCCGACTCCTGGCAGGCTGTGAGTGGGCGGGCAGGACTGTGGGCTTCCTGTTCTCCAGGGGAATAAAGCCACAGCCGTGAGTCACCAGAGCCTTACGCGCTGCGGCCTTGGCAGGGAGGAGGGGCTCAGCCCACGTGGGCAAAGGAGCCTCACCCCCGTGGCCCCCAGCCTCTCCTGGTGGGGAGGGGCAACCAAGGAGGTGAGCAGAACCAGGACTGGCACGCCTTCCGGGAGCAGCCAGGTTCCCAGGAGACCCTCCTCACGGCCTCTAAGCCAGATCTCAGGGCTCCTGGGGAGCAGAGCTCTGGGCAGAAGGGCACCTGGACCCTCCAAAGCCTGGGGCTTGGGGCTTCCTGCCCTGTCCCAGGACAGCTCACTGCGCCTTCATCCCAGGAGCCAAGGGGCATCTCTGGGGCCCCTCCCCTCCTGCAGTAGCCCCTCCTGAGCACGTGGGGGCTCCTGGTCCTGGGGGCCAGACTTGGGGGGTCTGAGGGCCTCCCACGCGGCTCAGGGCCTGCAGGCTTCCCGCCCCTGTCCCTCCTCCTCAGAGGGCTAACGACAGCCTGGCCTGGAAAGGGAAACGGTACAGAGATTGGAAGCGCACTTTTCAGATGGGGCTCTGGCCACCGGCAGTGTTCCTCCCTGCCCTGGTCTGTAACATGGACGCAAGGCACCAGCGCCCTCCCCCAGCTCGGGGAGATGCCCTGTGGCGGCAGGGGCCCCTCTGTGCCCAGCAGTGCAGGAAGCAGGGCTGTCACACCGCAGGCTCGTCTCCAGCAAGCGCCAGAATCCGCAAAGGGCTGGGGTGGGCAGAACCGCAGCTGAGCTGGGGCGGCCGGGCGGGCTCCTGGCCTGCGTGCCGTAGCCAGCTGCCTGTCCGGCCGGGACCCGGCCTGGCCGCGCCTCTAGTGGGGACAGGCGGGGGTTGTGCACCTCTACCAGGCGGGTGCTGGCCTCCTGCAAGGGAGTGAGGAGGCCGGGCCTCAGGGGCCAAATCACTGCCCGGAAAGGCCGGTCCTGTGCTCCCTAAGCTCCTCCAACAACAGCCTGACCGCCCCTGTGAGGTTGAGCAACTACTCGGTTGTTTCACACAAGCCGAAGCGCGCGAGAGACAGGCCCTCCCTGCGGGGAGCCTGGGGGAGACCTGCGGACCGACCGCTGCCTCGCCCTGCAGGGGCCCCCATTGGCAGCTGTGGCCCCCAGGCTGGCTGCAGGGAGGGGCAGGTGGGGCTCAGAGTTGGGGTCTCTGCGGGAGGGGCTCCCACTCCACCCCTCCCCCTCAGCTGAGCAGAAGTGTGGATCTGCAGCCCTGGTCTCCGGGGGCAGTGAGGGCAAAGCCAGGCCCCTCCGGGAGAGGAAAGGCCTGCCAGGCCTCCGTGTGCTAAGTTGCTTCAGTCGTGTCTGACTCTCTGCGACCCCATAGACTGTAGCCCGCCAGGCTCCTCTGTCCATGGGATTCTCCAGGCAAGAATACTGGAGTGGGTTGCCATGCCCTTCTCTAGGGCATCTTTCTAACCCAGGAATCAAACCCGCATCTCTTAACATCCCCTGCATTGGCAGGTGGGTTCTTTACCACTAGCGCCACCTAGGAAGCCCTGTGCAGGGGAGTCAAGGTGGGGCTGGAGTTCTCACGGAGCAGCCTGCCCTTGAGTCTCCAGAGTCTCCAGTGGGGCTTCAGGCTGCTGCAAGCCGGGCATGAGTGGGGGAGGGGTGGGGAGTTTTAGAAGCAGCCTTGGGTGCTGAAGTGCAGGAGGGGCACCTTCACCTGCACCATTCGGCTCTCCCTGGGTCTGCCCCCACCCCATGCCCTGATCAGCGCCACGTGAGTCCCATCCTCCACTCCCACCTCCCCATCGTCCCTCCACCATCCTGCCTGCTTCCCCGCTCCGACTCAGCCCCAGCCTGCAGAGAGGAACAGCCTGCCCTCTGGCCCACGGCTTTCCTTGGGAGGGAGCTCTGCCGGGTGCTCTGCTTCTCCAGGGTGCCCCAGCCCCTCCTTGGCTCTCTGAGACCCTCCAGGACAGTTAGCCGGGAGTCTGGGCTGGGCCGGCCGCAGGCTCCCCAAAGTCACACAGCTAGTTTCTGCATGGGCAGATTTGGGAGGGGTTGGAGCACCGTCACCTGTCCTTCAGGGGTGCTCTGGGGACCCTGGGGTAGCCCCTGCCTTGAGGGCCCGGACAGGACCCCACTGGACCCCAGGTTCCTCAGGAGAGATGCAAGGGCTGGGCTTTGACAGGGGATCCAGCAAAGCCAAGGACCAACTACCCCAGGCTCTCCCCTCGCCCCAGATCCACGAGGTCGACTTGAGGCCCCAGGGGTCCTGGAGCCTGGAAGGCCCCTAAGACCCTTCCAAGCGGGCCTGTGTCAGAGCCTGAGCCTTTCGGGGTGGGGCATTTCCCAGGGGTGGGCGCCTAGGGCGTGCAGGGATTCGGGGACAGGCCCTGTGTTTAGGACAGCAGATGGTGGACTCTGCCCAGGAGGCCAGGGGTGTGAGGCCCAGGGAGTCGCAGCTGGCACAGGCCACCGCCCCAGCCCAGCGCCTGGAGCTAATTCAACTTGGTGTTCCGAGGGAGCAGCCAGGTCCAGAGAGGAGGTGTGACCCCCACCCCCGGGGCTCCCTGGAGAGGGTGGGGGGCGGGTGGCTTGGGGGCAGCAGGATTGAGGGGGTGCTGTGCTTAGTCGCTCAGTCGTGTCCAGCTCTTTGTGACCCCGTGGACTGTAGCCCACCAGGCTCCTCTGTCCATGGGGATTCTCCAGGCAAGAAAATTGGAGTGGGTTGCCATGCCCTCCTCCAGGGGATCTTCCCAACCCAGGCATTGAACCTGGCTCTCCTGAGCTACAGGTGGATTCTTTACCATCTGAGTCATCAGGGAAGCCCATTCAGAGGGGAGGGACACCGTTCTCCGCTGGTGCCTGCAGGGCCCAGGACCTTCCTGAGAGGGCAAGCACTTGTAGGGGTCTCACTGCTTGGGGGCAGGGGCTGTTCAGGGAGGAGGTGGGGGCCATGGGGGATGATGTTGACCTCTGAGCGTCCTGTGACCTGCCTGTGCAGCCTCTGGCCCCTGGGGTGGAGGACTGGAGGGGTCACAGAGAGGAAGGGGAGGAGGGAGTCACTGCTGGGCCTGACCTGTGGTGAGGACCAGGGCTTGGGGGGCCCACCGTCCCCCTGGGCCTGAGCCTTGCACCGGGAGGGTGCTGTCAACGTGCAGGGCGGCCACCCCCGGTGCTGGCCAAGCTGAAGCAGGCTGGCTCTGGAGCAGACCCAGCCACGCAGGGCCCCAGGGTTCTCCCTGCTCAGGGCTGAGCTCAGGCGCCTGGGGTTAAACTCCCCGAGCCTTTCTTCTGCTCAGCTGTGATCGGGACGGAGTAAGGTGGGATCCCGGCCTCACCCTGGCCTTGCCCTGCCCTGGCCAGGGCCCCGTGTCCATCTCAGACCCAAAGGCCTCAGAGGACACAGCTGGCCTTGGAAATGGCTGTGACCCAGGCTGGTGGGGACAGGAGGGCTGGGGGACCCCTGCCACCTTCAGCTCCATGCGGAACAGGATTGGTGGGTGCTAGTGGAGACATGTCCATCACCCCAGCGTGTAGATCTAAAGCCAAAACCCCCCACCACAGCCCCTCCCCAGGCCAGAGCAACCCTGAGGGTCCAGACCCAAGGCCTGACCCGCTCCCTGCATAAGTTGGTCACCCCTGGGGCGCTGCTGCAGCTCCCTGGACAGCTGCCGCCCTCACAGCAGCCTCTCCAGCAGCCTGCCAACACTCTGAACTTACCCCCACGCCCAGGCCTAAAATGCCTGTGCCCACTCAGGTCTTTCCCACCCGAGGCTGAGGGTCCTTCCACCATGAACAGAACAGTGGCGAGGGCGCTGGGCGCATGGAGCTGGGGGCTGACCCTGGACACCACCAGGCTGCTCCCCGATGTCCCTGTCTCTCTGGGACTCACTTTCCCTCTGCGTGATTAGATCCAGGACAGGCCAGGGTGGCGCCGGGTCCTAACCGAGTCTGTGTGCTGTGTCCCAAGGCAGTATCCTGATTTTTCTAGCATTTTCCAGATCTGGGGCTCATTTGCTTGCATCTCCCCAACTCCACCGGGGGACTAGGGCCAGGTCTGACTCTGTGCCCCATTGTCACCTGGGGTCCGCGCCAGGGAGCAGGGTCCTGGGAGGTGGACGGGGGCAGCCGGGGCTCCCAGGGACAGGTCACGCTTCCCTGCTACCCCAACTCCCTCCTTGTAGGTGGGGGTGGGGAGCTTGGGTCACCCCCAGACCTGGGAGGCCAGGAGTGGTCAGGATAGGTAGTGACGAGATGGAGGGGAAAGGAACAGGGAGGGTGGCGGGGATGCACGCACGTGAGCAGCAGCGTGGTCATCTCACCCAGCCGTAGGCACCGACGGCTTTCAGCAGGGCTCCTGGACCTGGGTCTCCACTTCTAATTGAGACGGGCCCGCTCTCGGTGATCTGGGATTAGGAGAACATCAGTGAACATCAGTGTCAGCAGTTCTGTGATGAGGCGGGGCCTGGCCCCCCCTTGCCCACGCCCCTGGGATCCTGGGGGAGACTCTTGAGGTGGCAAATCAGGTGTCCCCGGGAGCCTTGTTCATATCCCACCCTCTGGCCTTGCACATCCCAGAGCATCTCTTTGCCTCTAAGCCTGCATCCTGGGGACCTGTGTGCACAGCTCAAAATTAAATTCCTGCCGATTAGTGCAAAACAGGACACAGATGCCCAGTGAGAATACAGCCAGCATCCTCCAGGGTCTCGGAAACCATGATCGGTTTCAGTCTCAAACTGCAGTTTATCAGACTCCTGATACACTGCCCACCATGTGCTGCTGCCGTGCACTCGGAGTAAAAAAGGGAGGTGGGAGTGCCCGGGCCCCCAGGATGCCTGTGGCTCAGGCAGCTCCAGCTGAGTGACAGACACCCCCACCCAGGCGCCTCACCAGCGGACGGTTACTGCTCACAGTTCTGCAGCTGGAAGTCTGAGATCAGATGCCAACCTGGGGAGGTGGGGAGGGGGTTCCTGATGGGGCCTCCTCCTGTTGTGCAGATACCTGCCTGTCCTCAGGAGAGACAGAGAGTGAGCAAGTTCTCCCATGAGGGCGCTAACCCCATCTCGGGGCCCCACCCTCAGGACCTCATCTATTAATAACTCTCATCACCTCTGAATGCCATCACTCTGGAGGTTCAGTGTGAGTTTGTGGGGGGGGGGTCACACACACATTCCATCCACAACAGGCTTGGGTAACAAAGTAGACACTATGAAATAGATGGCTGGTACCCTCTCCAGGGGTTAAGGTGTGCCTCGATCTCAAATTCCTTAAGCCCTGGGGCATATCAGGATCCCTGGGGGGAAAGCCTGCCTCTCTCGCCTCCCTGACACCCACAAGGTGCAGGCCCCTGATGAGTGGAGGCTGATTCTGCAGGAAGAAGGCCAGCTCAAGGTCTCCAGCTGAGAGGAGGAATCTCAGCAGGGGGCCTGCAGTGCTTTGAATGGTGTCCCCCAAGTTCATGTCCACTGGCACCTGGGAATGTGACCTTATTTGGAAATAGGGTCTTTGTGGCTGTAATTAAGGTAAAGATCTTGAGATGGGATGATTTCAGATTTAGGGTGGGCCCTACATCCATTGACTGGTGTCCTTATAAGAAGAGACACACACACACAGGAGAAGCTATGTGAGAACCGAGCAGAGACAGGTGATGGCCACAAGCCAGAGCCACCTGGGGCCTCCAGGAGTTAGAGGAGGCAGGAAGCGCCCTCCCCTGGAGCCTCTGGAGGGAGCATGGCCCCGTGACACCTTGATTTCAGCCCAGTGATGCTGACTTTGGCCCTCTGGGCTCCAGGACTGTGTGAGAACAAATTTCTGTGTTAAGTCACTCATTCGTGGTCCCTTGTTCCAGCTGCCCCAAGATACACACACATCAGGGAATCTCGGTCATTTGGGGGACAGTGAATGTCAGGGAGAAGTCACCTCGTTTTTCTCTAGGACAGAAAAGTACCACCTGCTGAGCAGTCTGGGGAAGACTCTCCCACCCCCACTGCCCAGCCCAGTGGCCAGGCCAGTCCCCAGAGCATCTCTTAGGAAGGGAGACTCCCTTGAGAAGCACAGATATCACGTGGCATTTATGGGGCATCTCCCGAGACCAGGGCTTCCCTGGTGGCTCAGACAGTAAAGAATCTGCCTGCACTGCAGGAGACGCAGCTTCGATCCTTGGGTTGGAAAGATCCTCTGGAGAAGGGAATGGCCACCCACTCCAGTATTCTTGCCTGAAGAGTCCCATGGTTAGAGGACCTAGTAGGCTACAGTCCATGAGGTCACAAAGAGTCAGATACGACTGAATGATGAACTCTTCACTTTAACTTCTGAGACTCATGTTTGGGCTGGAGAGGGCAGCAGGAGAGGAGGCATCTTCCCTGAGAAGCTGGGGACCCCCAAGTGGTGCCTGTGAGGTGATCAGAGGGCTTGTGGGCAGGGGAGAAGGCTCCCAGCTCTGGGTCTGCAGCCACGGCGGAGTCCAGGGAGGGGCAGCACATACCTGGCTTGGGGAGGACATTGCCCTGATGACCCCAACCTGGCCTGCACAGCTGGTTTGCTCCATCCAGGGATATTGTGTTGCATCTGGTTATTAGGGTTCGCTGACTCCTTTTAATCCAGAATGGCTCCCACCAGGTATGCCTGCCCAGGTCCCCACCCAAATCCCCAAGCCCATGAGGATGGTGAGATGTCTCCTCATTAGGAAGTCGGATCTTTACAGATAATTACAAGAGCCATTGGGGTCATTAGGGTGGGCCCTAGTCCAACATGATCAGTGTCTTTTTTAGTGTCTATTTCTGCTTATTGGGCTGAGCTGCTCTTAGTTGCGGCACACAGGATCTTGTTTTCTTGCAGCATGCGGGATATTCAGTTGCAGCAGATGGGGTCTAGTTCCCTGACCAGGTATTGAACCCAGGGCCCCTGCATTGGGAGCTCAGAGTCTTAGCCACTGGACCACCAGAGAAGGTCCAACTGACGTCCTTTTTAAGAAGGGAAGTTTGGAGACAGACTGGAAAGATCCTCCCTCGTGGCCCCAGAAGAAGCAGGCCCTGCTAACAACTTGATCTCGGCCTCCAGAACTGGGAGAGAACGAGTTTCTGTTCACGCCATCCAGACTGTGCCACACAGCCCTAGGAAGCTTGTGTTATAGTTCAGTCACTCACTGGCTCTTTGGGACGCCATGGACTGCAGCACCCCAGGCTTCCCTGTCCTTCACTATCTCCCAGAGTTTGCTCAAATTCACGTCCATTGAGTTGGTGATGCCATCCAACCATCTCATCCTCTGTCGCCCCCTTCTCTCCTTTTTCTTCAATCTTTCCCAGCATCAGGGTCTTTTCCAATGAGTCAGCTCTTCGCATCAGGTGGCCAGAGTATTGGAGCTTCACCATTAATCCTTCCAGTGAATATTCAGGGTTGATTTCCTTTAGGATTGACTGGTTTGATCTCCTTGTTGTCCAAGGGACTCTCAAGAGTCTTCTCCATTACCACAATTTGCAAGCATCAATTCTTTGGCCCTCAGCCTTCTGTATGGTCCAACTCACACATCCATACATGACTTCTGGAAAAACCATAGCTTTCACTATGCAGACCTTTGTCAGGAAAGCCATGTCTCTGCTTTTTAATACGCTGTCCTGCTTTTTAATACGCTGTCCAGTTTTGTCATAGCTTTCCTTCCAACGAGCACGCGTCTTTTAATTTCATGGCTGCAGTCACCGTCCATAGTGATTTTGGAGCCCGAGAAAAATAAAATCTCTCACTGCTTTTACTTTCACTCCATCTGTTTGCCATGAAGTGATGGGACTGGATGCCATGATCTTAGTTTTTTGAATGCTGAGTTTTAAGCCAGCCTTTCACTCTCCTTTTTCACCCTCATCAAGAGGCTCTTTAGTTCCTCTTCCCTTTCTGCCATTAGAGCATCTGCGTATCTGAGGAATCATCTGCGTATCTGAGGAATCATCTGCGTATCTGAGGTTATTGATAGTTCTCCTGGAAGCTCATACTGTGGCAATTTTGCATTATAAGTAAGGTCACTCATCAGTTGGCTGAGGTAATGAACAGGAGGGTGGGCCCTTTCTAAGCACAGTGGGCCTTTGAAAGCAGGGTGTTTTCTGTGGCCAGAAGTGGAAGAAAAGATTTGAGGCATAGGGGTATCTGAGCCACGATTGCCAGCTTTAAAGATGGAGGGGCCAAGGGATGCGTGCAGCCTTTAGGAGCTGAGCCACCAACAGACAACAGGAAAAGGGAAACTCAGTCCCTCAACCACCAGGAAATTAATCCCACCAACTGGATGAGCGTGGAGGGGGATTTCCCCCAGGGCTCCAGGTGGAAGTCCAGCCTTGCAGATGCTAGTTTCAGGCACGTGGAACCCTAAGCAGGACACCAAGCTAAGCCACGCCCAGCCTTCTAAGGGACGGCGAGAGAACAGAAGCTGCGAAGCCGGTGGTGGTTTGTCGCACAGCACAAGTGGCTGATGCGCCAGGCCTCTCGTCCTGCAGAAGGTTCTGCCGTCTGTGCATCTGGCTGCCTCTCCTAGTGTTTCTCGTAAACTGGATGTTGGTGCTAAAGGCCTGGTGGATGGAACGTGGATGTCTCAGGCAGAAGGTTTTAAGTGCCACTCTGGTCCACACGTTGCCCTAGTGCTGGTTGACCCTCCATTAGAGATGGCCAGATGGACACTCTGGCCAGTGATCACAGCCCAGCCCTTGCACTGGGCAGTTAGGCACGCGATCCACAACATGTGACCAGGCGTTCCCCCTCTACGTTGCAGCTGGGGGGGGCAGCCCCCCGGGACAGCCTCCCTGAGCCCCACATTCCGTGGAGGCTTGGCCAAGCTCCTTTCCTGCTCTGCTCTGCCCCCGTTGAGTGTAAGCCATATTCTTCTGACTGGTGGTTTTCCTGCATCAATGGGAGCCAGTTGTAAGCCCTGATTCCTGCTGAAAAAGCAGGAAAACACGCTCAATCCTTTCCCTTTAATTACTAGTTTTCAAATATCTATTATAGCAGCTTCACAGGATGACAACTGAGGGTGTTTTTTCTGGATGCTTCTTTCTGGGTGTGACCTCTGAGTTTCTTAAGTGACGAGAGGGGCTTTGCAAACGTGCTGAAGTTAAGGATCTTAAAGAAAAAAAAAAAAAGTACTTACCTTAGAAGTGAAGTGAAGTCGCTCAGTCGTGTCCGACTCTTTGCAACCCCATGGACTGTAGCCTACCAGGCTCCTCTGTCCATGGGATTTTCCAGGCAATAGTCCTGGAGTGGCTTGCCATTTCCTTCTCCAGGGGATCTTCCCAACCCAGGGATCGAACGCGGGTCTCCCGCATTGTAGACAGACGCTTTACTGGCTGAGCCGCCTTAGACGAAAGAGACTAGCGTTTTAAAATCATCACTTCTTTGTTATACTCACTTCTGGCTGTGCGGGGTCTTGGTTGCTGCACACGGGCTTTCCCGAGGCGCAGCGGGTGGGGCTGCTTCTCACTGCAGTGGCCTTTCTTGCCGCAGGCACACGCTCAGCAGTCGCGGTACACAGGCTTAGCTGCTCCACGGCGTGTGGAGTCTCCCTTGTCCAGGGGTAGAAACCATGCCCTCTGCAGTGGCAGTGGAGTCCAAGCCTGTGGAAGTCCCAAGCTAAGGATCTTGCGATGAGGCGGTAATCCTGGGTCCCCTGGGGAACCCCGTGGGGTTGCAGGGCTTTTCACCAGAGGGAGGTGGGAGGCCAGAGTCGGAGAGGGAGACGGAAGGATGAGGCAGGGGCCAGAGCCACGTGAGGACGGGGCCCCGGACAGGGGACGCCGGGGCCTCTCGAAGCTGGAAGAGATACAGAAGCATCTCCCCAAAGTCTCCAAAGGGAACCGGCCTGCCCGCATGTAGACTCCAGGACCCAGAATCCTGGAACTGTTGAAGACGACAAGTTTCAAGCCCCTGTATTTGTAGTACCTGTTGCAGAAGTGAGGAGCCCCGCACACCGTGCGCTCATCCTCCTTCTGTGTGGGTTTGGTCCTGGGTTTCTGGCTGTGAGGTGTGTGGGACCCTAGCTCCTCAACCAGGGGTCGAACCCACACCCTTGGCGCTGGCAAGCGGAATCTTCGCCGCTGGACTGCCGGGGGAGTCCCGTCTTCTTCCCGTCTAATATTCAGTTGTCCCTTCTGGGGCTAGCAGGAGCCAGTTCAACTGGATTTTGTCCTTCTTTTTTTCACAATTTTTTAAAAAACTGTGTAAAACACATATGCTTCACAACAAGAGAAGCCATCGCAATGAGAAGCCTGTGTACTCCAGCTCGAGAGTGCAGAGGAAGCCTGTGCACATCGACAAAGACCCAGCAAGCCAAAAATAAATAAGCAAAAAATACACATGATATGAAGTTCACCACCTTAATCATTTTTGAGTATAGTTCTGTGATAGAATAGTCTTTCTAAATTTTTTGAATCAAAGTATAGTTGATTTAGGGATTCCCTGGCGGCTCAGTGGTGAAGAATCCACCTGCCAACAG
The DNA here is from genome assembly GCA_006410515.1 of Procapra przewalskii. Taxonomy (NCBI): domain Eukaryota; kingdom Metazoa; phylum Chordata; class Mammalia; order Artiodactyla; family Bovidae; genus Procapra; species Procapra przewalskii. The sequence goes on along the minus strand of SJYF01000549.1, from coordinate 447,435 downwards.
AGACGCGGGTTCAGTCCCTGGGTGGGGAAGATCCCCCTAGAGGAGGGAATGGCAGCCCACTCCAGTATTCTTGCCTGGAGAATCCCGTGGACAGAGGAGCCTGGCGGGCTGCAGTCCGTGGGGTCATGGACACGACCGATCCCGCACAGACGTTGGGTGCACGTGTGGTCACAACTGTTATCTAGTCTTCCTGCAGAGAGCCCTGGACCTCTGTGCAGTGTCCCTTCTTTAGCTCTGATTCCAGTCTGTTTTTAAATGTTTTTAAAGACGCTAAGCATATTCTTAACGGGCAGCTGACACCACCATCCAGCGCTTTCTTCTTCCCCAACTGAAACGCAGCCCCAGTAAACTTACCCCTCGCGCCCTCCCCCAGCCCCTGAAGCCAGCGTGCTCTTTCCTTCCCCTGCTTTGCTCTGTCTGTCTGATTGCCTGAAGAATTCTTTCTTCATCCTTTAAGCCAGTAGATTGGTGGGATGATGGCTGGGTGTGCGCGTCTGTGCCGTATTGCCCTGGAACTCCGTGTGCAGTCCTTTCATCATTCTATTTCTCAGTGTTTCCTACATTTGTTTTAAATACTTCAAACAGGCCGGGCCCCCCACTGGGGCATGGGCAGTTCTTCGGGTGTGCGTCTCCCGCAGCTCTCAGCTCCTGGACACTGCTCCGCGTCTGCCTCTGTGCCAGCAGAGCCATCCCTCTCTCAGTAACGCCATGGTCAGTCACTGCCCTTCAGACTTGGGCTCACCAGGTGGGCTGGTGGTAAAGAACCCGCCTGCCAGTGCAGGAGACGCTAAGACACTCGGGTTAGATCCCGGGGTCGGGAAGATCCCCTGGAGAAGGAAATGGCAACCCACTCCAGTATTTTTGCCTGGAGAATCCCACAGACAGAGGACCCTGGCAGACTGCAGTCCGTGGGTTGCAAAGAGTTGGACGTGACCAAAGCGACTTAGCACGCCCCAGGGATCGTTATACGGGGTGAGGGTAGGCGTGTGTCCAGGATGTGCTGGAGGGGATGGTTCAGATGGCCCCCCACTCCTTTTTGGTGGTGTTGACTACAGAGGCGTTGCTCCTGACACCCTGGTTTTGCTCTCGGCTCTTCAGATGTGGCTGTTGGGTTTTTGGTCTTTCTTCATCTTTTGTCCATAATTTGCCCCACCTGAGCATGCACGCGGTTGTTTTAGTCTCGTTTAGTCTCTTTGTATTTTGTTGCTGAAGGAGAGATGTGTCCAGGTGAAAGCACCGCAGCAAAGGCTCCCAGGTCCCAGCCTGGCTCGCATGGACACACCGGCAGAGAGGCCTCAGCGGGGCCCCAGAGAGGGTGCTGCCCGTGCCCGCGACCCTCCTGGCCCCGCTTTACAGGCGCTGCGGTGTCTCGCTCACCAGCAGGCCGGAGGTGCTTCAAGCCCTCCCTCTTTGAGTCACTCCCATGTCACCCCCTCCACAGGAGGGGCAAGGAGTGGCTGACACGGTTTATCCCCCTCCCACCTCCTGTGTTGGTGGGGGAGGTTCGGGACAGGGGACGGCACAGGACGTGGAAGGTGGTCGGGGAAGCACACATGTAAGTGTTGCTGAGACCACCCAATGGCTTCATCCGGACTGTCTGGGGGGAGGCCAGGCCAGGAGCTGGGTGTACCGAGGCCCACCTTCCTCTCACAGACCTTCTGTCCACGCAGGGCCATGGTGGTTTGCTGCCCCACAAGAGGGGTGAAGCAATAGAGGCCAGCCAGCTGGCCAAGTTGGAGCCTCCGGTCTGGCATCAGGGCTTGGACCAGAGGGCAGGGCCTGGAGCCCCCTGGGGGCAACCTGCACAGCTGTCCTCTGAGCACCCTGCACCCAGCTGGGCTCCAGGGCAGCCAGCCCACAGCCTGGGTCCTCCCAGCACCAACACCTGGGCGAGTCACCTCTACCCTCTGCCCCCCAGTCCCGGGCCTCCCTGGTCTGCAAAAATGGAAGGAATTGGGCAGAAAAGCCACATAATGTGGCAACAGGGAGCAGAGGCTCCGGTCAGCTGGGAGGCCTCTCCCTGCCTTCCTGTCTGGTCTCCAGCGGAAGCCACTTCCTCCCTCAGCGCCTCGGTTTCCCCCCTTTGCAAACGGACAGAAATCTGCACACTTCCTCAAGCTATCTATTCCGTGAGATGGCCCAAGCACACCGGGCAGGGAAGGGGTCAGGCACAGACCGGGCTCCGCGACTGCTAGCTGCCTCCTCCGCTTCCGGGGTCCCATGTCGCGCGCCAGATGGAGCCTCGAGCGCGGACACAGGTAAAGCAGGGCCTCGTGGGCTCCCTGGACGCTTTGGGGTGGGAGGTGGGGGGGCAGGGGCGGTCCCTGAGTGCTTGCGGGAGGGAAGACAGACAGCAGCGTCCCCCACCCCGACCTGGGGCTGGGTGGCCGACCTGGGCGGCAGGGGTGGAAGCTGGGAGGGGCGCGTGGCTCCGGTCC
>SJYF01000549.1:382706-411053 GCA_006410515.1 Procapra przewalskii | reverse complement strand
CACTGTGGTAAAGTCAGAACACGCGGCCCCAGAGAGGTGAAGGGAGGCCCATCTCTCACCAGCAAGACAGACGGGCCTGAGCCAGGGTTTGGGGAGAGGAAGGGACTTCCACCTGAGAGAAGAAGGGCCTGGGGTACCCCCGGCACTGTGACTGTCCTCCCCATCACCCCAGCTGCTCCGTGGGTCCCCCTAGTTCTCTGCCTAGCACCCGTTCCCCTTCCCTGTCCTCCCCCCCTGCCCCTGTCCCCGGACACCCTTCCCCTCCAGGCCTCACCCCTCCTCCCCGGCCAGTCCCAGGTCTCGGTGAGCGTGGAGGACTGCGAGGACACTCGGGAGACAAAGGGGCCCTGGGGTGCGCGGGCAGGCACGGGCGGCGGCAGCACCCACGGCCGGCACACAGTGGGCAGCGACCCAGCCGAGCACCCGCTCCTGCGGCGCAAGAGCCTCCCGTGGGCGCGGAGGCTGAGCCGCAAGGGCTCCCGGCACACGGGGAAAGCACCAGCCGAGTGGATCAGTCAACAGCGGCTCAGCCTGTACCGGCGCTCGGAGCGGCAGGAGCTCTCAGAGCTGGTTAAGAACCGCATGAAGCACCTGGGGCTGCCCACCACTGGCTACGGTAAGAGGCAGGGCGTCTGTCTGCTCTCCTGGCCCGAGTGGGGAGGGGGGCTCCCCTAGATCCAGCACCAAGCCCCGCAAGGAAGGGTTCATTCACCCTCTGCTCTGGGGCCTCAGTTTCCACATCTGTAGGAAAAAAGATGCCTATTGGCTGAGCCAGTAGGCAGCCGTCCTGGAGGAGGCTGCTGTGTGTGGGTGGGGACAGCCTTGCCAGGCTCCCTGAAAGCCGAAGGCACTGGCCTCAACCGGGGGCAGATTGGCCACCTCCGGCCGGTCCTGCCAGGATCAGGAACACAGGACCCCATCATGTTCCCCTGAGGATAGGAACAGGGGCATGGCAGGGACACCCCAAAGCCCTGGCCACCCCTCCCTGAACCCTCCCCACAGCCGGAGCTTGTGCAGGATAGAGGCGGGGCGGGTCAGGGGGCCAGCACCAGGACACCCCCCACTGCTCCTGGGGCAAGGCCACCCCACTCCCGTGACTTCAGGGCTGTGCCACCAGGGCATTTGTTGGCATCAGCAGATTTTCTCCATAGCTTGATTCGGGGAAAAGTTTGTGACTGACCGTGAACGGGGCTGGCGTCCGGGCCTGAGGGGACTGGCCGGCCCCTCCCTCGCTCCAGAGATGCTACCTCTGTTGATGGGGCTGAAAGGGGCCCAAGCCCCCCACCCCTCCACCACAGCCTGGCCTCATCCACACCCCAGGCTGGGGGGAGGCTCTGACCTCCACTAGGCTCTGTCTCTGGGGGACTCTGCCCCACCCCCCACCCCGGGCCTGGCTATATTTTTCTGGGCACCCACTCCCCTACCCCACCACCTACTGCTCACCTCCTGGGTCAGGGGCCCTCAAGCCCCTCCAAGTGGAGCCAAGTGGCTTCGGGCTTCACCCAGAGCCGCCCAAGGGTCTCTCGGGTCTGGCTATATGCCAGGCGCAAGGAGATCACCAGCCAGGAGGGCTGCCCAGCCCCTCCAGGCCACGCCCCTGCTGCATGGCATACCTGTCCGCTCTGTGCCCTTTCCCCGGGCGGGTGCTGCCACCCTGTCCTGGGTGGTGTGCTGGTTGCTCAGGCCCCTAGTGGGGGTCCCGTTTCACGGCCCCATGTCCCATGGCAGGTAGACACTCCAGCCCAGCTGAGCCCCAGAGCAGGGCCCTGCCCCTCGGGGCTCCCCTGGGCCTCCCCACCCACCGCACACCCCCACCAGAGCTTGGCAGACAAAGAGCCGACTTCTCGTCTGCAGCCTGCGTGCACCTCCCGCCCCCGCTCTGCCAGCCGCTGCCTCCACTCTGCTTGCTGACCTCAGTCTCTCTCTCTGTTTCTGTCTGTCCCTCTTCCTGTGTGTTCCGTAGAGGATGTAGCAAATTTAACAGCCAGTGATGTCATGAATCGGGTAAACCTGGGATATTTGCAAGGTAATTCTGCTCCGGGGCCGGAGTCTGGCATAGGGGGCGTGCCGACCCTTCCTGAAGGTCCACTCGGTGGCCACCCGCCCCAGCCAGGCAGGCAGACAGGGCAAGACATGAGAGAGGGTCCCTGCAGGCAGGGCCCCACGAGCTCCCAGGATGCCCCACTGCAGGGACCCTAACTTTCTCCCCACTGACTGCTGACTTCAGCACGGCCCCTTGCACCCCAGCCCTTCTGCCCACTTAGTTGTCTGAGACAAGCCCTGCTCTAGACATGCAGGCAGCCACCGGCCGGCCCCTGGGAGCCCACCCAGCTCTTGGGAAGGGTACCCGTGCCCCCAGCATGGAGGAGCACAGTGAGACCTGAGCTGCTGCCTGGGGCCTTGGGGTCTGCAGCACCCTGAGCCTTGGAGGGCCACCCAATCCAGGTGGACAGTTGACCTCCACTCCCCAGCTGGGGCTTCACGAGATGGGGGCCTCTTCAGTTGAGACAAAGCCTGGTTGTACCACATTTTCATCCAGGCACTCAGGTGCTGCTTGGGCCCCTGTATCTTCCAAGAAGATAGCCCGCAGCCCCCAGATCCGCCCCAAGACCCCAACAGGGGTCAGAGTCCAGGCCCCAGACCTCACTGCTGGGACCCCTTCTTTACCTGGGGGCTCCCCAGGCTCAGAGCTGTGCAGGCCTCCTGAACCCAGGTGGGTGTTAGCTCAGGTGGGCCGGTTTCTGAGGATGGCCGGGGCTGACAAGACCCAGGATTGAGAAGCTCTGGGGTGCACCATAGGGAAGCTGCGGGGCGGCCTGGGAGGCAGAGCCCTGACCGCACTCCACCCCCTGCCCCGGGTCCCTGCGTTTTTCCTCACTTGCACCCACGACCATGTTCACAGCAGACTCCCCACTAGGCCAGAGCGAGTCCGAGCCTGGGGCTGCCCTGAGTGGGGGGGTTAGGTCGCCACCTCCCTGTGGCCGGCTGCAGCCCTACTTCTCGCCAAGGCTCGCAGGTGGGGTGGCCGCACCTACAGGGTCACTGCGTGGTGTTTACTGAGCCCCTGCCCCTGGTGTGTGGACGTCGAGAGGTGCCTGGGCCAGGACTTAAAATCAAAGGAGAGGCTGGTCCCGGGGGGCTGCAGGGTGGTCCTCCAGGGGGACACCACCACAAAGCACCCCCCCAGCTGGGTGCAGATGAGAGAGGAGACACCCCCAGCCATGACATGTCGACACAGCCCCTTCCATACAGTCACCCTTGTGGGGAGGACTCCAGCTGCCCCCAGTTCACAGTTCTGAGGCAGGGGCTCCAGAGGGGTGGTGTGGACCCCCAGGGGCTGGCAAGAGACTGGTCTGCGGGTCCAGGGAAGAGCCCCCATGGAGGCTGGAATGCCAGGTGTGGAGGCAGGGGGGCTCTGCCCTTGGTCATGGGCCAGCCCCCGGCCCCACACCAGGCCCTCCCTGGAGCACAGCAGGTGCAATGAGGCCGCCCCTTCTAGGAAGTCAGGGTCAGGGCCTCGTGGGTCACCCAGTCCCCGGGCGCTACAGCCGGACCCCATGTGCCTGTCCTCACCACCTCTCAGCCCAGCACCCCCAGAAGCACAAAGCTGGGCCCAGCTTGGGCTGGGACCGCCCATGGACCGCCCATAGCCCGCCCACCGGGGAGGGTCCAGTGAGGCAGGGGCCACGCCCACCCTCTGCGGCCCCGCCCCTGGGTTAGATGGACAGGTGACCCTGTCCCTTGTCAGCCTCTGTTTCCCTTGTTCTTGATGGCTGTGCTCAGGGGTACAGGGTCCACCAAAGCCTCCCGCGCCTGCCCGCACCTCCGCTGCCCCAGCCCCGCTCTTTGCTGCCCTCCGTGGACATGCGCCACCTCCGTGAGCCAAGCCCACCGGTGACGCCACGCGGTGGGAGGGGTGGGGGTCGGGCCGTCCCCTTTCCGGGCGGGGACACGAGCCTGGACCAGGTGATGTCTGTAAGGCCCCGACCGCCATTCGGCCTGCACCCCCACCCCCAGCTGTCCCCTGAAGCATGCCGGGCTCCACCTGCTGCCATGGGGGTCCCGAATCCAGAGTCAGATTCGGCCCTGAACTCGCCAGTCCAGGAAAGTGAGCCGCAGCACCCCTTGCTGGCCCGCCGGCAGCTGTCCCACCTTCCCTGAGCCCCTGACGCCCGTGGCCAGGGAGCCCTCCTGGGACAGGAGGGGCCGGGACGGTGCAGAGAGGAGGAGGTGGGAGGAGCCGGGGCAGAGGTCGTCCAGGGCCCTACCCACCCCCCAACCAGGGCTGTGCCCCCCCAGTGCCTAGTCCTGGGTCAGGAGGTGCCTTTAGGCATCCCCAGATGTGTAAACTGAGGGCACAAGCCATCCACCTCCTGCCACTCACTGAGTGCAGGGTCACTGGGGACAGTGGCCAGCCCAACCCCATAGTCGGCCAAAGGGACATCTATGCAGTGACCAGGGTTTCTCTAGAACCGGGTCCCACCCCAGCGGGCCACCTCCGGGGCCACCCCAGTAGCCGGACGCTGGGAACTGGGTCCCACCCCAGCGGGCCACCTCCGGGGCCACCCCAGTAGCCGGATGCTGGGCTGGCTGCACCAGCGGTGGGCAGTGGCCTGGCCCCGTGTGTGCCCGAGGGGCCCTCCGGCAGGGTGAGCCAGCTGGACTCTGGGCTGATGCTGCTGGACAGGTTTTGGGAAACAAGGCAGGTCCAAGGTTGACAGCTGAGGAGGGGACTGGAGGTGGCCTCTATGGGGCAGGGGTGCTGGGAGGCGGGTGAATGAGCCTGGGCTGGATGTGTGTGCACAGGTGTGCTCCACATTCAGGGTCACCGCCTCCTAAGATGCTGGTGACTCAACAAGCTACGGGGATGGGCAGGGGTGGTGGCTGCTCCTGGCCCGTGCAGTGCTGGGCTGAGGCCCACGTGGGTCGGAGGACCGACCAGGCTCGGTTCCCCAGGACGGGGCTCAGGCAGGACGGCCCTACAGCCAGGAGGATTCTGCAGCTGACCAGAGCTATCAGCTCCTCGGGGCCTGGCAGAGCAAAGATGGGCAGGGGCTGAGGGGTGACCGCCCGCTGGGCCCTGTCTCCTCCGCAGACGAGATGAATGACCACCAGAACACCCTCTCCTATGTGCTCATCAACCCCCCGCCCGACACGCGGCTGGAGCCCAATGACATCGTGTAAGTACCACATCCCCAGGCAAGTGTAGACACCTGCCCCTCACCACGTGGACTGGCACTGTGCACGCACATGGGCGTCCAGCCTGGCCTCCGGGGCAAAGTGTGATGCCAGCGCCCTCCACCCTTCCCACAGATATCTCATCCGCTCTGACCCCTTGGCCCATGTGGCCAGCAGCTCCCAGAGCCGGAAGAGCAGCTGCGGCAACAAGCTGGCCTCCTGCAACCCCGAGACGCGGGACGAGACGCAGCTCTGATCGCCTTACGGAATCTGCAGGCCCATGATAGCGTGAGCACAGAGCCCTGCCCGGCGCCCAACCCTGAGATGCTCCCGGGCCTGGGCCAGAGGGAGCAGACCTTAGCTGGGTGAGGGCTGGGGCTGTCCTGGGCACCGCCAGATGCTGGCGGGAAGCCTTTTTAATCTATTTTTATGAATCTGTACAACCTGATCCTTTGCACAAACGCACCGCAACTCGTGACCGGATCTGGCCACGGGCAGAGGGAGAGGAGCTGGGCTGAATCACGAGGTGAGGCTGGGGTGGATCAGAGGGGTGCCCGGGCCAGGGGCTCACACCTCAGCAGCAGAGGGACGCTGCAGCCCGAACTCACCATGTTTCTTCAGTTGTGGACCAGTCTAGCCTGTGGCTCTTGGCCAAGCCACGGGGTGGGGGGTCGCCCTTCTCGCCTGAGTCCCTCCCCTGTGCGCTCATTTGAGAAGAAAATGGAAAGCAAGAGGGTCTTCAGCTTGGCCAGGCCCCTGGCCGCAGCAGGACGGGCTCTGGAGAAGCGTCAGGGTGGGGCCCCGTTGCGCACTGGGGATCCTGCGGCCCATGACTTTGTGCAAGAGACTTGGACGACTGCCTTTTCCTCTATTTTTACGCTGAACTTTTGCAGCCGCACCATCTGACGCCCTTTTAAACAAGAAGTCTGAAGCACAATGTGGCCGCTGGGCTGCCGGCCCATGTCCCCAGGACAGGGACTTCTCCTCAAAGGAGGAACTCCAGGCATCACCTCAGTTCCTCTGTGACTGTTGCTGACAGGTTTGCACGCTCAGTGCTGGAAACTTCCATTAAATGGATGCACTCTGCAGACAGGAGGTCCCCTCGTGAGACATTCTCTCCGTGGTTGCATGTTCTGGGCCTGGGTCTGCCCCAGCCACCCAAGGGTTTTGAACAACCCCTGGGACCCCACAGGAAAGCCCCCAACCCAAGGAAATGCGGCTGGCCCAGGTCCTCCCCCAAAGGAGGAAGCAAGTCACCTGGAGGCAGGGGTTCCAGGAGCAGGGGTCCCCTGTGCGCTCCCCCGTGTAAGGGCTCCAGGCCGAGCCCAGGGACAGGTCTGTGTGCCTCCCCAGCACAAAGACACCCCTGCTGGTTCTCAGCTGGGGGCTCTTGCTCTTACAGAGTACCCCCAAGAGTCTGGCAGGGGAAGGACCAACCCAGCCCCCGGGGGTGTGTGGCCAGGCCATACAGGGGCTGGAGTGGCCGGCCCCCAGGGAGCGACATGACTCAGGGCCGCCCCCCCCTTCCCCAGTCAAGGCCGCACATCCAGCTCACCCCCCACTGGCTGCCCGGGACCCTCCCACCTAGAGAGGGTCTCCACGCCTGGGGTGGGGGTAGCTGCTGGGACAGTGCGGGCTGTGGGGGGTCAGGAAGGGTGTCTGATCGAGGAAGGGAGACTCAGGGGCCCTTGACGGGGTGACAGGCTGTTGGCGGGCTCGGGTGGCCTCTGGGGCCAGGGTCTGTCCCAGCAGGGTGTCAGTGGCTCCCAGGGTCCTGCCAGTGACTGTTTCCTTCCGCACCCGCCACTTGTGGCAGCCACGTGCCAGCTCCCCGAGGGGAGGAGGCCCCTGCAGGAGTGGAGACCGAGGGAACCTTCTTGGCTGCTGGAGTGGGGTCTCCCTCCAGGTGGGGTTGCAGCCCCTCAGTCCCCCACTGGGAAGACAGCATCCGACTGGGATTCCTGGAGGTGGCTGCTTGAGTGTGGGTGCACAGGATGGGTGGTGAGGAATGGGGTCTCCTCTGGGCCACTCTCACACCCAGACGTGCACTCATACCCATCGCCACCTGCAGAGGCTTCAGCAAAGGCCTGAGGCTGGATCCAGGCAACCCGACCGGGCAAGCAGAAGACATTTCTCAATGTTTTGACAGGTTTTCAGACATAAAATGGGAGAGACACCTCTGACTTTTTTAATTCCTGTAGAAAGCTGGTCACAACAACGGCACCAGCAACAAGCGGGCTGTTGTGGCTCGTGACATGATGTGGCCCGGGAACGCTGGCCCTGAGCTGCCCGTCCGCTTCCCCCAAGAGCTGAGCATTTACAATGGACGCGGAGACTCAGGGCAACCACCCAGAATCTCAGAGAGAAGTGCGTTCGGTAGCTGGGAGACGAAAGGAGATGGAATCGTACCAAGCACTTATTAAAAGCAGAGCAGGCAGAAAAGGGACAAAGTGTGCACAGCAGTCAGGAACCGGGCAGAGGCCCCCCACCCCAGCCTCTGAGGCCCAGCCTCTGGAGGACGCTGGCCCACCCGCCGTGGACACAGGCTCGGCTGCCAGGCAGGAGTCCACACGACCACAAGGCGGGCACCCCCACGACATTCGCACCTCGTCTTCACCCCAGGCCAGACCAATGGTTGCAAAGGTGCCTTTTCCCTCTGGGGGCTCAAGTTTGGGTCAGCACCTTGGCAGCTGAGTCCCCCGACGGGTGGGTGTCTCAAGAATCGCAGCATTTTCTTGTGAGATTGGTGAGCTAAGCTTCCCGTGGGTCGGGCAGGACTGTGTCCCTGGTGCCAGATAGGTGTGCTGGCTGGGCTGGTGCACACAGGCATGCCATCGGGACCTCAGCCCATGGCCCTACTGCCAGCCTCGCCCCCCTGGGGCTTGAGAGGCTTGGCTGGGGCCTCCAGGGGAGGAGTTCTCCAGGGCAGCCGGTGAACCAGGGCCACGTTCAGGCCCAAGTGAAGTCAGTGGAAGCTTGAGTGCCAAGCAGGGTGGTCTCAGAGGACTTAGGGGTGCCCAGAAAGAGCAGGTAAGAATCTTTACCCAGGACTGCTCCAACTCCAGCCCCCCAAGCTCTAGGCGACCACATGGGCTCACAATGGAGCTCCATTCCAGCCCTGGGCACCTCCAGGGAGACCACCCAGCCCCTGCAGATCCCTTCTCTAGCTGGGACCCCCATTATCTCCAGGATCTCCCCAGGGCTCTGCAGTGGAGAACAGCTCACCCAGAGAGCCTTCCTGCTGCCCCGACTTCCCAGGGACCCAGGCCAAAACTCCCGGGATGCCAGGCAGGGACTTCAGACTCGCCCTCAGTATCCATAGCCCCTCTCCAGCCCAGCTTGGGGCCTGGGGCTTCAGCCCAGCAGCTCCAGGAGTCTGGACAGAAGGGCCACGGGGAGCCCATCGGCCCCCCTCGGTGCTGAGGCAGCCCCTGTGGCTGGTTCCCAGCTCTCCTGCTGCACAGGGTGGGTTGGGGGCCTCCCCCTGGTGCTGAGCCTGGGTCCTCGGCCAGAGGGGCCGAGGCGGACGGGGAGCCAAAGAGGTCTAGAACCCCCGCTCATCACAGCGCCATCAGGAGAACGCAGCAGCTCTGGAGGCCTAAGATGAGTGAGAGACAGAGTATATCTTCTAGGGGGAAAGAAGCAGAACACTTGAGACATTCACGAAAGAAAAGCAAGGTGAGCAGCAAGGACGTGGAAATAAGCTGCGCTCATCTCTAACCAGGAAAACAGCCATTAAAAACACCAAGAGAAGGGGTCATATTCCAAATACCAAGAGTAACAGTCAAAAACGCCCCCCAAAAGCCACGGCGCTCCCTGGGGGCCCAGTGCTTAGGGCTCCGGACTTCTACTGCCATGCTGCTGTTCAGGCGCTCAGTCGTGTCTGACTCTGCGACCCCACGGACCACAAGCACGCCAGGCTGCCCTGTCCTGCACTGTCTCCAGGACTTTGCTCAAACTCATGTCCATTGAGTCGGTGATGCCAACCAACCATCTCATCGTCTGTCCCCCCCTTCTCTTGCCTTCAATCTTTCCCGGCATCAGGGTCTTTTCCAGTGAGTCGGCGCTTCACATCAGGTGTCAGCATCAGTCCTTCCAATGAATATTCAGGGCTGATCTCCTTCAGAATGGACTGGTTGGATCTCCTTGCAGTCCAAGGGACTCTCAAGAGTCTTCTCCAACACCACAGTTCAACAGCATTAATTCTTCAGCGCTCAGCCTTTGTGGTCCAACTCACATCCATACATGACTCCTGGAAAAACCATAGCTTGACTAGATGGACCTTTGTCAGGAAAAGTGATGTCTCTGCTTTTTGTTACGCTATCTAGGCTTGTCCCTGATAGCTCAGTTGGTAAAGAATCCACCTGCAATGCAGGAGACCCTGGTTTGATCCCTGGGTTGGGAAGATCCCCTGGAGAAGAGAACGGCTACCCACTCCAGTATTCTGGCCGGGAGAATCCCATGGACAGTCCCTGGGGTCACAGAGTCGGACCCAACTCAGTAACTTTCACTTTCACTTCTATTTTCACGTGGTTCGTCACAGCTTTTCTTCCAAGGAACAATCGTGCTTTAACTTCGTGCCTGCAGTCACTGTCTGGTGATTTTGGAGCCCAACAAAATAAAATCTGTCACTGCTTCCACTTTCCCCCCTTCAGTTTGCCATGAAATGATGGGACTGGATGCCATGATTAAGATCAACGTTTCTCAAATGTTGAGTCTGAAGCCAGCTTTTTCAAGAGGCTCTTTAGTTCCTCTTCACTTTCTGTCATTGCCATGGCTCAAGTTCAGTTCCTGGTTGGGGAACTGAGATCCCACAAGCCATGTGGCATGGCAAAAAGGGGGAAAAAAGAGCCACGACTTGGCATATATGCTCTGCATATAAAGAAATAATCTTGTCTGTGCTTATTCACTTAGTCATGTCCGTCTCTTTGCGACCCCATGGGCTGCAGCCCGCCAGGCTCCTATGTCCATGGGATTCTCCAGGCGAGAATACTGCAGTGGGTAGCCATTCACTTCTCCAGGGGTTCTTCCCAACCCAGGGTTCACATTCAGGTCTCCCGCATTGCAGGCAGACTCTTTGCCATCTGAGCCACCAGGAAAGCCCTGTTTAGATTATTTTAAGTTTCTATGCATCAGTAAGAAAGAGAGCCACCCAGTTAGAGCAGCCCAATTGAAAGTGGGCAAAGGAAACCCCAGGAATTTCCCGAAAAGGAAGCGTAAGCAGTCGACCTCTGAAATGCTCACCCTCCTCCACGTCCACGTCAGGGGACGCCCAGTGACACAGCCACGGGGTTCTGGATGAGCCTACCGTGTACCCACCGAGGGCCCTCCGAGGACTGGAGGCGCCGACCTGAGCTGGAGGCAGGAGCAGACCTGCCCCCACCCCCCAGCCTCGATCTGCTCTGAGACTCCAGGACTCGTGGGCTCAGTTCCATGGGAAGGGCTCCGTGCCACACCCCGCCGCAGGCCTCCAACCCCTGCCAAAGGGGCTGCAGTCCACGTGGGGGCCCGTGGCCCTGCTCACTCACTGGGGCCTGAGTCCATCCGAGCCCAGAAGAGAGGGTGAGAGCAGGCGCCGTGTTCAGGGCTCCCTGTCCTGGTCCCCAGCGCCCAGCCCTGAGTCAGCAGCGAAGACCCCCTAGAAAGTCCCCTGGGGACGGTGCACGTGGCGGCGGCCCATCTGCACAGCTGGAGACTGAACCTCCGGCTGTCACGCCTCCGGGGACCCTCTAAGTGGCCAACTTCCTGTGGCCCCTTTGCCCGAGGCACCTGCTGGTCTGCCAACGCTCTGGCTTGCATGCTGGTGGCGCCAACACTCGCCACCTGTTCTCCACTTTTCTAGGAGGACCTTCATCTCTCTGCTAATAAAGACCTTTAGGGCATTTATTTTCCGGTCTTTAATCCTGATGCCTTATTATGACAACTCAGATATCCAGGAGAACCTTGGCTACAGAGTCTGGCCTCCGGCGACCTGGGCTCCACCCTGACCTAACGGGGACACTTCCAGAGCTTCACTGTTCAGGTGGGGTCTGCTGGAAGTCTCTGCTGCGTGCCATCAGAGTATGAGAACCCTAACTGCAGCACTTTCCACCCGGAATAATGCATAGTGTGATCAGCTTGTTGCTACACCTGGTTTTCCTCTTCGGCTTCCGTGTAAATTACGCTGATACGTTCTCTCGTGTTGAATGTTTATTCCTGTTTAGATGCTGTTGAGCATGATGTCTTCGTCTGGGTTCCCTTGACTTATGCTCGGCAGCAGGAACTGGACCGTAATTTTCTGTTGCTGGGCCTCAGGCCAGGTTTTGATGCAGAGAAACCTAGTTTTATTCATCAGTCTACTGGGTGTCCTTGCATGGACCCCGCCCTGAGCCTCCTCCCCTGGACACACCTGAGCCTGAGATCAGGGTGTCTCCCTGATAATGACATAACAGTCTACACAGCACGGCTTCTCTTGGTGGCACAAATCAGCGGTATGTCTTCAACTTCAGGACACCTTGGACCAGCGAGCGTGGGTCCTTCTAGTCACGGTCTAAAGGCTCCAGGACAGGGCACCCGGGGGACACCTGGCACACACTCTCCCTCAGCAGCTGAGTTGTCCTAAGCTCCAGACCAGTGATGCCTAATGCTGGAAACTTGTGGAGCCCACACTGGGGGGACTGCCCCGCCAGCGTACCGACCACCCCTGGATGAAGCATCTCAGCACCCTCAAGCTGAACAGCAGGCCTGTGTGAAGAAAGACACGGAAATAAGGACATACTTTCCACCCCGCAAACAGCTGCTCCGCCCTTCCATCATCTCATGCTTCAGCTGACCGACTCCCACTAATAAAACTGGGCCAGACACCAATGTAATGCAGAAGCAAAACCTTTAGGGATGACTTTTGTGGCAAGTGCTGAGAACCACTCATTTTAAAATGAGAATAAACACTCAAACTTTATATCAAGTTCTGTGCGTGCAATTCGTTACTTTTCTATAGGTATGCTCTACTTCAATTAACAAGGACTGTACTGCACACAATGAAAATTTAACACCTGGAATAAAAACAGGCAAAAAAAATCGTTTCTTACAAAATAAGAGACTAGAGAAATTTATCAGTTCAACTGGAGACAAATGGTTGAAAAAAAACACTTTAAATTCAAGTCCTGGGACTTCCCTGGTGGTCTCGTGGCTAGGACTCCACACTTCCCTTGCAGGGGAGTTTGATCCTTGGTTGGGGAGCTGGGATCCCACATGCCACACAGCCAAAGCAAAATAAAATAAAAAGGAATGTATGAAAAAACCAAAAAAGGAAGGTATAGCCGGTTCATGTTGATGTCTGGCAGAAATCATCACAACACTGTAAAATAATTATCCTGTAATTTAAAATAAAAAATTTAAAAATAGATTAAAAAAGAAATGAATTGTCAGCTGAAAGGAAAAATGCACAATATAAGAAAAAAAGTTGAGAACTGGGGAAAAAAAAGCCCTGATGCTTCAGCCTGCCTGGCACTGCTGCTGACGCTTCCCGGATGCTCACAAGCGTCCACCACAGGACCCCGACAGGGATGAGCAAAGAACAGGCATTGTCTGGGGCATGAGTCCCCGTCTCAAAGCTCGGTCCCTGGAGCGGCATGCTTGTCAATTTAACCAGTCACATCACAGAGCATTTCAAGCTGTAGATGCGGAACGTGTGTACAGATAGGTGCCCGACAGTACGTCTCAGCAGCCCCAACCCCAAGCAGCACGCTCGGGCTGGAACCCGTTCTCACGCAGCCTGGCCGAGTGCAGCTGAGGCCGTGGAAAGGTGCTTGGAGTTCGCACTCACCAGATGAAAACACGGGCCCAGGCAGGAGCTTCCAAGTGTGTTAGCTTCTGAGCTCCGCGCCACCAGTCTAGACTTCACTTCCGTGGGAGAGTCGGGCTCTAAGCTGATGCCATTTCTCTGTACCGGGAGCACCCCCAAACTCTCACAGCCAAGCAGGGCTCCCCTGAAACCACGTCTCACAGGTTACGTCTGGGCGTGAGGGCAAGGAGAGCAGACTGTATGGTTTATCATTCATCCTGCCAAAGTGGCTTTTCCTCACTATTTAGGAAGTGACTTGGAAAATGGTAACTTGCTCTTAGAAAACACACAGACCCCTCTGCTGGCTGAGTACAGGAAGGAGGAGGGAGCCAGGAGCCAAGCTTCTTCCCAGGGCAAGTTCCGCCCCTGAGACTTCACACCCCAAGACCTCAATGGGATCCACAGCTCGGGCCTCGGCACGGAGACCCCGAAAGAGAGACAGTGCAACACGACTCTGCTGGCAATGCCAGGCCCGAGCGATGCAGCCTGGGACAGCCCCAACCTGAGACCCGGCCTGGCGAGATGCCACCGTGAGGCGCTCTGCCCCCATCCCACGCTGATGGACTTGGCCGTGACCCTGACACAGCAGCCCAGCCCACCTGCCCCTCCACCAGAAACTGAGGCCACGAACTGGGAGAAGAGCTGCTTCGAGGCTGCCCACGCCCGCTTCTCAGAAGCCAAACTGCCTTTCACCAGGTAGGTTGGTGTCAATTACAAAACGTTATTCGAGTTCACCTTAACAAGAGATTTTATTTCAAGTAACTTTCTCCCCACCAAGTAACACCTGCAGTTTTAAGGAACAGACATGCAGCCTAGGGACTTCCCTGGCGGTCCAGGGGATGGGACTCTGCTTCCACTGCCAGGCGCGTGGATTCAATCCCTGATCGGGGGAACTAGGATCCCTCAAGCTGTGCAGCCAAAAATAACAAATAGAAGACACCACCAAAAAAAACGTATAACGCAGATGTAAATTTGGAATTATGCTACTTTGCCGTGTGCCAGAGCAGAGAAGAGTTTGGACCCAAACAGCCCGATCAGACATGGATCTGCGGTGACGTGCAGTCAAAGGACACACGGGAAGATAGCCTTCGTCTGGCATGTGCAAGCGTGTGTACAGATACATGAACGCCTCTGCACGTGTATGTGTAAAGCGGCTCGCTCACCCATTTCACCTGGACTGTGGGGACCCCAGGTCACAGCCAAGGACTCTCACGCAAACCTCCTCACTCAGGGGGACGGCTGACAGGCTGGAATTCTGCAGGGCAAGGAAGGGCTGCCCGGCTCTCTGCGGTGAGAGTGAGACAAACGTGCAGCTGCCCGGAGGGCGGAATGTCTGCAGGGCACGTGCAGCCCAGTCCCAGGGCAGAGGCGACTTCACCACCACAGCCAAGAGAGACGAAAATCCCCGCCGCGGGAACACGTCCGACGCTCACTGCAATGCGCAGGGGGCCCAAGGGGCACATCCAGCCCCACATCCCGCCCCACGTCCCGAGCACTGGCCTGGCTGAGCACCCAGGGGCCGCGGTGCTGTGGGTCCTCACTGAGCTCAGTGGAGGGCACCCAGCATGGGAACAACCCCCCCCGATGCCCCACAGCTGACTGACCGTGTCGGGAGACCCAGAGTTTGCCCAGAGGTACAGCAGGCCTGGGACATCTGTCCCGGGGGTGGGAAGCACCTATCGGTCGTCCCTGAAAAGCTTCCACCTCCTCTGACTCCAGCAGGACCGCTCCGAATGTGCTCAGAACGTCATGGGTTCTGGCCTCATCAAGGAAGAGGCTGGAAGGGCATCTTCTCTTGAAAAGAGAGCAGTTAGCCAGAAACCACCAGAAGCTTCTCCGCAGTGCGGAGTGGGGACCCTGACCCACAGAACCAGCCACGACAACCTCACACAAACGTGGCCATAAAAAGCAAATTAGTTAAGTACTTTATTACATTTTAGTGCTTTCTTAAAATAAATATAATAATATAATTATCAAACATACAGTGAGAAATAAAGCACGCGTGTGAACGGCATGTCACAGGAGTTCACTCAGGACTGTTTGAACACTCAGCACTGGAGAAACCGCACAGGCCTACCTATGTACAGAAGACCCAACTGGGCAGGGCGAGGCCACCGCGACCCCCTCCGTGCTCGTGGACATGGCCACTCCCCTTTGCGTTGGAATTACCAGTTTGCGTGTCTTAACTTTTTCTCTCTGTCGAGCTTCAGTTTTTTTTTTCTTTCTGCAGTTTTGAGACAGATTCAAGTAACACTCCCAAGGAAAAAAAAAAATATGTGCAAAACTAAATAAGTGACTCCAGAATGTCCCGGCGGTCGGGTCAGCGGGTCAGGTGTACGGGCAGCGCGTGTGCAGGCCGCGCCCGAAGGTCTGGTCCCGAGAAGCACCGGGGGCCGGCAGGAGCACCAGGCCCACCGTCGGGAGGCGGACTGGAGCACCCAGCGGACTTGTGGTTCCCGGACAGCTGCCAACGACCACTTTGTGTTTGAATAGGCGCCGTGACCAAACGCTCTGTCGACAAGGAGAACCGCAAGCTCCCCGGCAGGCCCGAAGCTCTTCCAGAAGCCAGGATAGGGACAGGACGAGTGAGGACGTGATAAAAACACTAGAAAGAACCGTCAGCTTAAGTGCATCATCACCTTTTTAAGAGAAACATGCTCAGAGTAAAAAATATTCTACTTTACCAAAAAATCTGTCTTTATTAAAGTGAACAATCACGGGTGCGCCACCCCCAGCGTACCAGGCGAGGGCTGTGCTGGCGCGGCTCGCCCGCCTCCAGCCGGGCGGACGCCAGCGGAGTACCGTGCCTCCCTCGCGACTGCGTGGCGGGGAGCCCGCCACGCTTGTTTGTAAACGTTATTCTAGCAGAAGACAGACCGCAGATTTCAGTGCTTTTAGGGAACTGCTATTTTCAGTAAACTTTTTCTGAGCAGCAAGAAACAAGAATTTTTTTTTCCAGAAATCTTAGAATTGGATATAAACGTTGGCAGTAGACACAATCAATAAATATTATACAACTTCTCAAATGAAAACAACTCCCCACCATGAACTCCTTTCCTACAGACATTCAAACACCCTGACCCGAGACCAGGTCTCAATCCTGCGATCCTGCGCGGTCACAGCCAGCCAGCAGGAGCGGGGTCAGGCCATGTGCAAGAAGGGGTGAGGGGGGAGGCAAGGAAGCCAAGGAGATCACTTTAATTTACACTGAAGGAGAACTTCAAGTAAAAGGACCCTGCTGCCGGCAGCTCTGGGACACGCCCCGGCCAGGAGCCTCCGAGCAGCAGGGGCGGACGACTGCTGGGACCGATCGGGCCGTCCACCCCGGCTCCACCTGCCGTCCTGGTGCCAGGAGCTCAGGGAGGGGTTTTCTCTTGTTGTCTAGAAGCCTCTTTGAAAAAGGTCTGTGATTCTGCACACTTCGTACCCAAAAGGAAGAAAGTAATAAATGTCGACCCGGCCGGCGCGTCCGCAGACTCCGCCGCGCCGGGGTCATTTGCGCGTCTGCGCCTTCTTTGGCGCTGAGGGCCGCTTGGGCTGCCACAGGTGGTTGTGGATGGTGAGAGCGTCCACGCTGACCGACATGGTCTTGGCCGGGATGAGGCTGAACTGCTTCCGGTCCGAGCTGTACTTGTACAGCTTGTCAATCATCTTCTTGGCGATGCTCTTGGGCCCGGTGCCCGTCAGTTTGCAGATCTCCTCAGTGTCGGGGTAGTAGCAGTAGAGAGCCCGGAACTGGCAGCCGGCGTCCCGGAACAGGATGATGTAGTGGTTGGCGTCACACTTCTCCAGCTCCTGCAGGTGGGGTGTGAAGCGGGGAGACACGGAGTTGTGAGCCCCCGCAGTCGGACCCCGCGCCCACCGCCCGCTCACCAGCCAAGCTAGACAAGTGCCGGAACAGGTGTGAGGCAATGGGCCCTGTTCCCCACTGCCAGAGGGGAGGGCGCAGCCGCCGTGGAAACGAGTCAGGCAGGTGTCCGGAAGCTGGAACACCCAGTCACCATAGGACTCAGCAGCTTTTCTCAGGGATGCGCTCCAGAGAAATTTAAACGCACATCCAGGGAAAACTTGCGCACAGACGTCTCCAGCTGCGTTACTCACAACGATCAAAGGCTGACGCTGTCCAGAAGGCCCTCAGCAGACGGACGGGCCAGCCCCGGTCCACACAGAAACGGGGCGCGCTTCGGGCGCAGAAAGGACTGAAGGACCACAGGTCCTGCCCCTGGGCGGACTTGACGGCATCCTGCCAGTGAGGGACGCCACCCAAGGTCCGCCTCGGGAAGAGCCCCCCAGGTGACACCACCAGGGGAGGCAAACGCTGAGGGGACCACAGAGCCGGGAGCCAGGGGAGCGGCCCAGCCCAGGGGCTAGACCGGCTCTGGCTGCAGCCCTGGAAACGCGGCCCTGACGCCGCTACAGGGGCCTCACGCCGGGAGAAGCGTCCCTCGCCAGCGCTGTCACAGAAAGGACCTGGGGCAGGGGTGGCGGTCCTTCCTTGTTACGGCGTCTGCCGCACCGGGCTCTCAACCTCAGAACGTCGTTACCGCAAAGACACGTTGCCCGACTCCGCTTGCGCCTGAGAACGCTTAGCTTCCTAGCCTGCGGCTCTCTGAGCCTGGTCCAGGGAGCTGACACCCTCCGAGAGTCTCCGCTCACCGTGAGGACACCTCCTGTTCCTCTCAGACCTCACCTGGCACCCCCGCCGCCCTGTTCACTGGAGCTGTCCAGCGGCTGCAGGACCTGTGAGACTGCGCGCGGAGGCAGGAGAAGCCAGGGGCTAAGAAGATCCCTGTGACGCCAAACAGTGCCCCTCCTCCCGCTATTTTTGTTCATAAAAACCTGATTTTTCACAAATAGATACTATTCTTCTCAGTATTTAACAGGCTTCCTATTATTTTAAATAAATTCACATATTTATAAAATTAAGAGTAAAAGGCAAAATCCCAGCAATTTCAACGACGTAAAAGCTGTGTCTGAACACGAGCTAAACTGGAGGCAGAGCAGTCTCCAGGCCCTCCCGCCATGCCCCAACCTCACGCGGTCTGTCCCAGGCTGGCAGCTCACGCGGCCACACCCCAGAGGCCCTACGGTAGTGACCCCTTGACCTCTGACCCCACGCTCCCTGGCTCCAGCCCAAACTGGGGGATCAGTCCCACCTGGAGCCTGGGGAGCCCCCAAACCTGCACGGCACCCCTCCCGACTCCAGGCCCCTTCCAGTGAGACCCTGCTGGCCGAGCAGCCTGCCGCAGCTGCCCTGGGCCCCATGCTGCCCCTCCACTCTTTCCAGACCATTCATCACCATCTGACCACAGCCCCAGTCAGAATCAGTCCAACCGCTTTCGTGGACAGGCTTCTGGGGGCTAAGCCGCCCTCCGGCCGGCCTGTGGCTATCTGCGTGCTGTGACGTCTGAGCCAAGCTGGCAGCACGTCCCGTGGGTGCCCACTACGGGGCCGCCTCGGACCCGCCGGCAGCTGAGGAGCTGGTGACCCGGGATGCAGAGGAGCCCTATCCCAGCAGGGCCCCCAGCTGGAGCCTCCGTGAGGCTACAGGCACGCACCGTCCTAACCTGAACGCTCCGTCCAGACTGTCCCCCTGCTGAGACCACCGCCACTCACCATGAACAGTGACTGAGGCCTGCGGCCCCCGGGGAGGAAGCATCAAGGGGACACAAATACCCAGCATTTTGCCCCAAACTCCCACTTCTCCAGCAGCCCCAGTACAGAGCTGGGCCCCGTCTCCACCCCAACACTGTCTATGATGCTCGAAGACCTCCCCCCACTCAACAGCATGCCGAGTCTGCTGGCTTCCCTGTAAAAAGCCCCACCCGCCTCCCGCTCCCCACCCGCGGCCTGCCCTAGGCCCCCGCCCGAGCCCAGTGAGGCCTCTGTCCCGCTGGTCCAAGGTCTGCTGAAAGTGAGGGCCAGGGCACGCTGAGTGGCGTGAGCAGACAAGACTGTGTGCCCTACACCTGACCACACGCGTGTGAGACAGCGGCCTCTTCTGTCAGCCATGAGGATTCTCCCCTCTAGGGAAAACCTTCATTCACAAACACCCTTCTCCTACATGAAAACTCAGGTGTGAAACTTTGATACTTGCCTCTAATATTGAATTTTTGTGAGGTTCGTTCACTTTTCCTGCCAGACAGCAGTGGGATATAGCGTTGTGAATGATTGGCTTGTTGGATTTGCTGCTGGGCTCCTTAAACAGCTTGGGACCTGTGAGAAGCAGGCCAAGATATGCAAAGTGAGTATCTGTGGCATGCGTATGCGCGCGCACACACACAAAAGGCAACAATCTTATAAAACCAAGCAGCAGACAGGCTAAATTAGGAGTGTTCATAACTTTCTGAAAACACAGAGTAACAGCCAGTTCAAATCTATGAGAGAATTCTAAGTTACAGATTTTAAATAAACAGGAAAAGGTTAAAGTAATAACTTGCTCCTTTTCTAACTTCCTTCTTTGATACACAGAAAACACAAAAGCGGGACTTTAAACCCTTTGCAGCGTGGGGTTCCTACATGCCCTGGACACACCGTGAGCCGTGAGCGGGGCAGGAGCCAAGGCGCGCCACTCCAGGGCTGTGCCCACCCTTCACACACCGTGCCCTCCCGCAGGACGCGGCTGGGCACCGTGCCCCAAGCGCAAGGCTGTCACCTGTGTACTCGGCCACGGAGGCGAGTGAGGACGCGGCGGATGCCGTCTCCCAGTCTCTGTCGGTGCTCCTGCTGGGGTTGCGGCTCAGCACGGGCAAGGCTTCCAGGGACTCGACTCTGCTGGGGAGGGGGACGAGGCAGCAATGGGAGGGTGGCAGGCACATCTCCTCTCACCAGCAACTGGTGCCGGCTACTGGGACGCCACCCAAAATGGGCCGGGCTGCACCGCCGGCACAGAAAGGACTGGCGGCTGCGGCAGCAGCGGGGAGCACCGCCAGTCTGCCCCGGGAAAACATGGCATCAGGGACAGAACCCAGCCCGGGGCACCAAGGGGCCTGGGCGGGGAGGGCCACCTTCAGGCGGCGCCGCAGAGCAGGAGGGCAGCACCAGCCAGGTGACCAGGGCCCGGACACGGCTGCTGCCACCAGACAAGGGACAGGCCAGGGGGACAAGGGGCCTGTCGGGCGGAGTCCCTACCACGGCCCTCGGGCCACCTCCACCAAGAGGGACACACTCGTGCCAGGAGGCAGGTGTGGGCCAAGCCTCAATTCAGTCCCGGTAACTGACCACCTGAGCAAAGTTCTAACCGGAGTCCAGGGTCCCTGGGAGGCGTCAAGAAGCCCCCGGAGGTGCGGCAAGGCAGGACAGCGGGGACCTGCTGCCAGGAGGCGGACCCCAGTGTGGGGGCAGCATGGACAGAGACCACGGGGACTGCTGGGCCTGTGGGTGGTCAGTGCCACTGACAGGCTCCCCAACACCTCCTCCTCCTGACTCGCTCCTTAATCAGAAAGGGAAATGCCCGTGCCCCCGGGGAGCAGCACCTGAGCGAGCCCACATCCAGGCGGCACACACGGTGGGCTACCCCGGGACGCGCACAGGCCCCTGCCCGCAGCGCCCGGCCACAGACACACAGGCTGGATGGGAGCGGGGGAAACCTGCCAAGGGGCGGGCCCCGCTCCAGGGAATGGGCACAAGGACTCAGCGAGCCCGCGTTCACTCGTGCTCACGGAAGGACACTGCGGACCCAACGGCAGTGCTGGTCTATGACCGCGGTGACGAGAGGCAACACCCCTGCTCAGAGACATGCGCTCTCAACTGTTTAAGGATAAATGTCATCAACTTACTACTCTCAAAAGGTTAGAAACAAAAATGTGTCCAGGACTGGGAGAACAAGGAGACAGAGACAAACACAAAACCATCTCAGCAGCGGGTGAGCCAGGGCGACAAGGATTAGCTCCCGTGATGGCACTGCCGCAGCTCTGAGCTGCACCAGGGCCAGCCGGACGGCCCGCCACCCACAATGCACAGCACCCCCGCAGCACCCCGCCTGCTCACCGCTGCGAAGGCGTGCCCCCCGAGTGCACGCTCTCGGGCTCTGTGGTCGCTGCGGAGGCCAATGACAGGCTGGAGCCCGACTGGGCCCGGCTCAGGTTATCAGCTGCCGGAGACAAGACGAGGCGCGCTTCCGTGAGACACGCGTCCCCCACACCAGCCGTCTGTACGGGGGTGGGAAGGGCCAGCCCGCCACCTCTCAGCACCTGAGGATGCCAGCGCTCGGCCCCAACTTTGGAGAAGGGAAGTGGAAGCTGACAGCCGGAGGGGCAGTGGGGAGCAGAGGGGGCAGGGCCACACGCCACCCCCAGCCCTGCTTACGGGGGGAGGCGCTCTTGGGTCCCAGGTCACTGCCTGGCTCCTCTCGGTGGACGGACTTGGGCCGCGGCTTCCTGGGCCTGGCCTTGGGCTTTCCCAGGCCCTGCTCCTCCAGGATCTGCTGCTGCTTCCGCCGCAGGTACTCCTGCTTGATCAGCTCCCGCCGCGCCTTCTCCTCCTCCTTGCGGATCCGGTCTTCCTCCGCTTTACGCCTGCGGGAAGGACCAGCCGGGGTGTCCTGCTCACACCAGTGCCCAGAATCGGGGGGCGGGGGGCATGAGAGACCCGGCGGGCAGGTGCCTTGGTCACCTACCGCGCCTCGTCTCTCTTCAGCTCGACCTCCGCCTCCAGCTGCTGCCTCCGCACGCGGGCCTCCTCGGCCTTGCGCTGCTGCTTCAGCAGGAAGGCAGCCCGCTTCTTGGCAAGCTCGTCGTCCGCCTTCTGCTCGTCCTGCAAAGCAGACGTCACCTCTGAGCAGCCGGACGGACCCTCAGGGGACCCCCAGCACGGTCATGCCCCAGCCCCGCCCTAAAGATACAGACAGGATGTCTGCAGTCACCTATGAGAGGCCGGGATGCACCCTTGCGGGAACCCTGGCACCGTCAACCCTGGCCACGCTTAATGCACCGCGAACAGGAAACGTAGTCCAGACGCTTCCTTACTCTCTCTGAGGAAGGAGCACTCCTTTAGAAGTGCTAGCAAATAGGAAACGAGCTGCGCCGTTCCAAAAGCCGACGCTGACTCTATCAGCCCGAAACCCACACACTCGTTCCAACAGGAGCTAAAGTGTGTTTACAACTGAAGCGCACGATCGCCAAGCAGGGGCCTGCATGTCCTGACGAGACGGCCCTCACCGCTCCGTCGGTGTCAGCCGCCCCCGAGGGCCAGGACAGAGGAGATGCTCTCAAGAGAGAGAGGAATCTCAAGGCTCACTGCCCTCTCCTGAGGAAAAAGCTCCAGGATGTTTCCTGAAGCTTCTCCATCTGCCCAGACTGCAACAAGAAGGCAACCTCAGCCCAAAGGCCAAACACCACCTGCTCTGCGGAGCCTTTGAACTAAGAGTGCTTTTCATTCTTACGTGGTCGGAAAATCACCACGAGGAAATCACCTCGCGACACGTCAAAGCCACAGAGCTCCTGCTTTGGGGCCCGAGGAGCAGCTCTGCTGGCGCGGCCAGCTGCCCTGGAGAGCTGGGACCTTGCGGAGACCCTGCAGCCAGGAGGCCGCACGCGCACCCCCCTCTCCCCCCAGCCTCTGTGGCAGCGGCTCCACATGACCAGGGAGGGTGGCGGCCTGGCCACCGCGGGACGCGGATGCCACCAGCCTTTACCTTGAAGAAGAAGCCAACCCCCGGCTTCTGGTCCCCCTCGCTGCCGAGGTCCATGGAGCTGTCCCGGCCTTCTGTCTCCCCGTCCTCATCAGGGGCCTTCAGGTCGGAGAGGTCCACCTCAATGAGGCTGGCCTTGCTGCGCGGGGGCTCATCCAGCGGCACGTTCTCCTTCCCAGGTACAGTCAGGGTGCTGAGCCCCGCCTCCTTCGCACTGCCTTCCAGCCCCTCCCTGAAGCCCCCCTGCTCGGACAAGACGTTGGCGTCTCGGGAGGACGACAGGACGAGTGTCCGCTGGTTGCTCTCATCATGCAGTCGATAGCTGTCGAAGACGCACGTCTCTGCAGCCTCACTCCCGGGCTCACTGAGCCCGTCCCAGCCTGGCTCGGGGGGCGTCCGAGGCGGGAAGGACCGCAAGTGTGGGGCGGCCTCGAGGCCAGGGGTGGGGGTCTTGCTCCGAGACGAACCCTGCTGCCGCTCCTTCGGCACCTTCAGCTCAGCCGGTCTCCCTGACCGGGCATTCCGGCCTGGACCAAGGCGAGGGGGCTTGCGGGGACCGGTCAGGGCAGTTGGAGAGAGCGGCTCAACAAAGTGGATGGCCGCCCTGGCCTTGGGGTCCTGGGAGCCGTTGCGGGGCCCGGGTGAGGGCATGGTGGGGGACTTGAGCAGCAGCTGCTCCTGCTGCTGGGAGATCCTGAGGATGGCCTGCTGCAGTGTGCTGATGGTCTCGTTCAGCTTCTCGATGGACAGGTCGCCCTCGCCCACGTCCACACCCTCAGCGTCCTCCAGGAGCACCGCCGACAGCGCCTTGCCACGCTCCAGCTCAGGCAGGCCGGCGGGGTCCCGGGATTTATGCGGCTGGACGAGAGCCAGGCCCTCCCCGTCCACATCTGGAGACCCCAGCAGCGCTCCCCGGCCCTCCTCCTTGCTGAGGAAGTCGTCCCCGTTGTGCTGGCCGTGTTCCCCCGTGAGGGACCCCGCTTTCAGCGGCTGCTGGGCGGCGTCGGCCCGGCCCTTCTTGACCACGTGCAGGAAGGCCGCCTTGCCCAGCTGCAGCCGCTGCCGTGCCGACAGCGCCTCCACCTTCCTCTTCTGCGCCTCGATGGCTCTGCGCTTCTCCTCCAGCTGCATGTGCAGCTGCAGCAGCTCGGAGGCCAGCAGGCTGGCGTGGTCCCCGCCCGGCCGGCTAGGGCTCTGCTCCCGCCTCTGCTTCCACGTGGTCAGCGGGGCTGGGCAGCTCTCCGAGGCGTCGGGCGTGGTCTTCTGGGAGCTGCTCGCGCTCGACTTGGTCTCACAGCTGTTGAGCCGCTGGAGCTTCCTCTCAGCAAAGCTGGTCATCTTCGCGCTCCCGCTGGCCATGGACGCGCTGCTGGTCTGGGAGACGGTGCTCAGGCATGGGCTGGAGCGGCCGCTGGCGTCATCCTTGTCGTCGTGCTCCTTCACCTTCAGGTCCTCCTGCAGCTTCGCGGACTCCTCCTCCCCGCCGTACCCGGCCCTTGCCGCGGGGTGCTCCTCGCCGGCAAAGTCCTGCTCGGCCTCCTCCAGGTCTGCGATGTCAGAGTCCGAGTCCTGCCGCAGGACAGCCCAGGTGTCTGGGCCAAGGGCACCAGGGCTCCGCGCACAGCTCACATAGAGCCTGCCTTCCGCGTCCTTGTCAGTTCTGCCCACATGAAGGAAGAAGCCGTCGGCGGACTGTCCCTGAGACGATGGGTCAAAACCGCTGCCAGCCAGAGGCCCACCGTGCGTGTCCCCCGCCACCTGGGACCCCACCTCCGCGGGCATGGGGTCAAAGCCCGCAGACATCTCTGAACATGAGATGGGGGTGAAAGTCCTGTTCATGTCCCGAGCGACGTGACTGCCGGGTGCCTTCTTCCGCCCCAGAGGCTGGTGACCATCACCAGACCTCCTGGACGTGAAGGCCCGGGGCCGCCCCTCTCCACATTCGTCCTCCTTGGTAACCACCTGCTTCTCCTTGGCTGGCCTGAGCACGGCCGGCATCAATGGCTCCAGGAAGAAGCTGTCGGGCTTACTTTCGAAGGCGTCCGCGAGCCTCTGGGGAGACCTGGCACCGGCCATCGGGCCAGGGTCACCACCCTGGCGAGCCATGTCCGTCCTCACAATGGCCAGGAGTTCCTCGTCTTCATCCTCAATGTCAACGTTGCTCAGGAGGCTCCTCCCGTCGGTCCTGAGGGCTGCGGGCTGGGGCTGGTTTTGCGGCGTCAGGTGGACGACGCTGGAGGCCAGGCTGTCCTTGCTGATGGAGCGGGCCAGGCTGACGCTGTCGCCGCCGCCGGGGTCCACGTCACAGCTCGCGGTGTGGTGGAGGGCGAAGGGTGCCGGCTGAGACACAGGCCTGCAACGTGGGGAGAGAGGCCACGGGACACGTCACGCCTCCGCGAGAACACAAGTCACGAGAGAGAACTCTACTCTTACACACAGGACGCGTGAACAGCTCTCTCCTGGGCAAAGGAAAGCCAGGAGCCTTTCAGCACAGCAATCCTGACACTCTGGCCCAGACCCCCTTAACCACGCTGAGGATCCCAACAAGCTTTCACGGATCCATCAATACAAGTCCATATGTATCGCCCTAGAAATTCGAGCTGAGACATCTTGAAAACAATTAAAAATTTCGGTAAGGAATCCATTACATGAGCTGTGGCCGTGTTTTCTAAAACAAGCCAGGGCACAGTGTAAGGAGCGTCCCTGGCTGGATCCTCGGGTCTGCCTGAGTCAAGCTGCTGTGACCCCACACTGCCCAGGGCCTCAGAAGGCTGAAAGCAGCATCGCTGTGGATATATTCTGGGTCCCTGGACCACACCTGGGGCACTGCTCTGTTAGACTAACCAACATTTCCAGCAGAAACGTATTTGGATAAGTGGACAGGTCACCTGTTTTTTTTTTCCGTCCATGCTATGGCTGCTCCTCGGGGCTGACTGTCGGCTCGGGTTAAGGAACTGGATCGGTGTCGCTGGTCTGCGGTTTGGAGAAAACAGTGAGTGACCTCAGCATTAAGTAACCAGTTTTATATCACTTGAAAGTTCTTCAATATAATAACCACTTCTCAAGGAAATGTATCATAACTCAGCACACCAAAACTGCTCAGGGAAGCAAATAATCCCAACACAATTTTCCACAGTTTCGACAATAGGTAATGTATAAGTCCGTCCAGGTCATGGAATCATGAGAATGTCAATTACAAGGCAGTATCAATAAATGATGGGCTTCCCTGGTAGCTCAGCTGGTAAAGAATCTGCCTGCAATGCAGGAGACCCTGGTTCGATTCCTGGGTTGCGAAGATGCCCTGGAGAAGGGATAGGCTACCCACTGCAGTACTCTTGGGCTTCCCTGGTGACTAGCTGGTAAAGAATCTGCCTGCAATGTGGGAGACCTGGGTTTGATCCCTGGGTTGGGAAGATCCCCTGGAGAAGGGAAAGGCCACCCATTCCAGTAATCTGGTGTGGAGAATCCCATGGACTAGTCCATGGGGGCGCAAAGTGTTAGCCATGACTGAGTGACTTTCACTTTCACTTTATCAATAAGTGATGTCAATGTCAATTAAAAGAACCAGTGAATATCAAAGTGTAAGTTTCTGACACAAGGTAATGCCATGCTTTACATAATTCATTAGGTTTAATACGGCCACTGTAAAGACTATAAATTCTAAGGGACATCAATAAAATGCAAAAAGCATTCTGCCAGTCTTCTTAACCAACATTGCTCCATCATGACGAATCTGTTCATTTTGAAACTACGATGTAATGACCTCCAGAGAGAGGGACTGGGGGTGGGGAGGTGGTGCTTCTCACCTGGGGGGTCCTCTCCCTGTACCGTCTTCTGCTGCTTCTGCCTCAGTGGCAGTAAAGGGTGTGATGGACTAAAAGCAGAGGCTCCCTTCCCCCTAAACACAGAGGACGGGAGAGAAAAATCACCAGCTGCCGATCTTCAAGTTCAAAACCAGACCAGCATGAATCACACCAACCTGCAAAAGATTCAGACTCCCTGGGAAAATTAATTACTGTAAAAATGAACCCACAATGTACCAACATCATCAAGAATTCAAACTCGGATAAACATCCCGACTGTAGCTCGGAGACACACTGACCTCTGGTCATGGCCTATCATAGAACAGGCTTCAAGTTTCCACAACAAATTCAAGTTCGTGTCGAGGCTACGCTGCTCACCTGGGCTGCGGGGGGTGGCCACAGAGGAGGTCCTCACTCTCGACTCCCCGCAGCGTCCCATCGCCCTGAGAAAAGGTGACCCCAGTGGGAACAGCAGACGGGCAGGGGTGGGAGGTGGGGCAGACTTACGGGGGCTCAGGCTCTCCGGGCTGCAGGTGGTGCAACGGGGCAGGGGGCTGCGGGTCGGCCGGGCTCGCAGCCGCGGGGCCGCCCAGGAAGCTGCGCTTGGTGGCGTTGGAGATGGGAACTGGGGGCCGGCTGCTTTTGGGATGCGACACTGATTTAGCTGCAGAAACAATTTTATAGGAATAGTCTTGTTATTTACCGCTACTTACAACACTAGCGAGAAGAATCTTTAAGAAAAAAATCCATTTTTATAAGTACTAAAAACAAAACTTTTATACGAAACCAAACTTCTAAAAAAAAAAAAACTGGTCTCAAGGTCATTAGGCATACTTTCTAACAAATAAACAAATATTTCAACAAAATAAGTACTAAAACGAAAAGACACAAGCCAGACTAGAGCAGCGAGGGAGGGCGCATGGACCCCTAGCACGCAGCCTCCTCACTGGACCCAGGGACGGAGTTGACCAGGGCGCCTGCAGCCAAACCCTCCGGGGGCGGCTGCTCTGCTGGGCCCAGCCTGCAACCGAACGGCTCCGTGGCCACTGCAGCTCAAGCCCCCGTGGGCTCAGGGGTGGAGGTTGGGCCCAGCCTGAAGCCGCTCCCAGAACACTGGCCCAAGAAAGATAGTGCCAGTGCCCGTCCTGGTGGCCAGACCTGGGCTTCGGAGGCAGACTGCTCACAGCCCATCAAGCCCCCTGGCGCTCCTAGAGAAAGCCCTGATTCAACCCCACTGTGGCACGAAGGCAGGGGCCTGTAGCACACCTCCCGAGCACTCTCATGCACAGAAGTCTGCCACTCACCATCCTTCAGTTCCTGAACATCCCTGGGCTGGACAAAATCTGGTTTGACGTTCTCAAACCACCAGAAGAGCTCGGCAATAAAAACCATAACATTTGGCTAAAAGAAAACACAGAAAAGATCAAGGACACAGTAAACAGCTTGTTCCCACGTGGTTTCAGAAATGTGCTTTGATAACTGATTATTACCTTCAACACTAAAGGGGCATACAGCATATCTTCTAGGGTGAGATAAAAGCATTTGTTAAGATATTCGTTGGAGAATTCTCTCAGAAGCCGAATGTTATACAGACTATCAGCCATCGATGTCACCTCCTTCAAGCATATATCTAATAGATAAAAAGAAAACTGCAATTTATTATAAAGATACGCTGTTTCACGATGAGTGTGCACATGGATCTGCATGCGCGTATGTGTATACAATTTTCAACCGAAAAGCATTTTAATTGAAGGTTAAAGTGACATTTAAAAAGGTAAAAAGCATTATAAAACATCACAAGTGATTACAAGTAATGCTAAATACAGAAATAAAACACTAAGAAAAAGACAGGGAAAATCTCCAGGACCTGAATTTAACTGTTAACATCTAAAAAGTATACAGAAATTACTTGA
>SJYF01000549.1:363031-377859 GCA_006410515.1 Procapra przewalskii | reverse complement strand
ACCAGGTAGAACGCAGGCCAGGCCCAGGCCTGCTGTCGCCAGATCTATGCGTCCACGCGCTGCCCCAGCGACGCTGAGGACTCGGGGTTACTGCCGCCCATTTTATCACTTACACTGGCGATCCACATGTCCTCCGGGCCCCGTCGGAGGCGCAAGCCACACTCACCATCCAGCTTCAGCTGCCCCGGGCAGTAGTAGTGGACCACAGCCAGGAGCGCCGCCGCGTGGCTGCCGTCGCGCATCAGGTCCTCCAGCAGCGGGAAGTGGGGTGGCTGCCGCGCGCACAGCTGCTCCCGGCGGTAGCGCACCTGCGGGTGAGAGGGGCCCGGTCACTGCACGCAAGGCCAGCGCTCAGCCAGCACCCACGGCAGCTGGCCGGACCACAGTCAGAACAACGGCAGCCACACGCGAAAGCCTCGCAGTCGGGTGACGCCCTCTGCCTGGAACACGCGTCCAGACCCAGGCTTCCTGGCCACAGCAGGCGACCGCAGTGAGCTGCTCAGGACGCCAGCTGTCTCCCTCTGAGGGCCAGGCACCCCAGGGAAGGAGGCAGGACACACGCCTACGTTGCCAGGAGCTGCACACGGTCCACGGGTGAGAAACAAGTTACATGGTAAGCGCCCTATGCTGGGGTGACCCACGTGACTGGCCCTTCTCAGGGCCAGCAGCAGCTTGGCGTCATGAAAAACACAAGGCAGCGTTCCCACGGCACCCGGGAAACTCCCAAACCAGCGCAGACAAAGGCCGCCTGACCGTTCACCAGCCCCTCGGGCAGGCCGGCGGCGGCCGGGAACCCGAAGGCTCGTGAAGTGCTATTATAAAAGCATGAGCACTTCCCCAGGGCTTCTGTGCCGCCATCTCTATCAGGAACAAGTGCTCGGAGAGGAGCCACCCCCGCCTACAGGTACTGCCCTGTAACTGGGCCTTGCTCGGAGCACGGACACACAGGCCACCCGCAGGGTGACCACGTCCTGCAGTGCCAGTAAGCCTGGCATTTCTGCAGCCACGCTTTCCCCAGGGTAGAAGAGCACAGTGCCGGCTCGAGGGACAAAGCCCGTGCTGCTCACAGAGGGTTTCCAGAAGCCGCACGGACGTCAATCAGCGCAAGGAAAAGCCCCCAGCAGTGACCCCGGGAGAGCCAGCGCTGGGCAGTCAGCAGCGGCATGTGCACGGAACACGCCCTACCTGGGCTTGTGCGATGCACACCACTCCCACCAGTCTCCACGGGGACTTTTAACTTGTTTCTCAGCCTGGTGCAGGCTCCCACCCAGGGCCAGGCCCGGGGGCTCCCACGTGCAGCCCAAGGCATGCGCCTGACCAGCCTCCACACGCACACACACGGCACACAGCAGAGCACAGCATGCAGGAAAGCGGATGGTTTCTCACTCAGGACAGATGGTGTGCGTCTGCGTTGGGGAAAGCGCTGACCCCTTGGGTCCGGGAGCCGCCACCGCCCCTCGAGGGGGCCCCGCTCCCAGCCCTGGGCCTGCCCGCTCCCAGCCCTGGGCCTGCCCACACTCAGCCCGCTGCCAAAGAGCGGGCTGTGTGCTCAGGCAGCCAAGGGGACCAACCACTCTGGAGGAGGCCCCGAGGGCTCTGCTCCCAGCCACGTCTCCCAGTGAGGCCCTGTCTCATCTGACACCCTCCTTCCAGGGCATCCGCATGCCTGACGGTCCTCACTATGCCTTGGACCTGCTTTCACAGTTTGCTCTCTGGCCTTCACTTTTCAACAAGTTAAGAAATATATAAACACTCAAAAAAAAAAAAAGGCCTTCCCCCTCTTTGTGATTATTACATTTTAAAGAAGGGAAATTATCCATCAGCCACAAAGCGGACTCTTTCATGTAGATCCTACTGACAGTTTACATCCACCGTATTTCCTTTATAATCAAATCCTAAGGACCATTTAATCCAGACAATTAAACTAAAGGGACAGGCAAAAATAAGGGAGCTTCAGAAAGATCTGTTCTCCAGAACTTCATCTTAAAGGGCGCCACCTGGAGCGCCGAGTATTTGTGCGTGGGAAACGGTATACACACTGGGTCCATTTCCAAAATGGTCGCCGGTGCCCTCGCCACCAGGGAGAGTAAGTCAAGGGCCGCTTGGCACAGCATGCCACGGGCCACGCCTGCTGAAACCTGCAAGAGAGCGAGTGGATCCTGCCACTGACCCTGACGTTCATCACATAAAGCAGGAAGCCACCTCTTCAAAGGAGAAACATGAAGCTGTCTGTCAAGTTTACCCAAGCAAGTGGGCAGACCACGCTCTGGGTGGCAGCTACAGGAGGCCTCCCTGGAGCTGAGAGGGCCGTGCCACGGTCCACTCTGCCCAGAGCGGGCCAGCCCTGCCCCATGGGAGGTGCAACAAACCACCAGGGAGGACACTCAAACAAAGACACAGGCGCGAGCGGTTTGAAATGGAAGCAAGTGATGGCGGCGGACGCCGTCTGATGGCGGCCGGGTGCACGTGGGGTCCACTTACAGGCACTAATTTCCAGTACCACTTGGAGGGAGACTGCTCAGGAGGCGAGGGAAGGAAGGCAGGAGAGGAGTCAGCAGGCAGGTCCGCGTGAGGACGGACGAGACACACGCAACACGCCACATTCACACGGGAGGTGCACCGCCTCCAAGAGGCGAGATGTGCCCAGTGCACGTGGCCTGGGACGCTCTGCAGGGGACACCACGGGCACCGCCACGACGCTGGCCTCTGGAGGCATGCGGGCCAGGCCCCACAGAGGAGAGTCGCCAAGCCTGCTCAGATAGGGCCTCGGCAAGCCATCTGCACCTGTCTGAGGGGGGGGCCTCATAGCAGCGTGGCCGGGGTGAGGGACCCGTGGACAGCATCCCAGGGCCCGGGAGGCAGCGAGAGGGAGCTCCCTTGACTCACGGCCCTGGGACCGCAGCCTCGGCCAGCCACAGTGTGCACACACAGAGGAACATGGATTCGATCACACACACACACTTGGCACCCCCACCCCAAAAAAGGGACAAGCAGGAGGGAAGCGTATCATTTCACTGGACACGGGACCATCGCCCTCTTGAAGCCCCCACTGGACACGGGGCTCACAAGGGCCCCAACGGGGCTGCTGGCGCCAGGAACACCCCTCCTGTGCTGACGCCCCTCGGGTGGCCCTCATGCCCTCCCTCCGTTCCCCCACCCTCCCAAGTTCAAGTTCAATACTAGGCCACCCCTGCCTGGAAGAAAGGGCAGCGGGCTGCCAAGCCCCCGCCGCCAGGGCAAGGCCCCAGGGAACCCACTCCCTGCCTGGCAAGTGAAACGGAAGAACAAGCAGGGAGCCCACACGGATGTGATTCTCTACGACCAGGAGCCACAGCAATGGAGCATTCCAGGAAGTGAAATTTTCCCTTTACCTTTTGATGAGCTGGACTTTCCAATAACTGCTGTTTTAACTTAACTTCTTTCTCTGTTATCTCTCTCATTTTAAGATTTACCTAAAGTGGAAGAAATCAAATGCATTAGGGAGGCAACTGAGACTGATTTCCGACACTGGGGTGTATGTCCCTCCTTCACAACCCAGACCCCACCTCGCCTGTGTGAACCCTGATTCTCACATGCAGGTAGTATTTAGACCAGTACACACCTGCAGAAACACACAGACCTCATGACCTATGACTCCGACCCCATGACCCATGACACAGAGGAGGGGGAAAGGCCTGGCGCCTCCTGGGGCCTGTGTGCTGCTCCCCGCCTCATCACCTCACCCCGGAGCTCGGGCGGCACCACGTCACCAGACACCACCGGTGCCACGGCCTGGCTGAGACCCACCCCGGACCCCTGACGGGAGCTCACACACTCCCTGACACCAAATGACACCAGCAACCATCGTCAAGACACCCGGAAGCACTTACTACAACCACACAGAAATAAAAATACCCTTTTCTGGAATTATTAACCCAAAGATAAGATCAAAACTGCAAATTACAAAATAATACCATGGTGAAAAAAGGCCAACAGGCATGTGGTCAAAGCTACGACCAGATGAAATGCCACAGAACTAAATGTCTTATCGTTAAAAAAGAACATAGAGAAGTGAACTCATGCAAATCAAATCAAGGGCAGGGAAACTTTTTTTAATACTTATTTATTTGCCTGCATCAGGGGGTCTTGGTTAAGTCACGTGGGATCTTCCGTTAGGGCACACAGATTCTCTAGCTGTGGCGTGCGGACTTCCGGAGTCACTTCCGGAGTCACGGTGTGCAGGCTCAGCCGCTGCATCTCACAGGTTCAGCAGCTGCATCTCACAGGCTCAGCCGCTCCTGCGGCAGGTGGGCTCTTAGTTCCCCAACCAGGGATCAAACCCACACCCTCTGCATTACATGGTGGATTTTTAACTACTGGACCACTGGCACAGTTGGAAAAAATGTTTTTTAAAAGAAAAAGATAAAAGTGAATATAGAAACATTCTAAAACGAACTAGAATGCACATATACGTGGGTAAGTGATAGACGAAGCATGGTGAAACACTAGCTGCAGAGCCTAGGCGGTGGGCACAAGACATTCTCTAGTTCTTTCAACTCTTCTGCCTGTCTAAAATTTTTCACAATTAAACATCGGAAATTAAAAATTTGGGGAAATTTTATAATGCCATAAATTGCCTTCCTAACCTGGAACTGATTTTCTGATTAGATTGATGCAGTTTAACGAATGTAGCTTTTGATACTGTATCATTAGGTGTGACAACACTGGGAAGATCTACACAAGTGAGTGAACAGCTTTCCCACCGACAAGGTGCAACCTCAGCAAACCATGGGTAACAGGGCCAGAAAAAGTGTAAGAAAGATTTCAATATGACAAGAGTAAAAAAGTTCACTGGGCTACTCAAGGAACTCAGGCCAGTGCTCTGAGACAACCCAGAGGGCTGGGCTGGGCTGGGTGGCGGGAGGGAGGGTCCAGAGGAAAGGGACACATGTACGCCTCTGGCTGCGCCTTACTGATGGCATGGCCGAAAGCAAAACAGCAGTGTGGAGCACTTATCTTTCAGCTAAACACAAACAGAGAAGAAAAGAGCAGCAAGACCACTCAAACGTCATCTACCACAAGGGTTTTCAAAAAAAAAGTTCACTGGGCTAGTACCTAGTTCATAGAAAAGAAACCTTGCAACAAGACAGTCAGGTTTTAAAATGAGTAAAGGATCCGTACAGACATTTCTCCAAAAAAGATCTACAAATGGCCAATAAACACACGAAAAGAGTTCCCCATTACTACCATAAGGGAAAGTGAAAGTCGCTCAGTTGTGCGCGACTCTTTCTGACCCCATGGAAGTCTCCAGGCCAGAATACTGGAGTGGGTAGCCGTTCCCTTCTGCAGGGAAGCAGCAACCCAGGATTGAACCTGAGTCTCTTGAACAGAGGACAGATTCTTTACCAACTGAGCTATCAAGGAAGCCCATCATCAGGGAAATGCGAATCTCAGCTGCAATGAGACACCACCTCATACCCTCCAGAACGGCTGGAAACAGCAGCAGAAAGTGCGCATCAGCAAGAACATGGGGAGCTAGAAACCTCAGGTGCTCGGGGAAAGGAAAACAGTGTGGCTGCTGTGGCCAGCCTGCCAGCTCTTCACAGGGCCTGTGCGACCCGGCAATTCCACCCCGAGACACAGCCTTAGAAAGATGAAGACACAGCCGCACACACACTCCTGCAAGAACATTCACAGCAGAATTCACAACAGCCCAAAAGCTGAAACGCAGATGTCCGCCAGCTGAGGAATGGCTAAACAAAATTTGGAATGGCTGAAGAGCACGGTGTGCACGACTCCAGAAAGGAGCGGGTACTGTAAGTCCCATAGCGAGCATGCACCGGGCAAGCGCCACGGCAAATGGAAAGAGTCAGACCCGAGGGGCCACCCACTGTAGGTTTCATTCAAACGAAATGTTTGCAACAGGCAAATCCACAGACACAGAGCAGAGGAGAGGCTGGCGGGGGCTGGGGACAGGGCGGCAGGGGCGACTGCAGGCGCGACCAGCGTGACGGGATGCCTGGAACTGGCGGTGACAGCCACACAGCTTGGTGAGCACCGTGAAACTCCACTGAAAGACACACTTTAAAACGGAGAATTTTACAGCATGTGAATTATATCTCAACTTAAAAAAAAAAAAACGCTCATTAATAATGGTTTTGAATTCCACATTTTGGTTAACCTTCAAGAAACTAGTCAAGTTTTGGGGTAGAATGAAAAAATGATGTGTATGATTATCTGGAAAGACTGTGAAAACACTGTTCTCTTCAACTATGCATCTGTGGAAAATCAGATTTTCTTCACATACATCAGTAAAAGCAACGTGCTGCAGCAGAGGAAATGCAGACGCAGACACCCCAGCGTCAGGCCCGATGCAGCCCATCTGAAACTGCAGCTGCCTAGAAGAGGCCTGCAAGAGACCCACCTTAAACAGAAAGACAAGCAGAGATTAAACATAACAGCAAGGGGGATCCCTGGAGGTCCACTGGTGAAGAATCCGCTTGCCAATGCGGAGGACACGGGCTCAACCCTTGGGTCCGGGAAGATTCCATGTGCCAAGGGGCAACTAGGCCCGCGAGTCATGACTGCTGAAGCCCAGGAGCCCTAAAGCCCGTGGTCTGCAACAAGCGCAGCCCCGGTGGCGCCTGGATTAGGGAGAGCCCACGCGCAGCAATGGAGCCTCAGCGCAACCGAAAGCAAACAAACTAAAAAAAAAAAAAAGGGAAAAGATGTTCTGGTCGCGAGAAAGATGGAGGCAAGGACCATCACCTGTGATAAAGGGACGCTTTGCAAACACAAAAGGACAGAAAAATCCTAACAGCGCACAAACGCAGCAGCACGCGAAAACACAGGAAGCCAGGACGGGCACGACCGACAGGCAGAGCAGACGCAGCACCGGAGACTCCAGCACTCCTCTGCCAACAGCCTGACGGGCGGTGGGGGCCCCGAAGATGCACCCCGCCCACAGCAACCCGAACCGACACGCGCGGCGTGCCGGGCCAACAGCAGAGAGCACGGGGAACACCCGGCAAGACCACACTGTGGACAAGAACAAGCCTCCATGAGCCCAGAAGGACGGCAGTCACACAGACGCCGGAATGAGAAACCAATGCCCCGAAAAATGCCCAGAGCCACCCCACCAAA
Source organism: Procapra przewalskii (assembly GCA_006410515.1). Lineage (NCBI taxonomy): Eukaryota > Metazoa > Chordata > Mammalia > Artiodactyla > Bovidae > Procapra > Procapra przewalskii. Next base: position 370,737 of record SJYF01000549.1, on the reverse strand, counting down.
CGCGGGAACTAAACCACAAGCTTCCAGACAGCCCACTGACGAAACAAGGGCCCACGTGTGAGATAAAACATCTCAAAGAGAAGGAAGACCACAGCACGTAAGACACAGGTGCACAGTGCGGCCCAGGCACCACGTGACGAGGAGCCACTGCCTTCAAACGCTCGTATCGATGAGCGAGCGCGCAGAGGGACTCACCTCCCACTTTACCCAGAAAGGAGAGAAAACTAAATTCAAAATGAACAGGAAAACAATGAAAGCAAGAAGAGACACTGCATAGAAAATAACTGGAGAGAGTAATAAAAAACAAAAGCAGGTTTTTTAGAACATTAATAAAACTGACAAACCAGAGCAACAAAGGGAAGAAAAAAAGAGCGGGAACCAAGAGGGGACACCACTACGGATCATACAGGAAAGGACAACAAAGGAATATGGGCGTGATGACCAAGTCAAATTATAAACAAAACTGACAAATTCCTTGAGAGTCACAAGTTGCCAGCACTGACACAAAATTAAACAGAAATCCTAAATACCTTACATGTACACTGAAGAAGTTAAATTCATAATTAAAATCTTCCCACTAAGAAAACTCCAAGCCCAGATGGCTTCAGCAGTGAATCCATCAAAGACTTCAGGACAAAATAATACTAACTGTACAAAAACTGTTTCACAAAATAAAGGAGGGAATACTTCCCAACTCATGTGTTTTGACACCAGCCATCATCCTGATGCTGAAACAATAAAAACACAAGAAAATACATCTAAGAAGGCGCTGGACCTCTAGCTCTTTAGATACATAAAATACTCCTGAAACTCATTAAGACAAACCACCTCATTAAACCTGGGCCAACTATCCGTACGGACACCTAACAAAACCCACAGAAACACCGTTAGTTGTTAGGGAAACGCCGATCAACACCGCGAGGTATCTCTACACAGCCACTCACGGCTGACCGGAAAGACTGGCGCCACCGCGGGCCGGCAGAGCACAGACGCCGGGACCCTCGTCCCACACCCGGCCAGGCCCCGCTCTGCCTCCAGATTCCCGGGTGGTGCTTCCCACCTGCACCCCTAGAGAAGCTGGCCGGAGCTTAAGAGGGGCCGCCGGCGCCGCGAGGCAATCTCACAGCACCAGCCAGGCGCCGAGTCCCGACCCTGCCCGGAAGTCCACAGCGAGCCCGAGCGCCCCCACCTCACTGGGCGTCCCTCCCCCCGAGGCCCCATACTGCGCAGGGGAGGAACCTATGAAAGGGGGACTGTCTCAGCAGACATCCTGGCAGGACGTCCTCCCCGAGACGCGCAGGCCCCACCAGGCTCTGCCCTGCTCCTCGGCTGACCCTGGATAAAGCCCTACACGAGGCCGCGTGCGCGAGCTGCACAGTAAGAAATGCACAAGCCCCCCGCACAGAGCACCCCCACAAGGGCCGCCCTGCCTCTGCCCTCTGCTCTGCGAGGGCAGTGTCCCACATGCAGCGCCTGTCTGCAGGGAGGAGCTTAATAACCACAAGCTCCAGCGGAATCCCATCACCACACAACACAGAAAAAGAACATTCTGCACATGGATCATACAGACGGGCACACTGTGAGCTTCTAAATGCCAAAGGAGAAAACAGCGCTCAAGAAGATACCCTTTCCTCTTAATCAAAACGCCTTCTGAAACTGAGACCTCCATGAATACACACTGGGTGCCTGAGATGAAAGCAAGAATTTATGAAGCGGGACCACCAACACACAACGCAGCCCCTCACCCTTCCGTCTGCACACGCAGGGGGAGCCGGTCTGTCTGAACCGCAGCGGACAGTCTCCCAGGCCTCCGGCTGGGCCGCGCCTCAGCAGGACACACAGGAAGACGGTGCTCTCGGGGAGAAGGGCCCCGCACCCACGGGGCACCCCTGGAGCTTCAGGCCGCTCGCCTGCCTCCAGCAGGGGCCCCGCACTCACCTTGTTGACCCAGAAGACCATGGCATCCTCAAGGTCGTACGGGAGCTCTTTGGAGGCGCTGAACGTGGAGAAGCGCTTGACGCTGGCCACCACCTTCTCAATGCTGATCATCTCCACTGTGTAGGCCATCATGAGGGCATCCACCATCGCCATGTGGGCGCTCTGCGGGCAGAGGCAGCATGCGGTCACCCTCCCCTGCCCCGCAGCCACACGTGAGCCCTCCTGGGGTCAGGTCAGCTTGGGCCCCCATCCTCCTCTCCAAGGATCCCGTGAGAGCTCAGTCGTGGGAGAAGACACGAGAGGGGCCCGAGGCCACGTGACCACCACTGGCCCCAGGCAGTCAGGGGTCTGCACACAGAACTCATGCCTTGGAGCCCTTTCTTTCCGGAACCCGTAACATCCTCCCAACCCAAAACACACCCAGCCAGGCCAAAAACCAGAGAACGCAGAACGCCCGAGAAAGGCCTAAGCTAAAGTCACGTGGGAGGCACCAGGAGGTGGCTCAACCTGGAGCAGCCTGGCCCGGAAACGCCAGGGTGGTGAACGGCTACAGAGAAGGATGGGGAGGGGGACGCTCGGGGAGGAGAGGCGCGTCTGTTTCTTTATTTTGGCACAAAAATTCTTAAAAGATAGACGTGAACCAATCTCAAAGCGGGCTCGGCAACTCCATGTCACCACCTCTGAACGCAACTCGGTTTACCTCAGCCGGGGTGGGGCAGCACTGCCCCAGGGACACGCCGGGGGAAGCCGCCCCCACCCCGTTCCAGCCCAGCCACATCCCACCCAGAGAAGGTGGTCTCAGGCCCGAAGTTTCGGGGCAACTCTGCTGCACTGCAGGGGCACAGAGGCCGGCCCCCACCGCCCAAGCCACTCACCATCTTGATGGGCGCATGGCTGAGGTCGGGCTCCGTCACAGGGGTGTCGTCACTCTCCATCACATAAATCCCTTTCCGGGACAGGGCCTGGATGACAGACTGGTGTCCCTGCAGGGCGGCCACCTGGTCCCCTTTGAGGATGAGGCTGCACACGCGGCAGTACAGCTCGCTGGACAGCAGGAGCTTGATGACCGGGGGCTTGATGTGCTCCTGCTCGTACTGGTCGATGTAGAAGGGGTCCCTGAGGTCCTCGGGGATGTCATCTGCAGCGACAGGAGACCCCGCGTGTGGGCGTTACCCCCAAATGCAGCTGCACTGCCACTCGCAATCACTTCCTGCCTCCTGGAGCTGCTGGTGGGACGGTGGCTGGAGGACGTCGAGTTGGGGACACGGGTGTGGGGACGGCTGTCTGCAGGGCGAGGTCTGCGGAGACCTTGCCCTTGATTCACCAGGAGCGTCGGGAGCCAGGGCAGACCTGGGTCTGCCACACCACAGCGATCCAGGCTCAGGACGCCGGGGTGGCCGTGCCAAAGGCCACAGAGGAGAGGATTTGGACAAGCCCATGGTTAACACAGGGCCACAGCTCAACACGGAAGGGTCAGAGCTCAAGGTCTCGTGCAAGCAGGACCACGTGTGGGCCGGAAGCAGGACCCGCGCACGGCGGCCTGGCCTTGACCGGGTGCGCCTCTCACAGCCGGTCAGAGCCTCGCCTCGAGGGCAAACCACGGAGCCTATGAAGGCCGATCTCCCAGGGTCCGGTGAGGATTAAATCACAACACGCGAGTACATCAAGGCACTGACAGCAGAGCCTGGAGTGCCACAAAATTCATACAAGTATCAGTTATCAATTTCAGTATCTATCAGGCTAAAAAGACGGTCAAGGAAGTGCCTTCCTGTTGCTGTGCACCACGCTCTGCCCTGTCCTGTCAACCAAGGCCGCCTTGCTCGCCTGGGGCAGGGTGGTGGAGACCTGGAGCACGCGGGGGTCAGAGGCTCCAGGAGGTGCCCACCCAGGAGAAGGAAAACGCAGGCTACGGGCCTCCATGACATAGCGGGACAGAGAGCCTTAGAACACACCGCGGTGCCCAGCCCCACCCCAGACCAAGGAGATCGGAATGCCCTGCCAGCACCAGCGTTTGTCCCGCCGAGAACTGCTACGTCAGAGGCTCTGGAGGTGGCTGACAGTCTCCCCCGAGAACTCACTCACTTCTTCACGCTGGTCGTGGAAACAAGCACTCAGAGGTCTAATTCTGGACCCTCGTGCACCCCACCCTTCGCTGGAGACACCAGTCGGGAGAGAGAGAAAGCAGGGGCAGTGCCCAGTGCCCCTCCCCGCTCCACCAGGCAAGGCCCAGGCAAGAACCAGCTCCCCACGTGCAGGCGCGGGCAGCTCAGGAGCAGGGCCCTGGCCTGCCAGCTGAGGGGAGAACAGAACAAGCGGAGAACCCAGGACAGGAGGGAGCCTCAAAGGGGATCCTGGTTCACGGCTAAGCCCCTCCTGCGCCAAGCATGAGCAGGACAGACACGAAGAACCGAACTGACCTCGGAACCTATGGCCTACAAACGGCAAACAGATGTCTGTTCTGGAACCTAATGGGGTTTCCTGCAACCCAGCTGCTAAACACACCAGCAGAAACGCCAATATCCTGCAGAGGATTTTAGCGGGACCCAAAAAACAGCCTCACGCTATTCCAAATGTCCAGGACCCCATCCATTAGGAAAATGTGACCGATTCTCAGAGGGAAAGATGGTTAACACACGCCAACTCTGAGACGACCCAGATGAGAGAATCACCAAAGACTTCACAGCATCTATTATAACAAGGCTCCATGAAGCCCTCCTGCAACAAATGGAAAGAACAGAAGGTATTAACAGAGAAATAAAACTTATTGAAAAAAAACAACCTTCAGGATTTCCCTGGTGGCCCTGTGGTGAAGAATCCACCTGCCAATGCAGGGGACGAGAGCTGGATCCCGGACCCAGGAAGACCACACACGCTGTGGGGCAGCTACACCGCGTCCGAGAGCCCACGTGCTCCAGAGCCCACACCCCGCAACCAAGAGGAGACCCCACTCGCCGCAACGAGAGAAACCCGAGCACAGCAAGAGACCCAGCACAGCCATGAATAAATATACAGATAAACTTTAAAAAGCTTTTAAAAAAAAACCTTCAGAACTGCAAAATCTAGTTATCAACAGGAAGTTCAGTGACAGATTCAGAAGATGAGCAAAGCAGAAGCAAAGTCACAGATATGGAGAAGGAACTAGTGGCCACCGGCGGGGGCAGCTAAAGGTGGGGGGAGCGGGGCTACAAACAAAAAACCACGGCTGCAAAGCCAGCTCAAGGGCATCCTGTACAGCCCAGGGAATGTGGCCATGTTTTATAATAACTATAAATGGAAAGTAACCTTTAAAAATTGTATAAAAATAAATTTAAAATTAACTTAAATTTAAAAAATACAAACAAAACAGAGAAAACAATCAGTGAACCTGAAGACAGATCAACAGAAATCATCCATCCGCAGAGCAGAGAGAAAAACGATGGGATGAAACGCAGAGACCCGGTGACTGTTCCCACTGAGGGGAGCCTGGGGCAGGAAAGACGTGAATAAATGGTGCCCAGAACCTACCCACGTCTGGTAAGACACCAATTTACGGGCGCAGCAAACCCAAACAGAACCAACACGAAGAAAACCAGGCCCACACACTTCCTAATCAAACTGCTAAAAGCCGAAGAAGCAATGGGCCCAGAGGCCCCTAACTGGAGCTATCAGCCAGACCCTCGATGGCTACTCTTAATGAAAGGAAATAGGATGAAATAAAGAGTTCTGGCAGAAAAATGGAAATTATTCTTAGAGAGAGAGAGAAAAAAGAACTTGGCAGATCAGAAAAAGAACCAAGAAGAAATTCCAGAACAGAAATATGCAGTGACTACACGGACACACTGGCCTGCTCACAGACACACTGGCCTGCTCACAGACACACTGGCCTGCTCACAGACACACTGGCCTGCTGAAGAGCACGTTACACACGGGGGAGAAAACACAGAGGACACGGGGACGGCAGACGCTGCCAGTGCCACGCGCAAGAGGGGGCGCAGGCGAAGGGAGAAACGGGCCCAACAGACACCGGCGGGGAGCTTCCAGCACTGCAGAATCCACGCTCCCCAGCAGGAGTTAAAAAAAGAACAAAGAAATCTACAGACCAAAGAACCTCCCTGTAACACTGGTAAAATCCAAAGACAGAGGAGAACCTTGTAAAGCGGCCAGAAGGGGCCCCCTGGTCAGGACAACATGGCTGGACCAGTCTCTCCCTGCTCCTCTCCACTGGGCACAACCACAAACCCTGGAGACAACTCACAGGAGAGCCCACAGAGAACTGGGGAAGGTGGGAGGCCACCCCAGACTGAAGGGCACAGCAGCAGGGTGTCTTCCCACCTCCCACCCAGCAAAGGTGACCCAGGCCTGGTACTTCCTGACCCCCAGCCTGGAAAGAGAAGGCAAGTGAAGCAGGCTCGTTCCTGCTGCACAGGGGAGGGGCGGGCGGTCCCACCTACCGGCCCGGGCCATCCGGGCAGAACCAGCAAGGGGCAGGAAGGGAGCCCACGGACAAGCAGCCTGAACACCCACCGCCACCAGGAGCCCAACCTGGAAGCGCCTCTCCCCCACCCGGCCGCAGACACCCCTCGTCAGCCCACACAAGGGGAGCCCAGCGGTGGGACCCCACCATGACAAGCAGCCCAGGAAACACTCTCAGACGTGTGGGGTAGCCTGCGCAACATGCACCCGGCCTGGACACCCCTCGTCCTGTGCGGAGAGAATCCCGCCTCGCCCAGAGGCACCAGGCTGCTGGCCCAGGAGCCACGCTCCGCTTCCGAAAGCAGCACCAGCAGGGGCCCTGGGAGCCCCAGATGCACCATCAAACGGCACCACGAAGGCTCTGAGCAGTGAACTGCCACTGGAACCACAGTCCACACGGTGGGCCGGGACCTGCATGCTGAGCCTAAGCAGGGAGACTGCCTGCTATGATAAAAAAGACCAAAAGCTCCAGTAACACCTAGAGTCACCTAACGTAACAGCAAAATGACCAGGAGACAGTCAAAGGTCGCCTGTCACACCCAGAACCAAGGAATCTTTAAGGAGAAAAGAGGAGCGACCGGCACCAGCGCCAGAATGAGTCCGATGTTGGAGGGACCCGACCAAGGGCTTCACAGCAACCATCTGAGGAAAGAAGACTTACAAGCAATCACAAGTTCTCTTGAAACAGATGAAAATTGAAAAAAAAAAATTCAACATAGGTGTTATAAAAAGAGCCAGATAATGAACAGAAAAATAAAGTGACATTTTAAAACTCACTAAATAGTCTCAGGGCTTCCCTGGTGGCTCAGACGTTAAAGAATCTGCCCGCAATGCGGGAGACCTGGGTTTGATCCCTGGGTCGGAAGATCCCCTGGAGGAGGGCACGGCAACCCACTCCAGTATTCTTGCCTGGAGAATCCCATGGACAGAGAGGCCTGGCGGGCTACAGTCCACGGGGTCGCAGAGTCAGACATGACTGGGCGACTGAGCACAGCCTGAACAGCCTCAACAGTTTAAGTCGCGATAACAGAGCATAGGATCCCAGAGAAAATACACTCAAAAAACTAAATGAGTGTCAGGGACCTGAGAAAGAATAACAAGAGATCCAGTACCTGCATCGCTGGAGTCTCTGAAAAGAACGTGAGCAGGGTTAAAACAGTAGGTAAGGAAACAATAGCTGGAAACTTCCCAAATATGACAAAAGATACACACACAGATTTCAGGAAACTGAAGGAACTCCAAATAGAATAAACCCAAAGAAATCCACGCCAAGACACTGTCTAACCAAACTTATGAGAACTCAAGACAAAGTGTTT
>SJYF01000549.1:352704-362718 GCA_006410515.1 Procapra przewalskii | reverse complement strand
CGATGAGACAAATCCACACCTTTAGGGACTCAAGACGATGACTTTGAAATACTTTTAAAAGTGGGGAGAGCAAAGGAACCTAAATGGAAAAAAGGTTTCCACACCTCGTTCAAAATGGTAAAATAATACGTGTCAACTGCTGGAAGTCACATACGCATACTGTAATACCCAGAGAAACCACTCAGACAGCTACACAGATGCATCCCAAAATGATAAGACAGAGCATATCAAGACGGAATCCTAAAACGTAGCCAAGTAACCCATAAGAAGGCCCCCAAAACAAAACCAGGAACAACAGAAAACAAATAATAAAATTTCAGACTTAAGAGCTAACATCGCAACAATTACACTGAAAGTAAACACTCTAAGTGCACTGAAAGACAGAGATTGGCAGAGAGAATTAAAAATAGATACAATCGTATGGCATTTACAAGAAAATTATTTCGAATTCAACAATGTAAGTAGGTTGAAAGTAAAGGGACAGAAGAGGCTATATAGGCAAATATTGTTTAAAAAAAAACAGGAAGAGCTATATTAACATCTGATAAAGTATTAAATAGAAAGAAAACTACTAGAAATCAAGTGGAACGTCATGTGTGCCAAGTTGCTTCAGTCACGTCTGACTCTTTGTGACCCTCTGGTCTGCAGCCCACCAGGCTCCTCTCTCTGTCCATGGGATTCTCCAGGCAAGAATACTGAGGATCTTGCCGACCCAGGGACTGAGCTCAGTCTCCTGTATTGCAGGTGGATTCTTTAATAACAACTGAGTCACCAGGGGAGACTCAGAGCCTGGGAGACCCCTGAGCCTGTTATGTAAAGTGGGACACCACGTAACAGTAAAGGCTCAATCCACCAAGAGGACTCTACAGCCCTAAGTGCGGATCCGCCAAGCTACAAGCCTAGGAGCTGATGTTAAAAGCGCCACAGAGCCATCAGCCATAGTTAGGGGCTCCAAGCACAGCTAGGGGCTCACTTCAACACCCCCACCTGCACTGACAGAACCGTCAGACACAAAATCAACCAGGAGAGAGACCTGAACAACACAAACCATAGGCAGAATCTGAATGACCCGCGAAGAACACGCCACCTGACAACAGAAAACACATTCCTTCAAGTGCTCACAGAACATTCACCAAAACAGACCTTCAGTTCAGTTCAGGCTCTCAGTCGTGTCCGGCTCTTTGTGACGCCATGGACTGCAGCACGCCAGGCCTCCCTGTCCATCACCAACTCCCGGAGCTTACTCAGACTCACGTCCATCGAGTCGGTGATGCCATCCGACCATCTCATCCTCTGGTGGCCCTTCTCCTCCCACCTTCAATCTTTCCCAGGGTCAGGGTCTTTTCCAATGAGTCAGTTCTACGCATCAGGTGGCCAAAGTATTGGAGCTTCAGCATCAGTCCTTCCACTGAATATTCAGGACTGATCTTTAGGATTGACTGGTTGGATCTCCTTGCAGTCCAAGGGACTCACAAGAGTCTTCTCCAACACCACAGTTCAAAAGCATCAATTCTTCGGCCTGGGCCCTAAAACAAATCTTAACAAGTTTAAAAGAATGGCAATCACAGAGTATGCTCTCTTACCACATGGAATCAGACTAGACATAGTAACAAAAACATAGAACAGGAAAATTTCAACAACTGGAAATCACACTTCTAAATAATTCATGATTCAAATAGGCAGTATCAAAAGAAACAAAGAGAAATACATAGAACTGAATGAAAATATAACATACGTGGGATGCAGCTAAGGCAGTACCATGCGGAAAATTCATAGCACTAAATGCTTAGGCTAGAAACGTGGACAGATCTCAAATCAAGAGTTTGAGTCCTTACCTCAAGAAACTAGAAGAAAAAAAAAAGGGCAAAATAAATCTCAAGCAAGCAGTGAGGAAGGGAGGTAGATATGACTATGAAAGGGAAACAGGAACAGAAGAGGTCCTCGTGGGAACACAAGGTCAACATCTGATTATCCAACCTCACTATCCCAGCTGTGACATTATATTATGGTTTTGCAAGAAGGTACCACTGGGGAAATCTGGTAAATGGTGACCAGGACCTCGCTGTATGAGCTCTTACAACTACATGTTAGTATACAATTTCCTCAAGATAAAACTTTTACTTTTAAGAAAAATTCGCCAAAGATTGGAAAATGCATCTTCACAGAAAATAAGATTCAACTGGCCAATAAGCACACTTTAAAAAAAAAGAAGACTCATCATTAGTCAGCAGGGAAATACACACCGAAACCGCAGTGAGGCGTCACAATCCACCCACTAGACCGGCCTCCGCTGAAAGACTGACAGCGCCACGTGTTGGCAAGGCTGCGGAGCAACGGCAGCTCTCACACCGCGCTTTGCTGGTGGAAATAAAAGATGACACAGCCTCTGCGGAAAACAACCGAGCGGTCGCGCACGCTCACACGACCTGGGAGCTCCACGCCCAGGCACTGACCAGGACAAACGGAGACGCACGCCCACACACATCCAGACACTCAGGGACGTTCCACAGCAGCTCTATCCCTGGCGGACAGATCCGGAAGCAGTCCGAGTGTCTGTCCATCAGCAAGTGACTGACTATGCAAACTGCGGGGGGCCAGACCACCGGCACTAAGCCAGAAAGGCCTCCACGCGCCGGCGCCCCTGGAGCACTGCGGAGAGTGGGGGAGGCAGACGGAGGGCGCCTGACGCAGGCGGAACCGGATTCAGGGCCGCTCTGGGAAAGAGCCGGCTGCAGGGGCTCGAGGGGAGCCCTGGAGGTGCTGAAAATGGCTAGCCTTGCTAGTGGCCCTGTGCATGGGGTGAACACATTCATTTAAACTCATCAGACTATATACTCTCACAAATGGGTGCATTTTACTGGATGTGAAATTGGTTTTCTCAAAGGTCCAAGATAAGATTCTTCACTGTATACTCAACTGGAACCCACTCCACAGAGACTTCTCTAAAAACCACGGTTTAACATACGTATCTTCTGGCGCAGATGGTAAAGCGTCTGTCTACAATGTGGGAGACCCGGGTTCGATCCCTGGGTCAGGAAGATCCGCTGGAGAAGGAAATGGTAATCCACGCCAGTACTATTGCCTGGAAAATCCCATGGTCAGAGGAGCCTGGTAGGCTACAGTCCATGGGGTCGCAAAGAGTCAGGCACGACTGAGCAACATTCCTGTCCCTCCAAGAAACCTTCAATGGCTCCCCAACTCACAGACGAAAGCAAAAAACAACTATCAGCTATTTCAGGCATTCCAAGATCTGGCCCTAGGCGGTCCCTCCAATCCACATTTATCTTACAGGCGCTAAACTCACATTCCAGCCCAACCAGAAGCCCAGCCTTTCCCTTAGCCTGGGGGAGGCGGCACTGCCCCTCCCTGGCCTGGTTCTCACCCACCTGAGCCACACACTCAGCTTCACTTTCTTGAATGGAATATTCCAGATCTGCTCGCCCTCCCGGCTTCTGCCACCGCACGGGCTCCTCTTAGGCACTAGTCTCCGGGCCTCACACCACAGGTCTGCCTATGGCGGCACTCCACGAGCCCCGAGAAGCACACCAAGGACCCACAGGTCACAACACCAGGCTCAGCCGAGCTGAGGCAAGTTTAATTCTGCCTGAGTCTGAAGCACCTGGAGGACAGTGACTGAGGGATACTTAAATGAACTAGTTAACACGAACAGTCACAGAGAGAGGGCAAGGCACAGCAGAGAAATCAGAAATAGAAATAAACTCAAAGATCATCTCTCTCTGTGACAACAAAGCCATGAAGGCAGGGAGGTTCTAGGCAATGAGGACTATAAAGACTCCTAAAGGGTCCTGAAGGCTCCGGCAGCCGCGCAGCTGACCCTGCTGTGTCTGCCCGCTTCCCCTACCTCATCAGCCAGCCAGTCTCAGGGACCCCGCCCTCTCAGTATCTGCTGACTCGACCTACCTACTTCGCACTGCAGACAAACTGGCCAAGGCCCTGGCACTTCAAGTCAAAGTGGCATCAGCTCTGCTATGGGCTTCGTGTATGTGCCCCCAACTCATGTAACGAGACCTGGCCGCCCCAAGGTGAAGGTGTTAGGAGACGGGGCTTTGGGGAGGCGATTAGGTCATGAGGGTGGAGCCCCATGAGTGGGGTGTGAGCCCATCCAGCGAGGCTCCCTCACCCCTCTGCCACAAATGAGGGCACAGTGAGAGGACAGCGTCTACGAACCAGGAAGGAGGCTCTCACCAGAGACCCAGTCTACCGGCACCTTGACCTTCAATGTCCACCCTCCCCAATCGTGAGAAAAAATTATTGCTCTTAAGCCCCCCAGTCTGTGTCTTATTACAGCAGCCCGAACGGCCTAAGACAGGGCTCCTAGACACAGCACTGACACAGCCCCTGCCCGCTCCAAGCTGTCAGAAGCATCTTGCCAGGCTAGCTCTCAACCCATCACCCCTGCGCAAAGACCCTCCCTGGCACCCAGCAGGAAAGAAATCCCCAGCCAGCTGGGGACCCGGCGAACAGTCTGGCCCACACTATTTTCCATGCTAATCACCTACTATTTCAGTCCACAAATCCTGTCACAATAAGGTTAATCGACTCAGGCCTACGAACACTTCCTCCTCTGCACAGAACCTGCCAGATGCCCTCCCCTCTACTCCTGGGGTGGGGGGACTACCCAAATATCCGCCATCCTTCAAAGCCCACCTCCCCACGAAGCCCCCCAACTCCAAGCAGCCCCCACAGGGACCACAGCGCCCTGCAGCCCAGGCACTCGGGTCCCATCGAAACACCTGACAATTAATTCCATCTTCCACCTTGAGACTGGTCCTGGACTAAGGACATGCTGCCGTTTTTCATCACACATTACTTCATTTTCCTCTGCATATGTCAACAGTTCATGTGAATTTTCAGCAAATAAGGAAAGAACATCACATAACTCCCCCCCTTGTACTTCCTACAGTGCAAAACACAACCATGCCCGTGAGAGCTATGAGACTGTTACTGGTTAAATGAACACGATCCTGGCTCCATCCTGGTCACCTTTCCCGTTAGATGAAAAATGACAGCCATCTGAATTCCTCAAGGGAGGAAGCGAAAAAGGAGACTGGTACATAAAATGGTGACAGAGCTACCAGAAAACCAGCCTGGACGCCTGTGGGCAATCAGGAGAATAAATGGAACACAAAGCAAGTAGGCAGGGCTCTTTGTGAGAACACTCACACAAACTTAACAGCCTAAAGCACACCAGTGGCCAACGCTTTTGATTCAAAGGATCAGGACAGTTTGAACTTAAAGACAGATTCACATTCTTTGGTTAGTTTTTCATTTGTGGCATCAGAATAGGAAAGAGAACAAGTACAAACGGTTGTATCTTTAGAAATAAAAATTCAGCCACATAACAGCCACCAGGACAGAAGTCTTCCTATCCCGCCTGTTTCAAAGGCGGTTCCAACTCTTTAAGTGATGTTGCTCAGTCGTGTCCGACTTTTTGCGACCCCATGGACTGTAGCCTATCAGGCTCCTCTGTCCATGGGATTTTCCAGGCAAGAGTGCTGGAGTGGATTGCCATTTCCTTCTCCAGGGGATCTTCCCAACCCAGGGACTGAACCCCGGTCTCCCGCACTGTAGACAGACGCTTAACCGTCAGAGCCACCAGGGAAGTCCAAGCAATCAGATAAATACACGAGCACAGACCCTGTCCTGCAGACACGGCACTGAACGGGACAACCATAACCACCCTGACCTCAGACGTGGGCAGTCCTCAGCACACCCAGGCAGGGCGGCCAGGCCACACGGTCAGCTAGCGCCCTGACCCCCAGTACTTAGTACCCACTGAGCAGACACAGCCAGGCTGCCCTGTCACCTCCCATCCCAGCAGCATCCAAATCCCGTGCTAAACACAAAAGACTATGGAAATACAAAGCCTCGGGAGGGAGGCTCAGGAGGGAAGGGGTACACGTGCACACACGGCTGATTGCTACTGTTGGGCAGCAGAAACGGACAACACTGGAGAGCAGTTTCACTCCGATTTTCTAAATACATTTTAAAAATATTTCAGAAAAACTCAAAAACCAATCATCTGAACAAATCATAATCCAAAAAAACTTGTCAACCACAATAAGCCTGCCAACATGCTCATGAACGAGGGCTTCCCAGGTGACTCGGTGGCCGCGTCCAAGCCAGTCCCAGGACGGAGGCAGCGGCCACTTCATCCCCAGCTCTGGGCCTGGAGGAACGCTGACCACGTGCTCCCTCTCTCAGCCAGATGTTGGACAACAAAGGAAAGCGCTGACCCCCCTGGAGCACACAGGGAGGGGGTTTGGCTCCTAACATCAGGCTCCGAGCTGGCCTTGGGCTCGACCCAACCAGCGGCCTGCTCCCCAAGACCCCGCTCAAGGCTGCCCCGGCCTCCCGCCCCACAGCGTAGTTTCCAAGTCAGCAGTTAACGAGGAGACTGTGTGGAGAGACCAGAGTGCCAGCCCCTTGCCAGCAGCGGGCTCTGGAGAGCCCAGCGGCCCCTCCGATCCCCCGGCTGCCAACAGAAAGGGAAGGCGGGCCCTCGAGGTCCGGGCAGCCCAGCTCGTGGCGAGCTGCACCTTGGTTTCCAGGGTTCCGCGGCCACACGGCAGCACACCTGCAAAGAGCCGAGTGCCTTCCAGTGTTTTCCGTGGGTCCCGTTCTCAACACTGTCTGTCCTCGGGAGGTAACAGAAGCTGTCACTCCCCCACTGTCCCTGAGACTCAGGCCTGAATACCTAAAGGTTCCTAAGGTCATGGACTGAAATCAAAAGCCAGGAATGCAGTAGCTCCAGTCCGCAGCCTGTGCTGTAAAATAAACTCCCAGTCACCCCTTTAAACTTGACCAACTAAGACTTTCACCCAAAAGGACATCACAAAATCATCTCAGCTCAGCAGGCTCGACTCTAATGACGCTTTAAAGCAAATCACTTTCAACAGGTCCAGTATGTTATTTCTGAAAAAATCATTAAGACACTGTCAATGGAACAAGAGTTACACTCCAAAAAAGAGGGGAAGAATCTAAAAATAAAAGCACGAGCTGGCCCTCAGTTCTCAGCTGTGCCACAGATGAGGAAAACTGGAGGAAGCCTTTCTGCACAACCATATGCCACCTCCAGGCCCAGCCAAGGGTGAGGCCAAGGGTGAGCTCGCCTGAGCCTCCCCAATTACTACAAACGGAAGACGGTGGGCCCCGGGGAGGCGCAAGTCCCAAAAGGCATGCGCGCAGCAAGGCGGCCTCAGGGCGCGGCGCCCTGGAGAGCTCTCAGGCTTCCCGCTCCTATGCAAGCAGCACAGCTACGGGGAGCAACTGCGCAGCAAGCGGAGCTGCTTCCGCCATCATCCCCTCAAAAGCTGACTGACAAGTGAAGCGTGCGGACTGAGACCGTCACTTCTGGTTAGCTGAAACCAAGCTAGAGAGGAGCATGGAGGCGCCCAAAAGGTGAAGCAAAGAACAGGCCCTTGGATGAAGAGGAGACTTTGGGGGGAAAGATCCACACGGCCCTCCACCAAAATCCCCGCCTCCCACTGTCTCCTGAAAGACAAGACCCCACGCTGAGTCGCCGGGAACCTCCCACCAGGCTGTGACCCCCCATGCCATGGTACAGACCAGAAAAGCATCCTCATTCTGCAAAAATGAATGGAAAGCACACCTCCTGAAATCCAGTGTTTGAACACACCGAGAAAGCGGACGGGCAACAGGCAGCCCAGCCTCAGAGCCTCAGATGGCCTTCAGCCTCCTTCAGCCCCTGCTCACGCTCTGCTCTATAAATACACATCCCCAGTCATCTCAAAATTTTACAGCCAGTTTTCACATGAGCTCTCGAATTAATTACCTGAAGCGCCAACAAGTAATCAAGGGTGATCTGGTCCTGGAAATAAAACCAAACTAATCCAATCCTGACACTGAGAGAGATGCATATTTATTGCCAGAGAGCTGACAAATCCCACACTGGATGCCAAAGCTAAAGGCAACAGGATAAAAATGCATTCACTAAGCTTAACAAACTGGAGAGCAAACAACGAGAGGGCTTTTCAGAAGCATTCGTGTCTGTACAACATTCAGACCCACTCCATATGCAAAAGTCTTAAAAATACACACAGGAGTGACGCTGCACATGCGCCCCAAGAGCCACGCCGGAGAACGCGCTGTGCCGAAGCGCAGGAGAGCTGGAGGCTAGCCAGCCAGCGCCAGGCAACGGTGAACAGGCTTCCTGTGAAATACTACACAGCGCTGGAAAAGCGAGGAGGGGAACACGGGAGGACGCGAGGAGAGGGGCACGGGAGCACGCGAGCACGCGAGGAGGGGGGCACAGGAGGACTCGAGGGAGAATCCAAGACCCCGATGCAGACACAGCAGTCACTGTGACAGGCGCAAACACGTAGAACTAAACCAGAAGAGTTCAGTGGTGTAAAAATACGTGGCACATGAAGAAAAGCAAAACAACAGTCAACGCAAGACACGAGGCAGGTGTAAGGGGAGGCCAGGACTGGGGACCCATACCCTGCAAAGTTCAACAGCCACGGCCTTTTCCTTAAGCTGACGGCTGGACACCTGAGTAGCTGCTCTAGGATGACTCATTCCTTACCCCATACTCTAAAACTTCATACAGGCTTTTCTTTTTCTTTTTTTCCTGGCCGCTCCAAAGCATGCAGGATCTTAGTTCTCCAACCAGGAACTGAACTCGCGCTGCCTACATTGCAAGTAGAGGGTCTTAACCACTGGACTGCCAAAGTGAGAAAGTGAAGTCGCTCAGTCGTGTCAGACTCTGCGATCCCTCGGACTGTAGCCTACCAGGCTCCATCTGTCCATGGGATTTTCCAGGCAATAGCACTGGAGTGGACTGCCATTTCCTTCTCCAGCTGATCTTCCCGACCCAGGGATCGAGCCCAGGTCTCCCGCATTGTAGACAGACGCTTTACAGTCTGAACTATCAGGAACTGCCAGGGGAGTCCCAAAAACTTCATACATGCTTTTTACCAATTCTGCATTTTCCCCAAAATCACCGTTTCCCCATCCTACTATACAGAAACTGAATAAAGCTTGATGGAAGCATAAGAAATAATTGTAAAGCAGAAAACCACAAAATAAAGGGTGGGGGTTGGAGGGAGAGAAGCTCTCTCTGTAGCTATAAACCAACTTAAAAGGAGGCCCTGCCTTTAATCCCCAGGACTTGCAGGGCGTGTCTGTGCTCCTGACCGACTCCATCCACAGCACAGGCCACTCCAACCGGTGAGATCCTGTCACTGGGAACCGCCCCGTTCAGCAAGTTTTCAAAACCGGTCAACCAGACTCGTTTTTTTGAAAAGAGTCTCTCTCCGATTCTGTCTCACTCCACAAACAAGAACCGTTTTTCCCAGAACAAAGGCAATTTTCAAACAAACGCTTCAAATGAAAAGATGACACAGAACTCCCTCTCGATTTTGCACCTGAAACAAAGCACCTGAAATTAACCAAAGAAAGCCTTCGGAGCCAAGGCAATAATCAGGAGAATCACCCGGGCCTGTAAAACCGCGAGAGCTGGAAGAATAGGAGCGTCTTAAATCCACTAAGCATATTTAAGGCCTAACCAGTAACAAGGTTACCCAGTTCTTCAAAACTGGAATTAACCGAAGGGGGCAACTCGGATGAAGCCCGATCCATCCGAAAAGCATGCTCATTACGGAATCTCACACTCGGGATTCGGACACACTGGAGAAGGGCAGGGGTCACAAGGGTTTCGGCCCGGGGCTCCCGCCCGCACAGGACCGCGTCCGGCCCGCGGGGTGCAGGGGCGCGCCGACCCTCGCCGCACCTGCGGGACCGGCGCCCCCCAACCCCGCGCGCGGGGACACCGCACAAAGGCCCGCGCGGCCCCTCCCCCGCGCCCGGCCCACCTCGGCCGTAGGCCTTGGCGCAGATCCACTGCAGGTTGGCGGCGATCTTGGCCCGCGCCGGGTCGTAGCGGTCCAGCGGCACGATGTCCACGGCGCCGTCGGGCGCGGCCTCCATCCTCCTCCAGCCCTCCCCGGCCGGGCAGCCGCCCGCGTCCAC
>SJYF01000549.1:311991-327445 GCA_006410515.1 Procapra przewalskii | reverse complement strand
GGGGGTCACTGCAGCGGGGGCTGGGGGGCATCCAGGGACTCTAGAGAGCCTGGGTTGCGCTATGTTTTTCTAAAAATACCATTTTTTATTTTCAAGATGAACAGCAAGAATGTGGTTATTAATTTCACTATCATTCTTTAAAGAGATACAAATTATACATGCTTTTTTATACCATATCATATTTCATAGACAAACAAGCGCCGAGGCAACCCTTACAGAGACTAAGAGCCACCAGCCAACCAAGCCTCCTCTGGGCACGGCCCCGGCCTGCTGGGTGCTATCTACACTCTCCCAACCGGATCACCTGCTGGAGCTGGTTTTTCAGAGCTGGAATGGAGTCATCACACAGGAGGCTGTCACACCCAGGCAGGACCCAAGCTCTGGGGGCCCGCAGTGACTCGGGCCCCAGCCACCAGAACCCTGCAAGGGCGGCAACCGGGCGTGGCAGCCGAGGTATCGCCCAGGGACATCTGTGTGACGGGCAGGTCCCGCCCCACAGGGCAGGAGCAAGGCACATACCTAGTAAGGTTTTTGGGTTGGTCAGGCCCAGCTGCACCACGGGGTTGTCCAGGATGGCCTGAAACAGGGGGCTCTCAGGGTCGATGCCCTTGTCCAGCTCCTCGGGAGAGGGCCTGCGGTCGCCCAGCAGCCACTCGCACTGCGAACACAGGAGGAACGGGGTCAGTGCCTATGGTCCCCCGCCAACCTCGACGCTGCGGCAGGGGCTCCAGGGCTGCCCCAGCGGCCAGGGGCCCTGAGGGAAGGGCCAGTCCAGCCTGGCTGTCCCTGCAGACGCAGGCGCTGCAGCTCAGGGCACGGCTGGAGCTCTGCAGCCCGAGTGCACCCCAGCGCCCTGTCACGGGAAGTGGCCGGGGCGTAACCTCACGGGCTCATCCAGGAACGACTGAAGCCCAGGCCCACCTTGCCTCCTGGGCCACATGGGCCTGGCTGAGTCTGCTTCCCAAGTGGCCCAGCGTCACCCCCCAGCCCCTCCCCGGGCTCTCGGTCAGCAGTGGGTAAGTGTCCACAGGGTGGCATCGTCTCGGTGTCAGTGTAACCCAATATACAAGCTTCACACTCACCTGTAGAACACATCCCTTTCTCTAAGGGGCAGAGCCCAGGATTTTCCCAGTACTTTGAAGTCTGTACGCTGTTTGAACCACCTACCCCGTTGCTGCACCTCAAAAGGACAGGAGCCGCCTGCACAGGGAGGTGCCCGCACACCCAGGGTGCCCAGGCTGCACGCGGTACTTACAGCGGCGTTCTGCTGGTTGTTGCTCACTCTGAGGGCGTCGATCACTTCCTTCTCATCGAAGCCCATCTCCATCAGGGAAATGACAGCCTGCAGGAGTGGCCACAGGCTCAGCGCCGCGCTCGCAAGCCCACAGCGCCCACGAGGCCGAGCTGCAGCACGTGGCAGGGGATGTCCCAATGGTTCGATCCCTGGTCTAGGAAGATCCCACACGCTCCGGGGCAACGAAGCCCGTGTGCCGCCCGCAGCTACAGAGGCTGCGGCGTTCCGGAGCCCGGGAGCCGCCACTGCCGAGGCCCACGTGCCCAGAGCCGGAACTCCACGACAGGAGACGCCACCGCAACGAGAGCCTGGGCACCACGGCCGGAGCGGCCCCTGCTCTCCGCAGCTAGAGAAAGGCCACGCACAGTGACGAAGACCCAGCGCGACCAGAGATGAATACACCTTAAAAAATAGATTAAAAAAAAACCCACCAGGGTTTCTATTTCAAGACCGTTTCCCTATGGCTTCAGGGGGACGCTTGCTGGCTCTGTGAACGACAGAGGGGCAGAACCGCGGCTCTCTCCTGGAGGCTCACTGTCCTGCCCAGGTCCCGCCAGGTGTGTCCCCGTGACTTGAGAGTGGGACTGTCCCCACCACCTCACACGGCCCCCTCCAGAGGGGCTGGCCAAGTGGGAGGAGCAGGTCAGAGAAAGGGCACATCAGCCACTCCCATTCGAGTGGAGACAGAAACGTCAGTGATTTCTGAAACCAGGAGAGATTTTCTTCACACTGTATCTTTGAAAAAAAAAAAAAAGAATAACCCTGAAATTAATTCTAAATGATTATTAACAAGATCTAAGCTGTAGGTTAGACGTAAGTTGGTTTCTGGAGGAAGCAACGGCCCAGTGCTCAGGGGTGGTGGGGGGACTGCTACATTTTTAGGACAAAAATCACGTAACACCTCCTTCCCTTTATCCTTGACTTCTGTGCATGACCTTTGACAGGCCTTGACACAACCACAGAAAGGTAAGGCCTTCACCAAAGTTGCAAGGGTTTCTCTTAACTCTCAGCAAGTCAGACCCTGCCTTTGAAGCCCGATGCTTTCCCCCAACCTCCCCCCAGGTGTTAGCTGGCTTCACGCCACCAGCCCCCCCGTCTGCCTGGGGACACTCACGCGGCCCTGGCACGCTCTGGCTTCATGGACCTCACCCAGTTCACCCTGCAGTCAACCTGGATGGCTTCGAAGAGAACTCAACCGAGGCAGCAGCTGCCTGTGAGGACGACTGGAAGCAGGGTTTACCTGGAGCCGTACCGTGCGCAGTGAGTGCTCGGGTCAGTCCTTTCTGCCAGGGACCCCTTCCTCTGCTCTGCTGGGCCGTTCCCCACCTTTGGCCCGTCAGCGCATGCTGCAGGCACAGCCCCCCCGCAGTGCTTGATCTGCCAGGGACCCCCTTCCTCTGCTCCGCTGGGCCGTTCCCCACCTCCGGCCTGTCAGCACACGCTGCAGGCACAGCCCCTCCGCAGACATCCACGTCACATAAAATCGCCTGGAGTCCACTCTGAAACCCAAGGGTAGGAGGGCCTTTTCCATGAAGTGTCAACATAAACCGCCCTCTCTCCTCACTTCTGTCTCGGCCCCAGGACTGCTGAGGGGCATTCCAGATGCTCCCCAAGCCCTTCTCCCCAGACCTCTGGGAAGGACCCCGTGTGGCCATGCTGAGAGGCGTGGAAGGACCAGCCCCTCCACCTGCCAGGCGCCCCCACTACCTGTCAACACGCACCCGGGCATCTGCACGGAACATCTGCTGAGAGGCCCTCGTGCCCGCAGGCTCCGCACAGTCACTGCCCTGTCCGCGGTGGGACAGGGAGCGGAGGCAGCTGAAGGTCTGTCTCAAGTCCAAGCCTTGCTCTCCAACCTGCTCTCCCCGGGATCTGAGCTAACGTCTCGTCCTTACCAGACCCTCCCCGACTGGTTCAGGATGACAGACCCCGGCCCTTCAGGCCTCGACACCCTTTTGGGAAAAGGAGCGACTTAAGATGGTTAAGAACGACAACCCAGAGGAGGAAAGGCCTTTAAGGTGGTGGCCGTGAACGACCCCCGTGGAAGGCGTGCGGCCCAAGAGCAGACCCACGGGAGAGGCTGCCCTTCCCGAACAGGGTCCAGGCCAACTGACTGGGCTCCCGAGAGACCAAGACAAAGAGACACACTTCCGGGACCGAGAAACGCCGGACTAAAGTAGCCCGTGTGCTTTTGCACGCGGAGCTCAGCTCAAGGGAAGATCCCACAGGAACGGAGACAGAGCCACAGCACCCTGGCCTCCCAGAGGGTGTGCCCTGGGCGCGGGAGCAGGCCCAGCGGTACGCACGGGACGCAGACCTGGGGTCCATGCCGGGGGAAGCTGGAGCTGGACTCCAGGACCCTGACCAGGGTCTGCATCCCACAGAGAGGGCCCCGCCCCACGGCGGACTCTCCGCACGGCCCACGAGACCTGCTGATGAACACGAGAGCCAGCCCTGTCTGAGATCATGCTTAACCCCACAGACGCACGCTCTGAATCAGCTGCAGGGGGCACCCCATGGCCTGGCCGCACGGGTTCCCATGGAAACGAGCCCACAGGTGAGCCCAGGACGAGGCATCAGGCCCCGAGAAACTGGGGCCACAAGCAAAGTCAGGAGGACATGAAGAACTGGAGCCCTCACACCTGGCGCTGACGGAGCCGTGACCTGAGAGTAAACAGGATGTGCTCAGTGCCAGAGGCGCCCAGAGACCAAATTAAACAATGAAAAAAGAGAACAATGAAAAAGAACAGGGAGATGGAAAAGCATCAAATACAAGGCGACGGTGAAGAGGCGGCAGCAAGGACACTCAGGTCAGCAGGCAGAGTCCAGCCAGAGGCTGTGGGGCCCGGGCCCGTGAGTCCCCAGAGGCTGCGCTGACACGCCTGCCCAGCCTCCTGCTCACAGGGCGGCCACGCAGCCGGTGGGTGACCCTCGGCCTCTGGACAGGGCCCCCGCCTGACCCCATGGCTCGAGGACACTTATAAACTTCAGACTGGAGACTCCATGCTTGAGTCTGTCCAGAGCGCTCCCAGCCTCGCCCCCTGCAGGGCCGGTGGCCTGGCCTAGGGGCCGCAGCTTCCCCCGCAGGACCCGCCTTGGAAGGACCAGCCCCTCCACCTGCCAGGCGCGCCCACCACCTGTCAACACGCACCCGGGCATCTGCACGGAACTCCCTTTTCCTCCGGATCTTCTTGAAGATCTCCGTCAGCTCATCTCTGGCCTCTTCCCCCTCCTCACTGGTCCCGGCGGCAGGGGCGGCCTCAGCGCCCGCCTCTCCCTGTGAGGCTGGCCCTGGGAGCGGAGTGTCGATGGTGGGGTCCTCTGCGTGCTCGATGAGCCACTCCATGGCCTGGGGCACCGACATGCTGGAAAGTAAGACGGCCCCTGAGCACCGACGCGCTGCGAGGGAAGATGGCCCCTGAGCACAGACGCGCTCCAAGGGAAGATGGCCCCTGAGCGCCGACCCGCTGCAAGGGAGGACGGCCCCTGAGCGCCGACCCGCTGCAAGGGAGGACGGCCCCTGAGCACCGACGCGCTGCGAGGGAAGACGGCCCCTGAGCGCCGACACGCTGCGAGGGAAGAAGGCCCCTGAGCGCCGACACGCTGCAAGGGAGGACGGCCTCTGAGCAGCACCTCAGGCCAGGGAACCGGGCCTTTGCGTCCCGAGAAAAGGCTGACTTTGTGGCTTCCCAGCGCAAGCTGCCTAGTCCTGTATGAGGATCTAACGCAGCACGGTTGAAGCCCCGGCCCCGCCCTAACCTGCCACAAGGCGCAGCCAGAACAGATGCCCAGGTGCAGAAAGCCACGGAGCCAAACCCAGGAGGTGCCCAAAAGAGATTGGATCCAAAGCGAAAAAAAGAGCCCGCTGACCACCCCTTGGTTACAGACGATTTATTTCAGAACTCAACACACCGAAGGGCAAGCAACTAACAACGGGAAACTCCAGGAGACTCCCAGGACACCACTGCCTACTACACCGCAGCCCTCCTCAGCCCCGCCGGAACAGGCTGTGACCCGAGCTCCCGGAAAACGAGAGCCTGGTGAGGTACACGCCCACTGTCCCATGCCACGCTCCCAGTAAGCGGGTCCACCGCACACCGCCCTCCAAGACCTGGAGGCGGCCAGTGCCGTGATTCCGGAACACGCGTCCGGGTCCTCTACCGACACTCACGCACACTGGAGGCGACTCAGGCACGGGGCCCGGGGCAGAGGGCGTCACCCGCGGGGGGCCCAGACGTACTGGTTCAGCCGCAGGGCCTTGGCCGCCCTGGTCTCCGGGAAGCCCATTTCCGTGAGCTGCCGCAGGGCCGCCTCGTCCACGCGCTCGTCCTCATCCTCGTCCAGCATGGCTGCAGGTCAGACACGGCACCGTGAGGGCTCAGGGCGTGCCCGGCTGCACAAGAGGTGCTTCCCCGAGCTCCCCTTGGGCCCAGCCCCCCGCCTGAGCACCAGACGTTTGTGGCTGACCTCTTACACCTCAGAAAACCCGAGAGAGACCCATCAGCTGTCGCCGTGCAGGCACGGGCAACGGTGTGAGGCGTCCACCAGGCCCCGTCTACTGCCCTTCCTTGGGGAGTGTGAGCAGTGGCGGCAGAGGGTGGGCCTCCGCCCGGGCCTGCTCCTACCGTTTGCCTTCCTAAATAATTCCACGGCATCCGGGTTCAGTGCCAGCAACTTCTGAGCCACCTCGATGAGAGACACCAGGATTTTCCGGAGCTCCGTCTGGAACTGTGGTGAAAGCACAAGATGCTTGACAAAGCTGCCTGGATCTGAGACAACACCCCTGGCCCAAAACTCCCGATCCGGGAGTCAGGTCATGCCCAGATCACCCGGCAGAAGAGCACCAGGCCGCTCAGCAGGGCGGGCGGGAGAGGACCCATCGCTCAGCTCCAGCCCAGAGGAGGCGTCTGGCCCACTGGCCGCTAAGCGAACAAAACAGGCAGGTTCCACGGGTTCCACTGATGTGGGCCTCCAGCATGCAGTGCAACCAGTTCATCTTCTCAACACAGTGGGGGCTGCTGGCAATGTCACCAGAAACCCACCAATTCCCGTCTCCCCAACAGTGAGGCTCAGCCGCAGTGAGAGACACGCGCTGGCCAGTGAGAGACACACATGCCCAGGTCCCAACGCCCTGGCCAACACAGAACTCTCTGGAGGAGACCCTCAGAGGCGTGTTCCTGAACTGACCAGCTCGTGGCAGAGCCCACAGACTGACCCGCAGTGTTGGGGGCGCCACCCCCAACTCTTGCCCAGCGGGCGCCGAGTCCTGGCCCAGCCCTGGCTCGGGAGCACTGGAAATGCTCTGCTCTAACTCAGAACCTTCCGATCCAAAATAAGCAAGAGTCAGATTTCTCGCTAAAAGGTTTTTGCTCAACTCAGAAAATTCACATTTCCACATAGTATCGAATCCTACTGGCCCTGCCATTCAACATCTCTTTAAACCTTTTATCTTGAGTTAATTTGCCTACAAAAAACCTTCAATATAGCGCAGAGTTCCTGCACCCCCCTACACCCTGCTTCCCAAGTGCTCTCAGGTCTCCTCAGGCCCCTGTGGCCACAAAGCCCCAGCGGGCACTCACGTCCCTCGCGCTGGTCTGCACCACGGCCCGGTCCATGTTGTGGGAGGGCAGGCTGGCGGTGGCTCGGAAGATGGCGTCTCTGTCCGGTGCTTTCTGCTCTTGTTTCTTCTAACACAAGAGAGGAATAAGAAGATCAGATGTGAGTGTAAAAGCGGCGAAAGGCAAGACTGGTCTCTGAACAAACAGCTCTAACCGGGGAGCACGAGTCCTGGGAGCTGGAGCCACACGCCCCTGACACGCAGGGAGGCTTCTGGAAGGTTCTGTGCGTGGCCTCAGGAACAGAACACTGGACGGTCACGGCCTGCTGGCCCTGGAGCACAGTGGTACAGGGTGGGGAAGACAGATACTGCCTCCCGGGTCACAGAACGACCATCTCACGGGATCGACGGTTGGGCGGGCGGGCAGACCGCAGAGGGGCCATGGAGAATCCCTGGATGCAGCCTGAGAAGCCCTGAGCCCAGGAGGAGAGGCACCATGCTGGCGCTGGACGGCAGGCCCAGCCCCATGCCACTTGGCTCCTGGGGTGTTGGGCAGGAGGATGTGGGTGCAGGCAGGGGGCATGACCCACCAGGCCCAGAGCAGCCAGTGAGCCCCCAGGGCCTCTGACAGGGGCCTGGAGAAAGTCTGCAACGAGCACGACAGAGACAGAAGTGGGGAAATGGGGTGAAGGAGAGAGACATGCAGGGAAGAGAAGGACGGGCTTGGAAAGCAGAGCGCGAGGCTGCACAGTGCAGAGAGGCAGGAGGGCAGGGGACGCTGCGTCACTCGTCGCAGGACAAGCATCCGACTAGAAACCAAACACCTCTCAGAAAGCAGGTCCCACATCCACAGGAGTGCCAGGGAGAGAAGAGAAAGTGAGGCGGGGAAAGTACCAACGAGTGCCCAGAGAACTTCCACAATCTCCAGGGTCAACGTGCGAGCAGTCTGGGAGGGGCACAGAGAAAGGAGAGTGGGGCTAACCAGCTCTACCGCCAGCCCCGGAAACGCCTTAGGGACCCCCTGGGGACACCCCGGGGACCGGGGCGCAGGCCCATCGAGCGCATGCGCTCCCTCAGCAGCCACTGACAGCTGCACACAGGGCCTCCAGGCCTCCACCTCTCAGAGATGCAGGCGGGAGTCTGGCCCAACCCAGGAGAACCAGACGTTTGACTCTAGCAGGCACAAGGGCACCACGGCCCCAAGACCCCACTCCTGCACTCACGGCTGCCTGACCCGGGGCCCATGAGCGGGCGGGCTGCAGCTGGGGGCCAGGGCACAGCACAGGGCACAGTGACTGGAGGACAGGGCCCTTGGGGGGGCCTGAGCTAATTGGGTGAGTCCATAAACAGGATGGGCGGGGCTCACCGTGGTCATCGAGATTAAAGCAAGAGGGACCCCACTGGCTGCTCTGAAGACGTGGGGAACTGCAGGCCAGGAAGGAGGTGGCCTCCAGGAGTGGAGGGTGGTCCTGGCTCACGGCCAGCAAGTAAATGGGACCCCAGCTCTTCAAAGTGCCAGAATAGGATTCCGCCGAACACCCCAAAAAAGCCGGAAGCAGAGGCTCCCAACAGGAAGGCAGACCCGATTCCAGCTCCCGAGCACAGGGGCCAGCTGGGCCTGCCCAGCACGGACCCAGCAACCTGTGTGCTACCGGGGCTGCTCCGAGCCGACAGGCCCGCGGTCAGGAAGTGCGCAGACCGGGGAGCTGCAGCAAGAGCGGCACGGGGGCAGGCGGGCAGCCCCACGCAGACACCTGACGCAGATGGACGGGCTGGAGGAGCTGAGGGGTGGCTCCCGGAGTGGGTGCCAGCAGACCGCCTCCCACCTGTGACCCCGGTTTCAGACGGGTGTATCAGTTTGGGAGCAGAATCTGAAAAAATGAGTGGTAAGCCTACACAGAGAACAAACAGAACGAGGAAGCAACTACTGGCTCCAGGAAAAACGAAACTGCACTCAAAACAAGGAGCGCTCACCTTTAGCAAACTGCTCAGGGCAGAGAGCGAGACTGACGCAAGGACGGCAACGGGGCTCGGAGCCTTTGACCAAGACTCAGAGGAGCAGGGGGTGACGGGGGAGGAGCTACCCAGATCACCAAGGAGCAACCAACAGAGTCTCGAGTTGAGAATCCAAGAAATAACAGCCCGGGATGCTGCTCAGAGCCAGGAGGAGAATTGCGGAAGACAAGGCCAGAAGAAGGCGGAGCACTCGCCTCCGGGCGCGTGACTCGGGGGGAGAAGCGCCCGCTGGCTCACTGCAGCGTCCCGAGTGGGTGTGGCTTTCTGAGTACATGTGCCACTCTGACCTCAAAAACGAGCTACTCACCAAGACAGGCAGGATTGTGTTTACAATATTTCACCTGACAGATACACAGAGAAAAGGTGAGGGTCACCACCTGGCACGTCACCCAGGGCCGCGGGGGTGACGGGAGCCCGCCTGGCACGCCACCCAGGGCCGCGGGGCTGATGGGAGCCCGCCTGGCACGCCACCCAGGGCCGCGGGGGTGACGGGAGCCCACCTGGCACCTCACCCAGGGCCCCGGGGGTGACGGGAGCCCGCCTGGCACGCCACCCAGGGCCGCGGGGGTGACGGGAGCCCGCCTGGCACGCCACCCAGGGCCGCGGGGGTGACAGGAGCCCGCTGTCACCACAGTCACTGCAGTTCAGGGAGTTGCCAGCGACCAAAACAGTAACCTGAGAGCCGGGCCGCCCGCAGTTCTGGGAAGCAGGCCTGACTCGGAGGCCCCCTCCGTCTCCCGGAGACGGGCGAGCGGGATGCCCACGCCCAGGCATGTGTGGCTGCAGATAAGCAGGGCCTCCCCCTGCGGCTGTCCCACAGGAGGCCCCGAAAGAGCTCGGGCCACCACAGGCCCAGGGCCCAGCCCAGAGAGGCTGGCCTGCTTAGGGGGTGAACGCTCTCCCGAGCATTTCGAAGCGCTGAGCAGGACCCTTTACCCCTTGAGCTAAGCAAAGGCTGGCGTTCGGCCCCGGGCACAGCGGGCACCTGGCCTGAGCGCTAGAAAGGGCCTGTTGACAGAACGCGTCTGCTGCCGCACGGGGGAGCCTCCTGGACCAGGCTGAGGGGCGAGCCTCTGGGGCGGCCGCCACACACGGAGCGCGGGCACGGCTCTCCCAGGGCACCTGCGTCGGGGCCGGGGGGTCTCAGCCGAGCGCCAACTCCAAGGCCACAGCAGCCCGTCCCGCGAGAGCCAGACAGGATGGGTGGCCCGGCCTCGCCGGAACCAGCCCCGCAGCAGGCTGGCACCCCGCGCTGCTCCCGCACGTGTGTGTCACGGGGGGTCTCCAGCGACTTTCTGACCTTCTAACTTCAGGAAGTGAGAGGAGGAGGGATGGGCGCTCGAAACTAAATCCGACCCGGGGAGCAGGCAGCACGCACCTCTCCGTGGCCCGAGAGCGGAGCTGGTCACCGGACCCGCCACGAGGCGCGGCGCCGGTCAACAGGCCGCCTGGCCGCGACGAGAGCCCGCGACCACGGGACCCGCAGGACGCACAGCCAGCCAGCCTCAGAAGTCTCTTTCGAGTCTCCCCCAACAGACAGCGCCAGTTCCAAACTCTGAAGCTTACCTTTTCTTCTGTGGAGACTTCGGCCATCTTGGGGAGGGGGGCTGGAGCGCGCTTTCGGATCAACAGTATCACATCTGGGGAAAATGGCATGGCGAGCTGGTTACTATCTCACACACAGGGAGCGGCACAGAGGGCACCAGGGGGACCCAAGGGCCGAGGAGCGGGGCTTCCTCTGGGCACCTCCCCCACGAGGGTCCACAGAGGCCCACTCTCCCTCGGCCCCCAGGCCTGCCGACCTTGCTTCCCTACAGGCTTTGGCCTGGCAAGACCCTGGCTGAGGGGACCAGAAGGGACTGGTGTGCTTGTTTTAACGGCTCTGTTTTGAAAGCCTGGGAGGTCAGAGCGTCTGGTCTTAATCCTCAATGCTAAGGCACCCAGGGTGTGGTCAGCGCCCGGCTAACTGTGCCTGTGCCAACCAGACACCCAGGGAGGCCGATAAACAATATTCTAGCCTTTCCAAAGCAGGCCACAGAAGGGAATCTCACAAATAAAATCGTGCTTTGAATGACACAGAAAGCCCAACTTTTCTCCGCAAGCGCCTCCACGCAGGAGACTCAGAGTCAGTCGACAGACGTGCATGGTAAGAGCGTCTTCCTAGACGTTTAGAACAACCCACAGCTGCGCTTTCCTGTCCCGTAAGTAAGGCCCGCAGCAGCTCTGGGGACCTTGGCTCTGCGCGGAAATAGCCTGAGGAGCAGCGTCCACGTCTGGCTTCTCCAGAAGGCTGCGGCTCTTTTATTGCGGGGCGCACACTTTGTTTTACAAAGGGGAATGGAACCCTGTGGCTGCTGCGGCCCCCTGCTCAGCCTGCTTGGGACGGGGACCCCTTGCCCCCTTACCCTCGTCCTGGACGTGCTCCTCCAGGAGGGTCTTGGCGTCACTCAGCACCCTCTCAGATGCGGCGTGTATTAATTTGTGATGGGTCACATTCTTGGGGTCTTCTAAGCTCCCAGGCACACACTAGGAAACAGAAAAAATCATAGAACGTATGTCAGGACAGAAGATAAGTTGATCACGATACTGATAATACAGGACCTGACACCCCAAGCCAAGCCGAGAACTTACTGGTTTTCTTACCAGCTGAGAGGCAAAGCCAAGAGGAAACCAGAGAACCCTAGCAACGGTGGAGACGCCACAGCCCCTAGTCCCTGCGGGCAGTGACCTGGCCACTGGGCCGCCAAGTGCTCCTCAACAGGCTCATGGCTCAGACGCAGAACGCCCTGCTGCCCACCAGAGGCTACCCGAACTGCCTCCTTCACATGGGAAGATCTGGAGAGTGATTTAAAGATGCAAACAGCAGGCCTGCTGTCTCCGAAGAACCTAAACATCCAAGTGTCGTCTGGGGTGTGGTCAGCACCCGGCTAACTCTGGCTGGGCCAACCAGATGCCGTGGAGGTCGGCAGACAACATTCCAGCATTCCCCAAGCAGGCTACTTCCTTGTGGGAATCTTGCTCCCCACCGTCCACCGGGGCACTTGATGGAGCCCAGCGACACGGCCGAGAGCAGCTGGTCCCTGGGGAGCAGGCCGTAGGGCCCTGACCACGCAAACACCCACAACACCCCGAGCAGACAGGATGGCCTCAGCTCAGTCCCCAGCCCACGGAGTGACGGGCACAGGGACCCCAAAGTAAGCTATAGATACAGCGGGCAGGGCCTGCCTGGCAGCTGGAGGGGGTCACCTGGTATGTGGCTGTGTTACTGATCGACAGCCCAGAAACCCCAGAACACACAATGCAGGGGCAGAGGGGCTGAAGCCGAGGCTGCCCCAACGCAGGAGGCGCAGCAGCCCCAGGTCCGCACCACCCGCTCAGCTCAGCGGGGCCGCCTTCCCACCCCCCTCTGCCATCAGATGCCCCGGACACGTGACTGCTCACCCCGAGGGAGAAGCTAAACCTGCACTTCACCTCTCAATACTGGTGTCTGAAGACCAACCAGAATTTTCAGCAGTCCAACAGGAAAGAGGGCTCATGAGGGCTTCAGGGCTACAGATGTACGCAAGCCGGGGTGCGGGGGTTGGCGGGGACAAAAGTGGAAACCAGCCAATAGTAAGACACACTCTGACCACGTATGACAGAGACACCCCTCCCTGGAATCTCACGATGGCTCTGCTCCCAGAAATACTGGGTGTGCTTCTTCTAATTCTAAAATCTGCAGGCTAGCTGGTGTGCCAAGTTCAGGATGCAGTCTATGAAACACAATTTTCCAAAACAATCCGCATACTGGCTCCTGAAAAAAAAAACCGTCCTCTGCAGCCTGTCAACAGGCGCCAGGAGGAGAACTCAAGCGTGAGTCCCCAACACTGCGCCTGCTCATTCGCGCTCTCCCTTGTTCCCGGCAGAGGCACTGGAGCGAGCTGGGCCCTGGCAGTGGGAAAGCCGACCCGAGCCCATGGCTGGGCCATGGCCCCAGCGGGCCCGCTTCCGCCCGGAGGACTGGAGACGGCCTTTCTTCCCCTTGACATCAGTGTCATGTGAAGACACGCCTTGGCGTGGTGCCCTGCCAGCAGGCTGCGGGCTGGCGAGCTTATCACACAGAAAACACCCACCACGCCGCAGGGCGCCACTGTCTTAAATCGTGACCCTCTGGTTACACAAGATAACTTACTCTGCCCCGTGATCTAAGCTTGGGCTAGAGACCACCATGGTGGTCCCAATCGACACAAAACCAAGAAGGGAAAGGCCACAGTGGCAATCCATTTCTGTAAAAGTTATGATAATAAACCTTCACTAACAAAGCTGCTTCATTCATTTGAAAACGCATATGCATAACGAAAAGTATAAAAAAATCAGTAAGTTCCCAGGGGTCCTGTGGTGGGAGGAAGCCCACAGTGTCCCCTCTGGGTAGAGGGGCAGGAGGGAGGGACAGAGAACCCCGGCTCGGGCACGCAAGGGAGGGGAGCCAGGCAGGAGGACCCCAAGCGGAGCGGTGACACGTGATCTAAGCTTAGTGCACGGGTTTCCGGGGTTACGGTCAAGCACACAACTCGAGAACCCAGTTTCCTAACTGGAAATGCCTCTGACGGGCTCACAAGGCCGCGAACTCTGCCCCCAGGACGGCACAGGCATAGAGATGTGAGGACCTCCTGACAGCTCAGCTGAGTCCCAAAATGCATGCCGGTATTTTTTGGCTGTGGAAGTCCCTTGCTGCTTGCCCTCCACTCACCTTGGCCAGGAATAAAATCTACAGGGTGGAGTAAGATCTCTGTTCAAAGCAGGATAATGCCAGAAAACATCCCAAATGATACGCCTCAGTACTTACCGGAATAAAGATATCGGCAGCATAATGTGAATAGTTAGCCTAACGAAACTGGTCCCCTCGTTAACCCCAGGTGCTCCTGAAATCCTTAGCAAGCCTCCATGAATAAGAGTTCTTGCTTCGTTTTCCCTCCAGAGCATAACATTTTGATGGCTATGCCAATCCTTCCCATTGGTGAGTTAAACTAAACGCCACACCCATGTGCCCGCTGGCCCCCCAGCCTGACTCAGCAGGTGGCAGGCCGCCTCCGCCACGCAGCCCTCTCGACTGACAGTCTGGCTCC
This sequence comes from Procapra przewalskii, assembly GCA_006410515.1. Lineage (NCBI taxonomy): Eukaryota > Metazoa > Chordata > Mammalia > Artiodactyla > Bovidae > Procapra > Procapra przewalskii. The sequence goes on along the minus strand of SJYF01000549.1, from coordinate 313,473 downwards.
GTTGACAGGCATGCCCTGTTCGGTCGTGCCCTGGCTTTATTTTGCTTCCCGGATACTGGGCTTTTCACAAACTGAAGGTCTGTGGCAACCGTGTGTCCAGCAAGTCCACTGGTACCATTTTTCCAGTGGCATTATTTTTTAATTAAGGTATTCCAGCCCTCAAGGGGCTCCTGTGCTGAGCGGGTGGACACAGCATCTCAGAGAGGTTTGCACTGGGCAAGCAGCGAGCCTCGCTCTAATGGTCTGGGCGCTCAGGGGCTCCCTCCCAGCCTTCCCGCTGAGTGCTGTCGTGGGGGTTTTTAGTGAAGTCACCCGTCACTGCGTCAGAAATAGAAACGGCCAAAGCATCGTTGCCCAAGTGTGTGAGCCCACATCCCCCTCCTCCCTGACGTGAGACCAAGACGCTATTCACATCCAGAGTTTTCCGGAAGGGGACTCTGGCAACCAGAATGCTCGGCCTGCTTGCGACAATCACACAACTCCACAGAACCAGACTCCCAGAAGGACTCGACAGCGTTTTGCGGGCGTCACTAAACAACAGCTGCACGCCTGTCCTTGGAGACCACACTAAAATCAAGAGCCAGGGCTAGACTCTTGGTGGGCCCAGAACAAACGTGTGAGTCCGTGGCATACAGGCGCACTTTTTACGTGAAATGAGCAGTAAGAGGCTGTGGCCTCCTTTGTCCTAAACTCTGACATGGAGACACTAGACTGTGCAAAGGATAGAGTTTCCTGAGGCAGCCTGAGTCACACGGACTGATGTCTTGGCCTGCCTTACAGAGTCGAGAAGCTTCGAGAGACAGACAAAGACTAGAACTCTGAGGAACGTACAAGGGGTGCTTTACCTGAACAAACTTTAAGAAATGGCCCTCTCCCCGACCTGCCCGCATAATGCACGTAAAGGCCGAGGACAGCAAGGGGTGCATGGACCAGTTCGGCCAAGCCACACCATTTTAAGTGACTGCAGCCGCGGTGAGGGGGTGAGGGGGTGCGGGGGCGCCCCAGTGGCCAGAGCCAGGCGCCAGCCCCCATGCCAGCCCCAGGAAACGGCTCCAAGCAGCAGGCTCTGCAAGGTCAGGGGAAGGCGCTTCTCCCAGCGGGTCTCTCTCTACCTTCTTGGGCACTAACTCCCAGCTCCGGGAACCTCGCCGCGACAGCAAGCGCGGATGGATGCATTCTAGAACCGCAGAAGGCCCCGTTCCGGCGGCGACTTGGCCTCTCCCAGCCCGCGTCCCCGAGGCGCCCCGGCCCCCCGAGCTGTCTCGAGGGGAGCTGGACCGGAAGGTAGAGGATAAAGCGCCCGGTCCGGAGCCGTCCAGCGGGCGGCGGGAGAGAGAGGGAAGCCGGGGCCCGCGGCCGGCCTTACGTGCTTGAGGCAGCGCTCCTTGAGCTTCTCCACCGAGGTGTCCTCGGTCGCCTCCTCCAGCCACTCGGCGCCGTCGGACGCGCAGACGTGCAGCCGCAGCACCTTGCCCGCAAAGA
>SJYF01000549.1:219646-231449 GCA_006410515.1 Procapra przewalskii | reverse complement strand
CTTGCTTTTTCGATGATCCAGCGGATGTTGGCAATTTGATCTCTGGTTCCTCTGCCTTTTCTAAAACCAGCTTGAACATCTGGAAGTTCACAGTTCATGTATTGGTACTGACATACAGATCAATGGAACAGAACTGAGAGTCTAGAAATAAACCCATGCATCTATGGTCAACTAATTTTCCAACAAGGGTGCCAACTGTGGGGCAGGGGGATCGTTTCAAAATATAGTGCAAGGCCCATGGATAGTCAGATGTAAAAGAATGAAGTTGGACCCTTACCTCACACCATATACAAAACTTAAAATGAGTCAAAGACCTAAATGTAAGAGTATAGCTAAAACTATAAAACACTTAAGAAAATACAGGGGTAAATATTTGTGACAGTGGAATCTGAGATATGACACAAAAAGCCCAAGGGAAAAAAAAGAGATAAATTAGATTTCATAAACATTTAAAAATTTTGTGGCTCAAAGAATCCCATCAAGAAAGTGAAAAGAGGAAGAATGGGAAGGGATATCGGTAAGTCACATTTCTGGCCAGAGACTTGTATCCAGAATATATAAAGAACTGACAACTCAACAATCACAAGACAAATAACTGAATTTTAAACTGGGCAAAGCGTGTAAAGAAACACTTCTCCAAAGAAATATATAAACGTCCAATATGCACATGAAAAGACACTGACCGTCGTTAGCCACTACAGAAATGCAAATTAAAACCACACGAAATAGCACTGCACACTGACTGGAATGGCTGTAACAAAAAAGGCAGATTAAAATTGTTGATGATGTGGTGGGATTGTAAAATGGCACAGCCATTTTCGGAAAACAGTCTGCCAGTTCTTCGAAAGGTTGAACACAGAGTTAACACATGACCAAGCAATTCCACTCCTAGGTGTCTACCCAGAAGAACTGAATACAAATGTTCATGCAGAAACTTATGCATGAATGCTCACAGTACCATTATTCATAACAGCCCAAAACTGGAAACAACACAAAGTGTCCATCAATGGGAAAATGGATAAATAAAATGTCGTCTCTCGATACGATGGCATATTGCTCACCACGGAAAAGAATGAAGTACTGATTCATGCCACAGCACGCTGCTGCTGCTGCTGCCGTGTCACCTCAGTCGTGCCCGACTCTGTGCAGCCCCATAGACGCAGCTCACCACGCTCCCCCGCCCCTGGGATTCTCCAGGCAAGAACACTGGAGTGAGTTGCCATTTCCTTCTCCAACGCATGAAACGTTGGTGAACCTTAAAAAGATGATGGTAAGTAAGAAAAGTAGACAAAAAAGGCTGCATGTTATATGATTCCATTTATAAGAAGTGTCCAGAACAGGCAATTTATAGAGACATAACGTAGACCAGTGTTGGCCAAGAACCAGGAGCAGCAAAGGTTAGGGAGGGATGGAGGAAATGAGAGTGACTGATGAAAGGATGAGGTTTCTTTCTGGAGTGATGAAAATGTTCTAAAATCGATTGTGGTGATGGTTACACAACTCTTAACAGACTAGAAACCACTGAATTTTACATGGTATGGAATTATATCTCATTAGAACTGTTACTAAAACACAGATACATCAAAATAAAATTTTATAAAACATTCAAGTGACCCACTGGAAGGCAAGAGAAAAAAACAGAGAAATAATCAAGAAACAAACAGGATCAAACAGAGAAACAAACAGAATCAAAAAATTAAGAAGTAGATTTAAGCCCCGACATATCAATAATTCCATTAAATGTAAATGACCTAAACAGACGAACTAAAAGACAGAGATTGAGCAGATTTTTTTTTTTTTAGACTCAATAATATGCTGTCAACAAGAAACTCACTTCAAGTATAATGATAAAGGCAAGTTTGAAAAGTACATATAGGGACTTCCCTGGTGGTCCAGTGGTTAGGAATTCGCCTGCCAATCAATCCCCAGTTCAGGAAGATCCCACACGTCTGGAGCAACTAAACCCACGGGCCACAATTGCTGAGCCCATGTCTGAGAGCCCGAGCTTCAGAAGAGAAAGCACTGCAAGGAGCCGGTACCGCAATTAGAGAGTAGTCCGCACTCAGCATCGAAGGCCCAGAGCAATGAAATGTAAACAGATGACTTTGCTGAACACCTGAAACTCGTACAACGCTGATGACAACTGTGTTTCAATAAACCTTCAAAATATTAAAAAAGAAAACGGGAGAGAAAAAGCCAAGCCATGCTAACAGGAGGGAACAAACAGCAGGAATTCCCTGCTGGCCCAGGGCCTAGGGCTCTGCGCTGCACTGCAGGGCCACGAGTCGGATCCCTGACTGCAGAGCTGAAGCCCACACGCTCGGTGGCGTGCCTCCCCGTGCGCCTCCCAAAAGAAAAGAAAACAAAGGTGCTATGTCGACACCCAATAAAACAGATTTCAGAACAAAGAAAATTATCAGAGACACAGAGGGACATTTCCCAGTGGTCAAGGGATTATTAATCTCTGAGACTACATAGCAATCTTATTTGTGTACCAGACAACACAACAGCAAAATATATAAAGCACAAACAGGTAGAACTGGGGGGAAAAAAAAGACAAATCCATAATTAGAGTTGAGGACTTCAAAACTCGCTTGAACAACTGATCATCGTCAGATCAGCAGAGTCACTCAGTCGTGTCCGACTCTTTGCAGCCCCCATGGACTGTAGCCTGCCAGGTTCCTCCATGACAGACCTAGATAATTAATCCACAAAGATTAGGATCTAATAGGATCTAATCAACATTTACAGAACTATCCACCCCAAAATAGCAGAATACACCTTCTCTTCAAGTACCTATGAAACTTACACCAAGATAGTCCATATTCTGGGCCAGGAAAAACAACTTCAAGAAATTGAAAAGAACTGGAACCACACAGCATGTGCTCTCCAACCACAATGGGCTCAAACAGGAAATCAGTAACAGAAAAGCAATAGGGAAATCTCCAAACACTTGGAAAGCAGCAACATTCCTCCAAGTCATCCGATGTCAGAGAGGAAGTCTCAAGGAAATCACATTAAAAGAAGACGAAAATATAATATACCAAAACCTGTGGGACACCACTTAAGAGCTATGAGGAGAATCTATAGCACTAAGTTCATGTACTAGAAAGAAGGAAAAGTTTGAAATCAATAAGCTCTCATCTCAAGAACTCAAAAAAAGAACAAAACAAACCCAAAACAAGTAGAAAGAAGAAAAATAATGATAAAAATAGAAATCAATGAAATGAAGAGCTGGTTCTCTGAAAAGATCAATCAAACTGGAAAGCCTCTAGCAAAACTGACAAAGAAAAAAGAGAAAAAAGAGAAATCACCAATATAAGAAATGTTTCAGGTGATATCATTACAGACCGTGGAGATGTCAAAAGAATAATAAGGTAATAATAGGGACAACTTTAACGCATAAACTTGACAATCTAAATTAAATGAACCAATTCTTAAGGGGGGCTGGGGCAACTACCACAATGAAACAGAGCATTCAAATAGCCTTATAACTATTTGAAAAATCAAAATTTTAATTTAAAAATTCTCAAAAAAGCAATCTCTAAGCCCAGATTCCCTGGAGAATTCAAGCAAGCATTCAAAGGAGAATTAGCGTCATATATACAATCTTTTCCAGAAAATAGAGAAAAGAGCTTTCCAAGTCATTTTATGAATTACCCTGATACCAAAACCAAACTCTGTACAAAGAGAGAAAACTGCTGGCTAGTGTCCTTCATGATACAGATCCAAAGCCAAAGTGAGGTCGCTCAGGTGTGTGTGACTCTTTGCGACCCCACGGACCATACAGTCCATGGAATTCTCCAGGCCAGAATACTGGTGTGGATGGCCTTTCCCTTCTCCAGGGGATCTTCCCAGCCCAGGGGGCGAAACCAGGCCTCCTACATTGCAGATGGATTCTTTACCAGCTGAGCCACCAAGGAAGCCCAAGAAGGCTGGAGCGGGCAGTGTATCCCTTCTCCAGCGGCTCCCCCCGACCCAAGAATAGAACTGGGGTCTCCCGCACTGCTGGTGGGCTCCCTGCTAACTGAGCTATGAGGGAAGCCCTCCTCACAAAGTATGAGCAAGCAGAGATCAGCAACATGCAAGAGGAGTTATATACCCCAATCAAGAGGAATTTATTCCAGGGGTGCAAGCTGGTCCAATACCTGAAAATCAGTGAAACCACATGAAAGTATCATTCAATACCTAAGAAAGCTGTGAAAATACTCAACATCCATCCATGATAAAATCTCTCGGAGAACCTCCTGAACTCGATATAAAGCATCTACAAAAATCTTACAGTTAACGCTTTCTCAAGATGGGGAACACAGCAAGGATGCCTGCTCACCACTCTTACTCAACACAGTGAGATGAGGCAAGAAAACGCACACAGATTGGAAGGAAGAAATAACCTTGGCCCTGTTTGCAGATGACAGGGATGTTTTGGTAGACAATCCCAGGGAATCTACCAAAAACTCCTGGAACAAATAAGTGAGACCCTCGAGGTCACAGGATGTAAGATAAGTTGTAATTCCACGTACGAGCAATCGCTAAAATTAAGAATGCAATTCCAGCTACAATCACACACAGAAACATATGCCTCCATGTAAATCTAACAAAACACATACAGGACTTACATTCTGAAAACTACAAATTCCTGATGAAAGAAACCCAGGTCTACATACACGAAGAGACACACCATTTTCACAGACTGAAAAGACTCAATGCAGTCAAGATGTCAGCTCTCCCCAAACTGATATGCAGGTGTAACACGATTCCTTTCAAAATCCGAGCAACATTTTTTGTAACCATAGACAACATAATTCTAAAATTCATATAGAAAGGCAACAGAGGTGGAATAGCTAGCACCATTTTGGAAAAGAATTACATGGGAGGAATCAGTCTGCCTGATTTGAAGACTTACTATATAGCTAAAGTAATCAAGACTGTATGAGGAGAGACAGGCCAACAAGCAGACTAGAGAAACCCCAAGACAGACCCACAGACATGCCCCACTGATGTTTTACAAACACGCAGACCAATCAGTGCAGGAGACAACCTCTCAGCAAGTGGTGGAGCAACACCTCACCAGAGGCCAAAAAAAAAAAGGGACCCTCAGCCTAAACCTCATACTGACACAAACATTAATCCAGAACGGATCAGAGCCTGAATGTACGACCTAAAACTAGAAGAGAGCACAGGAGAGCATCTTTGGGATCCAGGACAATGCAAATACTTTTTCTGTAACGAAAAACTGATACACTTGACTACTTGATCCAAATTTAAAACTTCTGCTTGGAACCCCTCTTTGCAAGAATGTTTAAAAAAAACAACAGTATGGACCGAAACAACAGTATGGACCGAGATAAGGACGCACACTCTCACTACTTCTATACAACACAGTATTGGAAGTCCTAGCCAAGAAAAAGAAATAAAAGGCGTCAGAACTGGAAGGAAGGAGGTTAAGACTATCACTGTATACTACACATGGTTTTCCATATAGAAAATCCTAAGACTCCACACAAAAAGTGCTAGAAATGATAAACAAATTCAGCAAGGTAGCAGGATGTAAGATTAAAATACAGAAATCTCTTGGATTTCTTTATACTGACAATGTAATATCAGAAAGAAAAAAAAACCACTTTAAAAATTGCATCCAAAAAATAATACTTGGGAATAAACCTGACCAAGAAAGTAAAATGCTTACCGCGAAGAACTGTAAACCACTGATAAAGGAAGGCAAAGATGATTCAGAGATGGAGAAACAGCCCATGCTCTCGGACTGGAAGAATTACCATTGTTAAAATGGCCATACTGTCCAATCTACAGACTTAATGTGATTCCTATCAAATCACCCATGATGTTTTTCATGAAACTAGAAGAAATCACCCCACAATTTATATGGAACCATAAAAGGCCCAGAACTGCCCAAGCAGTCCTGAGGAAAAAGGACAAAGCTGGAGGCGTAACCCTGGCAGACTTCAGACAATACTACAAAGCAAAGGCAATCAAATCAGCTCAAATAGTGATCAAGTAATCAATAAGCTCAGTTGGTAAAGAATCTGTCTGCAACGCAAGAGACCCAGGTTTGACTCCTGGGTCTAGAAGACTCCCCTGGAGAAGGAAATGGCACCCCCCCCCCTCCAGTATTCTGGCCTGGAAAATCCCAAGGACAGAGGAGCCTGGCGGGCTACGGTCAATGGGGTTGCAAGAGTCGGACATGACTTAGCAACTAACCACCAGAGTCAATTAACCCACGACAAAGGAGACAAGAATGGACAATGGGGAAAAAAACGTTAAATGGGAGAAAGACAGTCTCTTCAATAAGAGGTGCTGGGAAAGCTGGATGTGCTTGCAAGCTCAGTCACTCAGTTATGTCAGACTCTTTGTGACCCCATGGACTGTAGACCGCCAGGCTTCTCTTTCCATGAGGTGCTCCAGGCAAGAGTACTGGAGTGGGTTGTCATTTTCTCCTCCAGGGGATCTTCCCGACCCAGGGACTGAACCCAGGTGTCCTGCGTTTTCTGCACTGCAGATGGGTCCTTTACCACTGAGCCACCTGGGAAGCCCAGAAAGCTGGAGAGCCACATGTGAATCAATGAAGTCAGAACATGCTCACGTCATACACAAAAATACAAGACACAGAAGAGGGCATAGGCAAAACATTCTCTGACATAAATCACAGCCATATTTTATTATGTCAGTCTCTCCATAAAAGCAAAAATAAGCAAATGGGACCTAATCAAATTCAAACGCTTTTGCACAGCAAAAGAAACCATAAACAAAATGGAAAGACAACCTACAGAATGGGAGAAAACATTTGCAAATGAAGCCACCTACAAGGGGGTAAGTTCCAAAATATACAAGCAGTTCCTACAACTCAGTAACGACAACAAAAAGGAACAATCAAAAAGCGGGCAGCGGACCTAAGTAGACATTTTCCCAGGAAGAAATACAGATGGCGAACAGACACATGAAAAGATGCCCAACATCACTAACTCTGAGCAATGCAAGTCAAAGCCACAAGGAGGTATCACCTCACACCAGTCAGAATCAGTTCAGTTCAGCTGCTCAGTCGTGTCTGACTCTTTGCAACCCCATGGACTGGAGCACGCCAGGCTTCCCTGTCCATCACCAACTCCTGGACCTTGCTCAAACTCATGTCCATCGAGTCAGTGATGCCATCCAACCATCTCATCCTCTGTCACCCCCTTCTCCTTCTGCCCTCAGTCTTTCCCAGCATCAGGGTCTCTTCCAGTGAGTCAGCTCTTTGCATCAGGTGGCCAAAGTTTTGGAGTTTCAGCTTCAGCATCAGTCCTTCCAATGAATATTCAGGACTGATTTCCTTTAGGATGGACTGGTTTGATATTCTTGCACTCCACGAGTCTCCAGTAAGAATGGCTATCATCAAAACATCTACGAACAAATCTGGAGAGGGTGTGGAGAAAAGGAAACCCCCTTACACCACTGGTGTGAATATAAACTGGAATAGCCAATGATGGGAAACAGTAAGGACATTTCTTCAAAAACTAAAAAGAGTTTCCACGTGATCCAGCAAGCCCACTGCTGGGCATATGCCCAGACAAAACTCTAACTCGAAAAGATACGTGCACTCCAGTGTTCACAGAAGCACTATTCACAGCAGCCGAGACGTGGAAGCAACCTTAACGCCCAACAGAGGACCGGATAAAGATGAGGTGCACATACACAATGGGACACCACTCAGCCACGAAAAGAAAGGTGGGGTGTGTGCAGAAACACGGATCGGCCTAGAGCTGATCAGAGAAAGTGAAGTAAGTCACTCAGAGAAAGACACTGTTACATGATATCACCTGTGGAATCTAAAATATGACATTTATGCTCAAACTTATTTTCAAAACAGAAACAGACTCACAAAAAAAAGACTTGCGGATGCCAAGAGGGAGGGGGTCTGGGGAGGGTTGGATTGGGAGTAGGAACCAGCAAACACAAGCTACTATATACAAAACAGATAAACACCACGTTCCTACTGCACAGCACAGGAACCACATCCAGTATCTTATAATAAACCGCAATGGAAAAGAATATGACAAAAGAATCTATTACAATATCTTACAATAAACCACAGTGGAAAAATAATATATATAACACCGAGCTGTACATCAGGAAATAGCACAATATCATAAATCAGCTTCTACTTCAATTAAAGAAAAATCACAGAAGAATATTGACAACATGAAAGAAAACTATGTTACGGGAAGGCATCAAAGTGTAAACCAAATGTGTGCTCCGAACGCAGTTTTTAGAATAAATGGGATACATATACACACCTTGGACAGCTAGGAGATCCAGCCAGTCCATCCTAAAGGAAATCAGTCCTGAATACTCATTGGAAGGACTGATGCTGAAGCTGAAGCTCCAAAACTCTGGCCACTTGATGAGAAGAGCCGACTCACTGGAAAAGACCCTGTTGCTGGGAAAGACTGAGGGCAGAGGGGAAGGGGGCGACAGAGGATGAGACGGCTGGATGGCGTCACTGACTCCAGGGACATGAGTTTGAGCAAGCTCTAGGAGATAGTGAAGGACAGGGAAGCCTGCCGTGTTGCAGTCCATGGGGTCACAGAGTCAGACGTGACTTAGCGACGGAGCAACAACAATACGCACACCTGTGCTGGAAAAAAAATTAAAAATTGGCTAAAGTCACGGATGAAAGTGGAAAGTGAAAGTGTTAGTCGCTCAGGTACGTCTGTTTCTCTACGACCCCATGAACTGCAGTCTGCCAGGCTCCTCTGTCTATGGAATTCTCCAGACAAGAGTACTGGAGTGGGTTGCCATTCCCTTCTCCAGGGGATCTTCCCGACTCAGGGATCAGCCGAGTCTCCTGCACTGCAGGCGATTCTTTCCTGTCTGAGCCAGCAGGGGTGGGCACATCTTATGAAAGAGGACACAGATGACAAATCAGCATGAGAGGTGCCACCACCTTTAGCCATCCAGGAAATGCTAATTACTGCAACGAGACGCACTATAGACCTATCAGAGTCACTGAAACGAAAAACACACACCAAATGCTGGCAAGGCGCGGCGGGGGGAGAGAAGGACCACTTACTGAAATGCAGACGGGAGTAGCTGGCGGCTGTCACAGCCCCAGAGGGGTGGGAGGCAGGAGGCGTGGGGGCTACAAAAGGGCAGCCCAGGCGTCCCCACAAAGGGTCCACGGCCTCTCAGTGGACTTTCTTGATGCCAGCTTTATCAAGACACCACTCACACACTAAGATTCGCCCATTTCAGGGGTCCTGCACTCCTTTCCTCGGTCAAATCAGACTCAGTCACAGGGATGGGTCACTTCTGCTCATCCATCCATTCTGTGCTATTCACAACAGCCTGTGAATCTATAATCACAAAATACAAAGCTAAAAAGCAAGCAGGAACTGTGTGGTCTGCCAACTTAAAATTCCCCAGATCCTCATTCGTCCTAACACCCTAAGCCAGTGTGCTACGTCCGACTCTTTGCGACCCCATGGACTGTAGCCCGCCAGGCTCCTCTGTCCATGGGGTTCTCCAGGCAAGAATTCCGGAGTGAGCTGCCATGCCCTCCTCCAGGGGATCTTCCCGACCCAGGGATTGAACACGTGTCTCCCGTGGCTCCCGCACTGCAGGTGGATTCTTTACTGCCGAGCCAGCAGCGAACACCCCATACTGACATTAAACAGAATTAACTACTGATGATTAAGTAGCTGGATAATCTGTAAGTATAGGATCCAACCCGTGGTCAATAAGCCGGGCTTTAAGACACACTGCTTCTCACGTGTGTTCATCAGATCCCATGCCCACGTAGCTGGCCATTCTAACAAAGTGTGAAAGGCACACGTGTGTGTATGCGTGTGTGTGTGTTGGGGGGGTGCTGAAGGCATGCTCTGGGTTTGCCCAGTGTGCTAAGACATCTGTGCAAGACACACAGGTCCCCGTCGTGTCCGTCCCGTCACCTACCGTCCTCTCCATCAAGAAGAGAGTTAAAAGGTGCAACCTGGGACTCCCTGGTGGTACAGTGGCTAAGACTCCAAGCTCCCAGTGCAGGGGCCTGGGTTCCATCCCTGATCAGGGAATTAGAGCCCATTTGCTGCACCTAAGAGTTTGCATGCAGTAATTAAGACCCAGGGCAGTCAAATAAGTACATAATTAAACTTTTTTTTTAAAGGGGGCTTCTAGCAGGCACTTCCTTGGTGGCTCAGATGGTAAAGCGTCTGCCTGCAATGCGGGAGACCAGGTTCGATCCCTGGGTTGGGAAGATTCCCTAAGTCACTCCAGTACTCTTGCCTGAAAAACCCCATGGACGGAGGAGCCTGGCAGGCTATGGTCCATGGGGTCGCAACGAGTTGGACACGACTGGGTGACTTCATTAGCAGGCACTGCAGCGGCCAAGAAGCTGGGGGCACATTGAAGGGTGTGTCATTCTGCCCAAAAACGAAATGTCTGATTGCTCCAGCAAGTGAAAGGGGGCAGAGAGAAACAAAGGTGAGTGCAGGGAGCGCTGTGGGAGATCCACAGAGAGCAACATCTTCCTGCGTTCATAATGCCCAGGGGGCTCAGATGGCAAAGAATCTGCCTGCAGTGGCAGGAGACCAGGGTTCGATCTCTGGGTCGGGAAGACCCCCTGGAGAAGGAAATGGCAACCCTCCAGCATTCTCGCCTGGGAAACCCCATGGACAGAGGGGCCTGGCGGGCTTTTGTCCTGGGGTCACAGAGAGTCGGACATGAGTGAGTGACTAACACACACGTAATACCTGGACAGGATGAGTCTGGAAAGAAGCCACGCAATGTTAAAATCTGGCATGATGTGCTTGGCTTTGACGGGCTTATTCCTAGGTGTGGAGTGAAGATGGCAGCTGGTGCTGGTGTTAGGGGCCACCACCCTGCAAGACGAGGTGACCGGGAAGGGGGGCTCACCGCCGCCCCAACGGCTGGTCCAAGTCGCCCCAGCGTAACTGCCAGTACTTTGCACCAGCCACGACATTTTTTTTAAATTAACAATTTCCACTCCCAAAGCAGTTAGGGATCCTTATAAAGGTGTTTTGATTTCTAACATTATTTTTCTAAGTGTATCATCCTTTCGATTAACAGGCAACCAGGCTAAAGCCATGACTTGACCCACTTGATAATGAAACCGACTCCATTTCCCCCAAATCAGACCCTGAAATAAATGAAGTCAGATTTAATCTCTGCAGTTTCCCAGAGCCCATCACAAGCATGTTTTCAGCCGATGAACAGGGAAATGTTTGACGGGGTATGTCCTGTGATTCTCAATCCACAGAAGAAGTGCACAGAAAGAGGAATCGAATCCAGAGCGATCATCCCGGGCTCAGCTTGGCCCAACCAGTACACCTACAGGAACAGAATCCTCACGCTCCCTTCCAGGAGCTCGACACCAGTATCTGTCCTCACCGTCCACTTACGCTCTTACTCGGGGAAACAGCGATCAAAGCCTCTTACTACAGTTCCGCTCAGTGGCCATGCAGTGTCCCTTCCCCCAGGCTGATCCTGCTGGCTGCCCCGTGAGAGGAGCTGATCCCATCCGGTCATCCACAGGCAGCTTCTGCCCCCTGGAAGCTGCAGGCCAGAAGAGGGTCGTCCACAAAATGATGCTTGCCCGCAGTCGTCTCCCACGGAGGAGCCCTGCACCGCGCGCCCCTAGACAGCCGCCACCCCACCAGCGAAGCGGGAGGTCTCCAGACACCACGAGGTCCACAAGGGACGGGCTGCTGACCAAGACCCGCAGTGAGCGAGACCTGACGCAGGGCTGGTCTGGGAACGTTGAGGAAGAAAACCCTCCTCTTCTGCCCCGATG
>SJYF01000549.1:203318-215498 GCA_006410515.1 Procapra przewalskii | reverse complement strand
ACTGAGCGACTTCACTTTCACTTTTCACTTTCATGCACTGGAGAAGGAAATGGCAACCCACTCCAGTGTTCTTGCCTGGAGAATCCCAGGGACGGGGGAGCCGGGTGGGCTGCCATCTCTGGGGCTGCAGAGTCGGACATTGCTAAAGCGACGCAGCAGCAGCAGCAGCAGCAGTAGCAGCAGGGAACCACACCTGCTGTTCATCACCACGTCGACAGCACGAGAGGCCCTGCTGGCCTGACTCCATCCCAAGCAGCCCTGACCGTGGTCCCAGGAAGGTCCCCTCCACACAAACCGGGGCAGGAGCCTGCCCACTGTCCCTCCAGCCACCGGGGACCACCAGCCACCCCCCTCCCCCAGGAGACGGGGGCTGGAGGAAGAAGCCAACCCGGAAACACAGCAGCCTAGGGCCAAGGCTCTCCCCCTAGCCTCGGGGAGAAGAAGCACTGCTCGTATGACATGAACTTCAGATGTTTTGGAACTGAGGAGGGACGTGGGGATGAGTTTCCAAGGAGAAAGACCAAACCAAACTCGGAACCGGGAGGGCCACCATGGGGCCCGCCAGCCTCCCAGGCCGCTGGAAAACCCAGAGGGAAGGGCAGCCGGGCGGAAACAGGCCGGCCAGCTGCCCACGGGCTAACCTGGGTCACCACGTGAACCAACGCCCTGCACGCACCATTCCCCGGCAGCCTGGGCCGCCAGGCCAGGGCGACAGGCCAGCCCCGGGCCCTCCTCTCGCCAGGCCAGGCAGGCGCTCCCCCTGCGCCAGGCCAGGCAGGGAGGCGGTGCCCGGCGCCCGCTTCCACTGCGGCTCTAACGAATTCCCTCGTGAGGTTTCTTGGAAATCAGTGGCTGCAATGTAATCACAGCTGCCGGGGCTCAGAACAAGCCCGCTCGGGGGCTCCGTGCGGTTATAATTATTATGAAATCGCAGTTAAGAAACAGTGAGGAGGAACCGAAACCTTGAGGACTATCCGAGAGCCCAGAGGGTGACAGTCCCACCCTCGCCAGGACAAGGACACGCTTGCCCCTTGCTACTGGGCCCCTGTGCAGCCATCCTGACCCACGATCAGCCCACCTGATGACCTGGGCCAGGCAGCCACTGCTGCCCTGGGGAATCCAGGTGTCTTTATCTCGCCCCGCCTGCCCAGGGCAGCACCCTGGACCTCTAAGAATCCCAAGAGTGGGCAGAGCTTTCCACCCCTGGGTCCATTTCCTTCCATGAAACAAGCAGGCAAGAGACACTCTCCAAAGACCCCTCAGCCCTGACGTGACCCGACAGCTGCTCTGGGCAGCTCATCACCCAGGCAAGACCATGCCTGCCAGGGGCTCCCTGCAGGGCGTGGGGTGTGGTTTCCCCAAGAGGGCAGTGGTGGTGGCTGGTGGGGGAGGGGAGGGTCTGATGAAGGGGAACAGCCAGCAGGTCACCCCAAGCCTCTACCTCGGGGTCTTGAGCCAGCAGCTGGACCTGCCTCTCCTGGGTGGCAGGGGGTGCCCTTGCCCATAAATCACGGGGCGGGCCCTCAGGGTCACGCCCAGCAACACAAAACGGAGCCTGCAGAGCAACCCTTCTGTGCATGCCGAAACCCCACCTGCTCCCCAGACAGTGGCCCCTGCTGGCACCAGACCCCCCCTCCTACCCCCTGCTGCAGCCCCAGGTGGGAGGAAGGTCTGGCCCTGCCCAGAGCACCAGAGACAGGCGGGTGGGCAGTCCTGAGCTGCCACATCCAACCAACACCCATCAGTGGCCAGCCAGCCACTGCAGGTGAGGCCGTCTCACTGCCAGAACAGCCCCACTGGCCACGCCCAAGCTCTGGGGTTCACTCCCATCCTTCTCCCCAAAATGAAAAAGACATGCTTTCCATAACAGGTGACTTTATTTTGGCAAATTAACCTTTCCGTGTGGACCACTTCTGACTAGGGTTTCGTGCCGACAGCCTCAGTTCTGTTAAACTCCGGAGTGAGAGGGGTGATCCGGTGTGTTTTGAGGCTGCAGGGACTCCTAATCCATCAGACTAAACCTCCCATCCCCCTCTCCGATGGAGACCTCTATGCGGGCAAGGAACCACTTTGGCACCAGGCTGGAAACCTCCGAGCCTCTCAGCTGTAGAAAGGGGGCCATCCTGCCAGACCGGAGGCCTCTCAGGTGGGCTCCCCACCTGCCCCCAAAAGAGAGGAGACAGGCCAAAACGCCCGGGCTGGGGGTTCTAGAGAAGCCTGGACAGGAGATCAGAGGGCATGGGCGGAATCCACGATCAGGAGACATGGGAACAAGATGGCTATTCCTTCCAAGACTGGGGTGGAGAGGTGGGCACAGAGGCACGTGGACAATTTGACCTTGACCCCTCTACAGGGCTGAACAGGGTCCCCCAAATTCATGTCTGCCTGGGACCTCAGAATGTGACCATAAGCAAACCAGGGTCTCCGCAGGTGCAACTGGTCAAATGAGGTCTTGGGCACCCAGGATGGGCCCCGAGGCCAATGACTGGTGTCCCAGGAAGAGAGGAATCTGGACACAGAGAGAATCCGTGTGGCCCAGAGCGGTGAGAGGCAGCAGGGAGCCCCGCCCTGCCGCACCGGCACCGGGGGCTTCTGGCCTCGGAAGGCTCAGGGGGCCAGGTCTGTGGTGCTGAGGTTCAGGGGCCCGACAAGGAAACTCACGACCCCCAAGCCTCCCAACAAGGACCGAGCCCTGGGACCTGAGAGAACGGGGCCTGCAGGCTTCGGACAGATCCACTCAACCGGGATGCAGTCCACCAAGGACCAGGGTGGCCGCAGAGCAGCTCTGGGTCGGGAGACGGAGGCAGCTTGGTGAGCGGGGCTGGGGAGCTGCTCGTCCTGACTCGGCTCTCGGGGCACCTCCTACCCCCTCCTCGCAGAGCCCACGGCCCGGAGGAAGAGCGGGCCGGGCTGAGAGAGCAGCCGCCCAGTGCCCGGCTCAGAGCTCGTCCACAGGGGACACCGGGCGGATGGGACCTGCCTTTCCAGGAGCAGCTGGTGCTGAGCAGACCCGGCACCCTTCCGCGCTCGATCCAACTCCGTCCCCCCACCCATCCCCTTCTCCTTCCCCTAGCACATGTGGCCAGCCGCTCACCCCTGCCCCTAACACACCCATGGCCGCGACCCCCCTCCCCCAATGCTGGGGCTGCTTTAGAATACACACACCAGACAAATTCCCCGAGGGACTGGACAAAATCTGCCACGTGCCGCTTCCAGCCAGGAGGACAGTGGCGCGGCCCCAGTTAGCACGGTCTGAGACGCACCCAGACTGGGGGCAATTCTACAGAACTGGCCTGGACTCTGGGGTCAACGTCCCGAGAAGGCAAGAGAAGACCTCAGGTTTTCTGGACCAAAGGAGCCTGAGAGACAGACACAGCAAGGCTCGGACAGACATGAGCACACCCACGATCACGTGTTCACACCTGGAGACCGTGGAGACAGCCATGTCCTCGGGGAGACCAAGGATAAACCCAGGGAGGGTCATCCGCACAGTGGACCAGGCTCAACCTTAAAAAGGAAGGGGGTCCCGACACAGGCCACACAGATGAGCCTTGAGGACATGATGTTGACCAAAGGCCAGACGCAGAGGACAAAGGCCGTATGAATTCCACCCATGTGAGGCCCCGGGGCAGTCAAACCCAGAGACAGGAAGTGGACGGTGGGGCCTGAGGCTGAGAGAGGGAGGGTTGGATGGGGACAGAGTGTCAGATTGGGAAGATGAGAAAGTTCCAGAAATGGACGTGGTGATGGCTGTTACAGCAATGTGAATGGGCTTAATGCCCCCGAGCTGTGCTCTCGGAAGTGGTTACGATGGTAGATTTTATGTATAAGTAACTAGAAAGCTTTGAATTAAAATTTTAAAAGCACACCCGACAGGTGCCTGGAACACGATTCCACAGAGACCCTCTGGCTGTAAAGGGGCCTGGGCTGGGGGCCAGTGAGACTCTCCAGTGGCCCTGGGGCTTTGGCCAGGCGGCGGCGGGTCACTCTCAACTCAGTGGGTCGCGCTGAAGCAGGGGTCACTGACTCAGAAACAGCTCTGGTCCAGTACGTGCAGCTTCTCGGTGAGTTTAATACTGTTCACCCTCCACCCCCTCCTGAGTCACCAGGACCAGTGTCCTCCGCGGCCGGTGCTGGGTGGGGGCAAGGGGCCCGGCCCGACCGCGCTCAGACCTGAGACAGGCATGGCAGGGCCAGGAGGTGGGGGAGACCGAGTCAGCAAGCCCCCGCCCTGGAGAAGGGGCGCCTGGTCCTGGGAGCCCCAACATGCCGGGGTCCACCCCATGTCCTGGCCAGACATCCTAAATCCCCTCAGAAGAGCACCTCTGACTGTGGCCAGAATCCTCCTTCTGAGCTTGAGTTGAGGAAGCATGCAGTGTGTCCTCTGGGAAGAGAAGCCCCCCACCCCCCCGCCAGGCAGCTGGGGGTGGGGTAGGGAAGGGACAGGAGCCCCCAGATACCCCAGAGACCTCCCAAGTAGAGCTGGGGGCTGACGCCTATGGATGGGGGGGGGTACTTCCCACTTTCCTGGGTTATCAGGAATCACACGGAAGGCCCAGCCCCAAACTGCCTGCAGCCTCCTAACCTCCCAGGCCCTCACCTGGCCAGGTGGTCACCTGCACTGGAACAAAGCCTGGGGCTCTGGACTTGGAGAGGTAGGCAGGAAGAGGACCTGAGGCCCTGCCACAGGCCCCCGGATCACGTGTCCACTCCCAGGCCTGCCACGGCTGCCTGACGGCATGGTCGAGGCCCAGGAACCTCAGGGCCCCCGGGTCTGGGCTCATCTGGGCCCAAAGTCCCAGGTCCCCGCCCAACTGCCTGGACACCGGGGTCCCCTCTAGGCCCGCCCAGGCCCCACCTCCTCACGGCATCTCTGCTCTTACTTTGTTGTCTGCCTCGACTTCTCCACTATTTCACTCCCACTTCACAACCTTGGTTTTCTTCCGAAGGATGGAAGAGATACAGGAAGGAAGGGAGGGGAGGGTCTGCACTGCAGCTCGGGGTCCAGCCCCGAGGGCTCCACGGAGACCGCCCTCCCTCTCCTTTCCAGGCCGCTTCCCGGGACAAGGACTGGCCCACTAAACTGGGTTATGACAATTAACACAAATTCTGCCTCCTGTCCCCAAACTTACATAACCGTAGACACTGTCTCAGGAAAACCCTCCTCCATCGGTGGCCCCGTTTCCCGCCCTCGACTAGGGCTTAGCTCCTGAACCAAAGGTCCTTCCAGAGTTCCTAGTCTGCATGTCCTGGCCCTTCCCACCCAACGTCCAGTGGCTCACGGGAGCGGTGGCTACTGTCCGTGTGTCCGGCCGCCCGCCCACCCTCCTGGGCAAGCGCAGCGCTGAGCCATTGGGCTGGCCAGACCCTCCCCTTTCCTCTAGGCACTAAAGGGTTTTTGCAGCCAGCCTGCCGCACTGGTTGACTAGGGTCCATCCAGAATCTCAGAATGTGACCTTGTCTGCAAACAGGGTCTTTGCTGGCATAATTAGTAAGATCCTGAGATGGGAGGGATGTGTCCATAGGCCCAAGGATTGTCAGCACCCCTGGCCCTGGAAGAGGCAAGGATTCTCCCCAGAGCCCCCAGGAGGCTCCTTGATCCTGCAGCTGTGTCTCTAGACTGTGAGAGAGTAAGTCTCTGTTGCTTTAAGACCCCAAGTTTATGACCATTTGCTACCCGGGCCCCGGAAAGTGACCCTACCCCACCCAGTAACCCCCGTTACACTCCAGGGTGACCACGAGGCTCACGTCCCTTCCGACCTGCCCTCTCCACAGGCAAACAACCATCACTGCCCTCCCGGAGCTGGGAGACCCCACAGGGAACCCCCACAGCAGTGTTCACAAAGTTGGGGCAGGAGATGCTCTGGCCCTGGTAAGGCAGGGGGCCACCCTCAGACTGGAGGAGGGGGCAGGTGTGAGGGGATGGTCGGAGCCAGACGCCAAGCACCCCCGTCGCCTTCCCCTGGGGGCTGCCCTGAGCCCCTGGGGAACACCAAGTGCAGCGCTGAGTCAGGCGACAGGAAGGCCTGCTGCACCCAGCGGTGGGGTGCCCCACCTGCGACTCCAATCCCTTCAGGAGCGACAAGCACTTGGGGTTCATGGGCCCCCAGGTCCAGCTGCCAGAGCCAGTCACAGGCCACCATAACCACTGGGCGAACTGGCCGCTTCGTGAAGGCCGCCAGGTGCCACCCAGGGCCTGCCACAGAGACTACACTCACTGCGGACAGCAGAGCCCGGGGCTGACCCTGGGGCGTGTGAGCATCCCGCCTTCACCCTGCCCACCCCTCCACGTCCCCCCACAGACAAGGAGCCAGGCCGGGTATACAGAAAGGGGACAGGCCCTGCCCAGCATCTGCAGACACAGCCAGGAACTGATGGCTGGGGGGCCCGGGATGCAGGCTGTCGCCTCCCCCGACCCCGGGAAAGGGCCTGCCCGCTCCTCACCCACTCCCCACGCACATCTCCATCCTGGGGGGAGGGCTCCCGGAGGAGCCAGCGGGCAATTTGCATAATATTCTTTGCAAGTTAATATCAGCCTCTGATAATGATCTCGGCATAGTGTGGAGCGCTAAGGCGGCTGTTACAACACTAAGTAATCATATTTTAAATTATGTTTCCCTTTATAGAAAGGTGTTGCAAAAACACACAGACACGAAATCTGTCTGTTGCAGCCCCCTGCCAACCACCTGACCAGCTTCCCAGAGCCACGGCTGCGACTATCTACTGCTCAGGGCTGGCTAGACCCAGGCGCCCCAGGCTAGGCCCGTGTCCCCACTCGGCCTGAGCCTCACCCCAGTCAGGGGTGCTGTCTGGATGGGGACCACCACAGGCTCCAGCCACGGTCAAGGGCGAGTCTGTGCAGACAAGTTCACGGAGTACCTGGGGGGCTCCCACTCTCGGCAGGGGCGGGTGGGGGCCCCAGCTCCCCTGGGCATAGGCAGTGGGGGAGCTCCCCACCCCCCAACTCCAGCCCTGCCTCGTGCTGGAGCCCCCAGTGCCCAGGACACCAGACTTCCAGGTGCGCATCTCCTGGGGGACGAGGGATTCTGAAAACTCAAAACCAAAACCATCGGTCCTTCGGGAACATCCCCCTTGCAGCCACTCACCCAGCGCCTGGACTTGGGGACCCGCCCCTGGAAGGTGAGGCCCTTGAGCCCTGGACACCTGCACCCTGACTGCGGCCAGGGGACACCCTCCTGCCACAGGAGAGCCGGGCCTGGCGAGGACACGGGTCTGAGCACATGGCCACGCCGGGTCCCCGGGGGGAGTAGCAGGGGCTGAGCCTGCGTGTCCAGACCTACTGGCCATCCATGGGGCAGAAAAGAGGGCTGACGGCCCGGGAGGGGCCCACGGCCGCCCCCAAGGGGAGACCCTTCCCTCCCTTTCTCTTCATGCCGGAGCCGGGGCCACCACTCAATCTCTATTTTCTTAAAAGCTTTCTTTTCTTTTTTATTAAGAAAAAAAAAATCCAATTATAGCACAAATCTCTCAGCAGGGGTCAGTGTGGAATAAGAATAGCCCAAGTTAATGGACGTGACACAGGCAAGATTAATGCCTAAAGGGTTTCAAAAGTTGTATGATGCAGATTTCATTAACATTTTAATTGTAATGTATCTTTTTAATCTTCTCTCACCCTAACGGCTTTATATCCCCCCCAAAAAGAGAAAAAAGAAACTGCTGACAACAACAAAAAGTATTAATATACAAAATTTAACAAAGGCGCTTAGCAGTGCAATGGAAACTAAAGGAGCACTCCGTGTTAACACTGATTTTTTAACAGCGCTACAGTCGGAACGCAGCAGAGATGGCTGCTTCTCCCTTCTTGGCGCAGAGACCTCGGGACAGACGCCGAGGGTGAGCGTGGGAGTCCCCGAGGGGTCCAGGAGCAGACTTCCCGCAAAGACCACCAGCAGCCAGAGGGCAGTGCTGCCCCCTCCCCACCAGCTGAACTCTGGGCAGCGTCCAGGAGGTGGGGGGGGAGGCGGGGCACAGATCTTCCAGAAAATGCCACCCATCAGGGCAGAAGCTCCTGGTACTGTGCGGATGGGGTAGGGACAACTAGGGGTGTCACCAGAATGAAGGGGGGCATTTTCTGGGGCGAGGGCTGCAGGCACCCCGCCCCCAGCCCACAGCCAGGGGCCCTTGGGTGGCTCAGGCCAGGAGAGCAGCCAGGTTACAGCCTCCAACTTTCAGAAGTGATACCTCAGGAAATACACTCAGCCCTGACTACTGAGTGTCCCCGAGACTTTTGTTGTCAATCAACAAACACTCCTAGAGCACCAAACCTGTGCCTGCTGCTATACTTGACGCTCTGCTCCAAATCCAGCTGCTCTCAGCACACAAGCCCCTCCTCCTCCCACTCCAGGGCCAGCCCCCTCTCAGGGACCTGGGGGGCTGGGCCTGATGCCGGACCTGGCGGGCTGGGCCAGCCCTGGGCCTGGGATGCAGCCCCACTGGCTAGGCTCACTGCTCACCCCGGTGACTATATATGGGCACTTTTGGGCCCCGGCGGTCCCCGCCCCCAGCCCTGCCTGCTTCCCCCGGCACACGGGCAGGCATGGGGCGGGGCCCCCGAGAGCTCGGGTCCATCCATGGCCATGTGCCCTCCTGGACGCCAGGGCCCAGGGCCAAGGGGGAGGGAGAGGGGAAGATTCCTTCAGAGCCCTGGAGGAGCCAGCCTCTCCTCCCTGTGGGACAGAGACCAACACCTCAGAGAAAAGTATGCCTCCAGCCTCCACGCTCTCCGCAGACCCTCCCCGCACACAGAGAAGCAGGCTCTCCTTAAAGGGGCATGAACCAACCCCCCTGCCCTGCTGGCTCTAGGGAGGGGCATCTCCAGACGGCCCTCAGGCTGGGCCTGCTTACCTGCAGCCTCCCAGCAGGACCATCACAACACACAGGCCGGGGCGGGGCTCAGAGGGCAAGTTACCCCCCCACCCTGCCAGGTCACACAGCCGGGGACTCAGTGAGAGGCCCAAGAGGTCCTGCTCCTGCGTGCCTCCTTGCCTGGACTCAGGTCCAGACAGTGGAAGTTGGGGGCAGCCCCGGAGAGCCCAGGGCCACATCAGATCCCCTCTCGGTTCCTCCTGCTCAGACTCGCTCCCAGAGCGGGCACGGGGGAGTGCTCCCCACTATCCTTGTCCTCAGGGGGGGCTCTGAGGATGCCAACCCCAAAGGCAACCACCAGGGAGCCCAGCTTGCTTCATGCCAGCCCCGCCAGAGGTCTGCTGAGATCCTCACCCACAAGACCCTCGCCCACGTGAGGCGAGGGGCGCCTGCTTCCAAAACCTGCACTCTAAATGACAAAGGCCAGAGGCCAGGGCACAGGAAGCCCAGCTCTCAGCTCCAAGCAGCTGCAGGTGACACAATGTGGAGGCCCCCGGCCAGCCGGGAAGCATATTTTGCAAATGATCTCATTGAGAGCCAGGCCTGGTGAGAGCAAGGATTTGCTAAAAGAGAAACAGAGGTCGCCAGGATCCCTGCCTGCTCAGGAGGCAGGGCGGGTGGCAGTGGCGCCTCGGGCCTTGCTAAGGGGGACGCTTCCCGGAGAGGGAGCCCGGGTAAGGAGGGGTGGAGGGCAGTGGGGGCACATGGGCCGCAGCCAGGGGTACAGGGTGAGGAGACGTTCGTGTCTTGAATTGGGGTGCAGACGTGAATGGAGATGCTGGCTCTAATCCTAAATTCGGGCCTCACCTGGAAGTACCCAAGGGCCAGACAGCTCACCTCCGGGAGGGCAGAGGGGTTGTCCAGGAAAGTGAGCCAGATGCGGATGAGGCACCGGCAGAGGCCGGGGCAGCACTCAGACCATGGAGTGGTCAGCAAAGCTCCCTGCACACGTGCAGGCAGGCCTGGCTGGGGCCAGTGAGAGGCCCCGAAACCCCTCCCCAGCCCCCAGTCAGACCCCAGACACAACCAGACTCTCCCAGCTCCCAGAGTGGGGCTGCCCACAGCCAGGAACAGCTCTGGGTCCAGCCAGGGACCGAGGGCCCCCTCCCTGTGCAGGGAAGTGCCCCCCAACTCTACCAAACCGCAGGCAAAAGACCGGACTGAAAGACCACGTTCCTGGGCTTGGGGCATCCCTTGGGGACCCTGGCCGCGCAAAGGAGCCAGGCCCTGGTCAGCTAACACGACAGATCCTCAGCTGGAAGGCGGCTTGTCTTGTCCCAAGAACCCAGCCTGGGTCAAGCTCCCAAGTGTGCCTGTACGCGGGAGTCTGCAGGAAGCCTGGGTCTTGGGAGAACCAGGCCGGAGAACTGGGAGCTAGGGGCTGTTGTCTGGGCTGCAGTGTATGCTCGAAGGGCTCAGCAGACGTTCACGACGCCGCCCCCAGCTAGGGGGCTCACCCGACCCCCACACCCCAGCAGGACAAGAGAACTTGGGGCGTGCCGGAGTGGGGGGACCAGGCTGGAGCAGAGCCCAGGCGAGACAGAACAGGGTGACACGGAAGGGGGCAGATGGGCTTCGGGGGCCAGGCTCGCATCCCCAGGTGGGAGGAATGAGGCCTCAGGCGGCTGAGGCTTCCTGCTGCACGGAGGGTGAGTGCCGTGGGCCGCGCCAGGAGACCCCGGGGCCAGGAGGGAGACCCCATCTGCTGCAGCCCATTCAGGCTCTGCATTCCCGGGAGAACAGTCCTCAGAGGAGGGGTGTGGGTGGAGCCCTGGGAACACCCTTGAAAGGGTCGAAGTCACAGTGCCTACCTTCTGTCCCAGAAGGGGTACCAGGCCCACCCTTGCCCAGGCTGCAAGTCAGGCCCGCAGAGCCCTAGCTAGAGCCAGAGGTGCCAGCAGAGCCCCGGCTGTGAATGCCAGCTCAGCACTTGCCATCACCACTGTCTATCTTACATGAATAATGCAGCTCACGTTTTAGTTGGAAAACAGAGGGCCGCTTTAAGGGTTCTGTAAAAAGTCACCCACGAGCCCACCTCCCGGAAAAGGCCCCTCTGAGCGCCCCGCCACGTCCCGGACAAGGAACCCAGAGGCACTCCGGGCAGCCAGAGTGGCCGGTGTCACTGTCGGACGCAGAAGCGTTTTCTCCTGGGCCAAGGTTCTGCAGGCGCCTCGAACGGCCGCAGAGCCGGGGCTGCACGGAGCCGGCTCAGAGTCAGCGGCCGATCAGACGCCACGGCCGGCGCCCACCCCGCCAGGTGTGACCACCGAGCACCCACCTCTGCCACTTTGAGTGGAGAAGTGACACAGCCCTCCTGCGATGCCCTTTCCCACCAGCTCACTGAAGCAACGGGGGCCAGCCACCCTGGGCCTCGCCCCTCCCAGCTCCTTCACTCAGGCTCCAGCCGAGGTGCCACCCAACGGCGGCATGACCAACGGGAGGATGCCAGTGGGCCTCCTGGGAAGGAGGGCCCCACAGAGGGCCACGGGGAGGAGGGGAAGGAGAGTGTTGGAAGGTAGACGACAGCGCTGGCTGCTGACCCTTCGCTCCTCACCTCTGAAATGGAGCCGGTCCTCAGAGACGCCTGCCCTAGGGCCCTTGGGGGGCTTAGACAACACTCCACATGGAGAGCTGAGAAGCATCTGTGCTGAATACCAGACCCACAGCCTTTGTCGATGGAGGGAGGGGAGAGGGGCCCGGAGTTTAGTGGGGAAGAGGAGGGGAAGGTGGGGAAGTGGAGACCTGGAGAGACCCAGACCAGAGCAGACCAGACCAGACCAGACCCAGCGAGCACAGCGGTGTGTGTTCAAAGTGCTCAGAAGACCAGCTCTGCCAGATGGCCAGCCCATGCAGCCTGTTTTTCCCCCGCCTGCCGGCCCACAGGACAGGCTCAGCTAGAACCCACGGCCAGGGGACTCACAGCTGGGTGCCCAGTGGGTCCTCAGAAAAACCACTAGAAAGAAAGAGTCCAGCTGCTCCCGTGGGCAAAACCTTTCAGACCCAGGTCTGGAGAAGGAGGAAGATTCCATCATAGTGGGCATCTGCCCAGATCCAGGGCCAACCCACCGCAAATCCACGGGTTTAAGGGCCACCAGCAGAGAGCTGGCCATTACCAGCGCCAAGACCAAACTTCTGAGAAGCCTGGAAGAGGGGACCCGGAGGTGACCTCTGATCTTATGACCACCTCCCCGCCACCAACCAGGTCTACGTCGGAAGGGCTTGAGTACCGCACCACCCCCACCTGGCCCTGGCGGGGGTGGGGAAGGGCAGCAGGCTCAGAGCTCACCTCTGAGC
>SJYF01000549.1:59983-85479 GCA_006410515.1 Procapra przewalskii | reverse complement strand
GTCCCTGCTTCCTTTTATGAAAGAGCTGATTATTGGGCTCATTGAAAAGCTATTCTCCTCCAAGTGCACAGATGATAATTCAGGAGAAAAAGACTAACAACATTAAAATGAGACAGCCCCATGGGAACAGGGACGCAGCAGGGCGTTGAGGAGACACTGTTGGCTTCCAGTGAATTCCCTGGAGCACAAACTCGGAGGTGCTCTCGCATCAGAACCAACCCCCCCACACACACACACGATGCAGCCTTCTGCTCCTTCTGAGGAAGTCGGGGTGCGGGCCCTCACTGGCTGCAGAATACAGTCAAAAATGTAACAGGACGCAGGGGCGGCTGAACCGCCTTGTGCCCTGGTGACGGCGCTTCCGAACGGCTCTGGGGGACCAGGGGGCCGCTGGGACCCCTCAGAGCCCATCAGCGGCTCCTGGGGCGGCTGCTGTGGGGAGAGGTCAGTGCTGCAGTGGCCTGACCTTCAGCCCCTGAAGGTCAGCTGCCCTGGTCTCACCCCGAGGTGGCCCGAGGGCTCTCCCTGCCCAGTCTACAGAGACCGGCAGTCTCACCCCGTCCTCCCGTCTCAACCTCTCCCCACTTCCTTCCCACGGGAATCCCTCTTCGTGCTTGACTCAGCATCAACTTCCTGGACACCCGCCTGAGTCTGGTGCTGAGGTAGACAGGCGCTCTCGTAAGGGGATGCCTGCGAGGCCGTCCCTGCAGGCGCCCACATGCTGCCGCCTCTGGAACCCACTGGGACCTTGTCATTTCCAGGAGGGCCCGTTCGACGGCCAGCCTGGCAAGGGGCTCTCATTTCTTCTGGGAGGCGGCCTGCGCACCCTCGTGGAGGTGGGGGTCGACTCCAGCTCAGAGGCCGGGCGGAGGGTCACCTGGCTGCGGGTGAAATCACCTTCTCCCCGAGCTGCCTCCCCCCTCTAATCTGCACAAGGGTGTGTGCACCAACCTCCCAGCCCAGAGTCGCCAGCTGGATGTCGTGGAGGCAGCAGGTTTACCCTTCAGAAATCAGAGGCAGGCAAACATCCCTGCCGAAGGTTTCCCAACGAGGCAGATCCGAGAGGGCATATCGGTGCAGATGTAACCCCCAGCCTCAGCATCTGGCCTCCCAGACCCCCCAAAGCCACGCTCTCCTCTCGGCCTCTTCTGAGGCCCCTGGCACGCCCACACACACACACACATGCTAAGAGTCACGTGGCGACATGTCCGGGGCCTTGCTGCGTCTAGGAGGCCTCGTTCGACGGCCAGCCAGGCAGAGGTCTCTCAGAC
Organism: Procapra przewalskii; assembly: GCA_006410515.1. Lineage (NCBI taxonomy): Eukaryota > Metazoa > Chordata > Mammalia > Artiodactyla > Bovidae > Procapra > Procapra przewalskii. Next base: position 84,208 of record SJYF01000549.1, on the reverse strand, counting down.
AGCGTCTGTGTCCCCACAGCCCCGCACCACCGCCCCGTCTTCTCAGACTCTAGGCTTCCCCACGACTGCGCAGTGGCCGCCGTGTGAGCCTGCGTGAGAGGGCTGGCCCCCACAGGCCCCTCTGTCGCCAGGCTGCCTGCTGGCGCTGCCTCCGACAGCACAGCCAGGGTGTCCCTCAGGATCCTGCTGCTGAGCTGGGCAGACAGCAGGTCCACCACCTCGGCTCTCTCCATGCCTGGGAGGGCAGCGTGCGGTCCGGCGCCCAGAGCCAGAGCAGGGTCCCTCCACCCGGAGCCAGGCAGCCCAGGGTCCCCAGCTGCCAGACTCCCCACAGACGCACAGGCCACTCCGGACGGGGTCGGGGGTGTCAGCACTGGGAGCCACCCCGGGGCATCCCCTGCTCCCCCACACCAGGGAGACCCCAAGCTGACTGGTTCAGACAAGCGGCTATCTGTGGCCTGGTCCCTCCCAACAGAACCTGATTCACCCAATTCTCCACTAAGGCTTCTGCCCTGTCCCGCCACCCCGGGGCAGAGCCCGGCCTCCTCCTCCTGGGGCCCCGGGGACGGTGCCTCAGACAGACCCTCCCCAGACAGGGAGGACCACTCTCCCATAATGAGGGAGGCAGCTTCCCCTGGGGTGTCCAATGAGCCCCCAGGACACACGGCATCTTCGGGCAGGGTGGGGAAGTCTTCTGAGTGGGGGCTGGCAGGGTCAGTCTCCCCGTCCGCTGGGAGGATGGGAGGCAGAGGAGGGAGGCGAGAGTCCCTCTGGGTGGAAGACGGGAGGTCGAAGCTGCCGCAGGATAGCGCCTCGTCCACCGGGGACAGGATCTCAGGCCAGACGCCACCAGCCAGAGGATAGGCTTCCTCCAGGACAGGGGAGGCTCTGCTCCCCTCGTGCCCAGGCGCCTGGCTCTCAGCTGTCTGGGCTGCCTGCCCACCCAGGTTCTCAGGAGGAGCCCCTGGCATCAAGAGGACCTCAGGCTCAGAGGAGGTCTGTAGAGGTTTCCCATCAGTGGAAGGACTCGGGTGAGTGCCCCAGGGTCCCTCTGGGCAGCCACCTGAGGCCTGCAGATGCCCCCTCTCTCCTCTTTTGCCAAACTCGGAGGCTGAGGTCCCGGAGGGGAAGGAAAGGGTCAAGTGGAAATCACTCGAGGAAGAGATTTGGGATGGGAGCCTTGCTGCTGCCGCCTCCCAGGATCTCTGCTGGGCTTTTCCTGTGTCTGATCCACTGGTCGGGCTCCCACTGGTTCCAGAATCTTTCCACCCCTCCCCTGGACCCAGGAAGGGAGGCAGGGCAAGGGGCACCCCAGCCTGTTGCAAGTGGGATGCATGTCCTGCGGGCGAGCAGCACCCTGGGGCTGGCCTGGCACCGGCGGCAGGGTCCCGCGGGCTCTCCCAGCCCCAGACCTCATTGGACAACTCAGACTGCTCTGACCTCAACCACAGAGACTGGGCAACGGGGAGACCTCCTGCCGGAGTGAGGCCGGCCGGCCCAGTGCCAGAGCCGTGCCCGGAAAGGGCCTCGGTACCCTCCAGCCCCTCCCAGGTCTCCGGCCCTCCATCCTGGTGGAACCCCCAGGAGTCTGGAGCAGGGAGCCCCCCTGCCCAGCTGAGGTCTGTGTCTGGAGTGTCCCCGGCCTCCCCATCCGAGAGGGATGTGGGGCTCCCGGAAAGCTGAACCAGGATGGCGGATGCTTTCTGAAACTCCTGGAGAGAAGGGCAGGATGGGAGGCTCCCCGAGGAGGCGACCGTGGATCGTGGAGAAGATGCCCCTGAGCAGGCGCTGAGGGTGGACATGGGCTCGGAGCCCAGGTCCCAAAGGGGCACGCGCCGGGCCAGGGGGCCGCCCTCGTGCGGGGCTGGGGGTGCCGCCACCTCAGCTGCTGCAGAGAAAGGACAGTTTAGGGATGATTCACCACGTTTAGGCTGAGAACGTTCCACCAACCCTGCAAAGGGTACAGCCCACATCCCACAGCCCCAGGCCGATGGATCAAAAGCAGAAGACCCCAGGCGGAGACAGAGTGCCCAGGTGGTGGGGAGGGCAGGGGCCGTGGGAGCGGGCTGGCTCCGACTGGAAAGCTGGTCCATTACCTGGGGACGGGGCCTCACTCAAGGGGGGCGCCCTTGAGGGAGTGGGGGCATCACCTGGAGACACGGTCGGCGGGGCAGCTTCTGGGCAGGAGAAAGGGGCTTGGGGGTTCTCCTGCTGACAGGTCTCTACCCTGCAAACACAGCGTGAAGTCTTGGGGTGCCCCCAGAGGGAGCCCCATCTTCCAGCCTCCCCCCTCGGGCCCAGAGTCTCCGCAGGGGGCCTTCAGCCACTGCAGATGCTTAAAACACCTTCCTGCCAGCTGTCTGTCCCCCAGGGGAAGTGACCATCAGAGGCCAGCGCTCCCCCAGCAAGGTCTGTCTTCAGGGGCTTCTGGCCTCAGCGCCCCCTGGATCAGGCACCTGGGAGTCACCATTGGAGAGGTCCAGAGGCAGCGCTCCCTTGAGGGGCCCTACAGCTGCCCCACCCAGTATCCTGGGCAGACACACCACGAGACGTCTTTGTTTCCTAAGGTGGGGGGTCAGACGCAAGAGGGCACGCGGGTGGGCTGGAGTGCATGGAGTCCCCAGCCCAGCATGAAGGGCACCAGCAGCAGCTGAGTGTCTCCCAGCAAGAGGGCAGGATGCTCTGGCCAAACTGTCTCCAGGCCCCAGGGCCCCCCACTCCAGCCCGAGCCGCCCTCCAGGGCCCCCACACCTCTGCTCCCCTGAGCAGCTCTGAGCAGCCTCCGTGGCGGCAGGCCCCTCCACGGAGCTGCCGGCAAAGTCCAGCCCCGCTTCTGACCCTGGTGGACTCCTGCCGCCTTCAGCCTCCTGCTGGAAACACTTTGGAGAAACACCACAGTCAGGGTGGGGCCGCCTCTGCTGGACCTCAGGCCGTGTCCCTTAGCTGTGGACAGAGCCCCTGAGTTCTTGTGACCACAGTAAGGAACAAAGGCCGGCCCCCAAAGAGGGCCATGAAGACCGACCCATCAGTCATCCCTCCTCCCAGGGGGCTCCGAAGACCTGTCACCAGACAAGATTTCCCCGAGAAGGCTCAGAGGGCCCACCCATCAACAGCCTGCATCTGATGGACAAGGGGCCCCCGCACCAAAGCCACACAGGAGGGCCCCTGCCTGGCCCTCAGACAGCACAGGGCCAGGCCCAGACTCACACGGGCTTCCTGGGGGCTGTGGCGACGCCCTGCACTCAGGGAGGGTCGACTCTGGCCTTGGAAGCTTGATGCTGGGCTTCCCGTCAGAGCTCGGGCCTTTTCCTCCGCCGGCCGCGGGATGGGGCTGATCTGGGGGTCTCCTAGGGGGCACAGAGACCATCAGCGCTGACGGGCACGGAAGGCAGAGGACGTTGCTGGCACAGGGTCCCAGAACGCCGAAGCCCCGTGCAAACAGCCATCACACCTGCTTGGGTTTGGTTAGAATGAGGACAGAATAATGCACGGTTAGCTACTCCTAAAATCACCCTCTTGTTGGACAGTTACGGATGTGAAGACTCAGAAAAAACTTTAGAGACAGCATTTACAATGTAGATTTTAAAGCCCTCTTTATGGTGGCTTTTGGGTGGAGCTTGCAGACTGTCTGCACAGCTGCTCTTTTCCTCTGAGTCCACTCTTCGGCGACTGGGCCAGGGGGCTGGGCTGGAGGAGGGAGAGAGGAGGTGTGGGACGTGTCAAGGTCACCACCACCGCACGGCTGGAAGGTCGGGCAAAGTGGGGACGGGGGGCTGCAGTGGCGTCTCTGCCAAGAAGTCCCAGGTAATTACTATCTTCCTACACGTTCACTCCACACTGGGACCCGGCAGGGACAGCAAGGCCCGGAGATCCATGTCGGTCCCAAAGCCACAGGCCCGAGGGGACCAGAGCTCTTTGGCTAAAGCTTAGATTTGTGGAACTCCACCAACGGGAAAGCCTCCCTTTTGTCCGTGGCCCGTGGTGAAGGCCAGGCTCCTCTGTCTGTGGGATTTCCCAGGCAAGAACACTGGAGAGGGTTGCCATTTCCTTCTCCAGGGGATCTTCCCGACCCAGGGATTGAACTTGCGTCTCCTGCTTGGCAGGTGGATTCTTCACCACTGAGCCATCTGGGAAGCCTCAAGGGCAAGGTGCTGTGGGTCGAGCCAAAGGACTGTGATGGGGCGTCACCCAGGGAGCCCGGGCAGGCTCAGTGCCAGGTCAGACAGAGAGCGCCAGCCCTGGATGCCCACCACGAGTTCACCAGGCGGTCCAATGCCCCAGAGCGGTTCCAGCTCCCTCTCATCCGCCCTGATCTGTCCTGAGGACGCTCTCCCAGGCCAGACCGCAGGGAGCCCCCAGGTACACACGCTGGCTGGTCTGAACAACCTCTCTGCTGCTCCCGAGGGTGGCTACTGAGAGGGGCTTCTGAGCCTGAGGCATGGACTCAGGCCTGAAAGGAGAGCTCCGAGGTGGCACCCGGGCATTGAGACAAGGTGGGGCCCCAGGGCACCCCCCCTGGGCTGTCCAGCCTGCTGTCCCCAACACACCATTGGGGCTCCCCAGAGCTGTGCATGAGTCTGCTCCACTCTGGAAATCGGTGCGTGCAAAAAGCTCTCTTTAGCTAAGAAGACACTCCGGCATGCTGGCTCCCGCATCACTAAAGGTCTGTACCAGATAAACCAAGTTGGGACCACAACGTGCTGAGCAGGCTAGGGTTTCCCTTTCCAGCGGAAAAGGGGCCGTGCCGCCCCGAGAGGCACAGAGCGGGGGCGTCTCCCGCCTGTGCCAGGCTTCGGGTGGTCTCCCCCAGGCCTCCCTGTCCTTGTCTGGGGGCTGGCACTGCCTTGGGTGGGGGCCACACCAGCTGCTCTAGGGGCTCCCCGGGGTGTCTGTGGGCTGGGCAGGTAGAGTGCAGGAGACAGGGAAAGTCTGGGGGCAAGTCCAGCTCCCTGTCTGCACAGGTCCCCTGCCTGGAGGCCTGAGGGATCCGAGAGCCTGTCCAGCCCCGAGCCCAGGGCCAGCCTGGCAGGCTCCTCCTGGCCCCCTCGGTGGAGGCAGCATCACGAACATCTGGACTCAGCCGGGCAGCGAGTCCTGGGTGTTCTCGGGCAGGCCTGAGGTTCTGGGGACCAGCCTGGCCGGCTGCTCTGAGGCGTCGCGTCGCCAGGAGGAGGAGTGGCCGGTCTGGGTGGCCTCTCCCACCCCGGCCAGCCCCCGCCATCTTGAAGGGTGGCCTTCCTGAGCACCCAGACTCAGGGACAGGGAGGCCAGTCGCCCCTAGCACACAGCTCTGGCCAGGCCCAGCGGGACGCAGGTGTGTCTGACCCTGAGCCGACCACAAGGCCGAAGCGGGCGTGAGTTGCCAGGGCCCCCAAGGGGGTGGCATCTATCTTCAGCTGCTACCGCCACCGCCCCACCTGGTTACCTTGGCCCGTCTGCCCGTGGCTCTCCGGGGGTTGGCCTCCGGCATCAGGTCGGCCAGCCGCTGTGGGTGCGTCCTCGTCCCACGCCAGCGTCGGAGGCCACGGGTGACCGTCCGCCGCCGAAGCTGCCGGAGGGGGTGTCCCGTCCTGCGGCTCTCTGAGCAGGCTGCAAGGCAGTGCAGGGTGGGCTGACTGCTCACCCGGCTGCCCTCCGCTCCCAGGGGGCCAGCCCTGACCAGAACATTCCACCAGTGGAACACCACCTCACATCCAGGGGACAGCTGTGCGCAGTGGCCAAGCGGTCAGCACCGGGCGGGGGAAGACAGGCCCTGGCCCCTCCCTGCCCGGCAGCTTCTCGAGCAGGACCTGCACCCCTAAGTGGGGCCACTGCTGGGGATGGCGGGGGATGTGCGGGGAGGGAGACTCTGTCTGTGCCCCCATTCCCTCAGGACGTCTCCGTGGAGCCCGACCCCCAGCCCGAGAGCAGCACTCAACGCGCCTGGGTCCCACCTGAGCTCCGGCCCGGGGACGGCGGGAACAGCACCCCATCGCAGCCCGAGGCGGGGTGCTGGGAACAGGACTGCCAGGCTCCCTGGTCCCTTCTGGGTTTAAGGTCACGCCCACGGGGAGCCTCGCTCTAGAACATTCGCCCGCTCTCAGGTGCAGCAGGGCGTTCCTTCTGTTCCCGTTCTTCCCAGGCACCCGCTGCACTGGGCACAGCTTGCTGCTCCCCCAGGGCGGCCCTGGGCACCCCCTCCCCTGGACTGACGCCCTTGGCAGGGAGTGGGCAGGGGAGCAGGGTCAGAGGGCTCTCTTAGCCGACTGGTCTCGGGCTTTCGAAGGAGATGTCTCGAGGGGCTGGAGTTCTGACCTGCGGGGCAGGAAGTAGCAGCCACCTGTCCCCACCAGTGTGTCCAGATGCAGGGCCAGGCCGCCCTGGAGCAAGAATGCAAAGGACGGAAGGGGCTGTGCCCGGCCCAGAACCTGGTGAACTGCATCAGAATGGAAGGCCCTGCCCCCTGCCTCCTTAAAGACGTCCTGTCCCTCCCAGCCCTCCCCAGTACACAGGGGTCTCAGCCCGGAGGCCCCAGCCAGGTCAGCGAGGGGCCCCACAGGCCCTGGATCAGAGATGCGCCCTGGCCCTGAGCAGCCCAGCACTCCGCTGAACTTCTCTTGAGGGAACGAAAGTGCGAAGCGGTCCCTCCACGTGGCAGGACCTCCCAGGGAGGTTCCAGGCCTCTGAAGCCTCTCTCGCAGACACACAGCTCTTCTTTGGCTTCTGACTTGCATCACTGGTGTGATGAGGAGCCTCGTGCCCCCAAGGACCTCGATTCCAGGACACACCCCCACCCTCAGGGTGAGCAGCCAGCCCCAGTGCCATAAACAAACTCCCAGTGCCAAGAGGGTCCGCTCAGCCAGGAAGCCTGTCAGAGATTCCTGGGCTGGGCGATCAATAGTCACGTGAACTATAGATCAGCAGGTGAAAAGCGCTCTCAGAGGGCCCAGAGTGGAGCTCAGGCCCGGGGCCAAGTGTGCGATGACCCCCTTTCCTGGGAGAGGCATGAAAATGTGCCCCCCTGCTGGAAGGGGCCGCTGGACGGCGGTGGTGCCCCCAAGGGCAGACAGGGGTCCTGAGAAGACCACTCTTGAAGGACCAGCTGCTTCCCAGGGTTGGAGGTCACCTCTGCGGCCTCACCCCCAGGTTGTGGCTTTGGGTTGGAGACACTTAGGTTAGAGCCTCAAGGGCGGCCAGTCCTCGGGGGAGGAGCTGGGAGCTGGCCAGGAGGAAAGGCCTGGCAGCCAGGAGGAAAGGCCTGGCAGCTAGGGGTCCCACGCACACACCACCCACACAGGTGGGTCCACCTGCTCTGTGTCACTCTGCCCACAGCAGCCCTGGGGATGGTGGCACCCCTTCCCCATTCAGCAGACGAGCGGGGAGGACACACCCCGGCCAGTGGCCCAGCTGGGAATGAGCCGGAATCCCTGCGCTTCTCCCAGCGGGCCAGGGAGGTTCTGGCCTCATCCGCCAGCCCCGTGGGCCAGCTGGTGGGGCAGGACTCCCCTCCCAGTCCTCCAGCATCCCCGCCCCTGCTCCCTGTGGCCAGGTGCACAGGGCCCAGCGGCTGTGACATCATGGCCACCCAGCAGGCAAGGCTTTTAATGGCAAGCGCCAGGGCCAGGGCTGCCCGCGACGACTCACTGTGGGACTGGTGGGCTCTCGCTCCTCTGCGGGTGCTGGCCGAGGGGGCTGCCAGGCGTGTGCCAGGTGTGTGAGGAGCCCTGGCCTGGCTCCTCCGGCTGCTGGGGGCTTGTCTCGGGGCCCTCCTCCCGCCTGGCCTTGACTTCGGGGCTGGAACTCTAAGAAAAACAGCAAAGAAGAACAGCCCTCCCCTTAGAAAAAGCAGGAGGTGGCTTCACGCAGCGGCTCGGCAGGCAGCCTGCTCCCGTGAGGAGGCAGCGGGCTGGCTGAAACAGGGGTCCTCAGCTCGTGGGAGCCTTACGGTCCGTTGCTAACAATCCCCGACAGGTGCAGACAAGAGGCCCAGAGCTGGGGGAGCACTTGCCTGAGGCTGCCCGGGTCGCACGCAGGGCTGGAACCCACAGAGGTGGGGGCTGTGGAATCCGGCAGCCCTGGGCCCCTCTCCTGTAGGCTGGCCTGGGATGACTGGGATGGCTACTAAACTACCCCAGCCGCTTCTGCAGAACCCAGTCCACCACCCTCTGCCGCCCGCCGGTGAGACAGTCACCATCCCCAACCTGTGGGAGAGACGCTCGGCGTGGGGACAGGCGCCCGAGCTTGTCCTCACCGCCCCCTCCCTGTGACGGTGGGGACAGGCTGTAGGAGCAAGGACACACCGCCACTCAGCTCCCGAGGGGACGGCCTCTCAAGGGGCGCGGGCCTCTCCCTCCTTCCTGCCTCACCCCCACTGGCCCGCCAGCCCCCTCCACACTGCCCCAACCCTGCTCACCAAGCGCCCCACCTCCAGGCCAGAGCACTTCCTAACCGCAGGGAGTTTGGCTCCTCCTCCGGGCCCAGCCAAGCAGCCCAGGCCAGGAAAGCCCCGTTGGCTCCCGCAGCAGCTGCCGCCCCTCCTGCCCGACCCTTCCAAATCCCTTCCCACCCTGGGTCACGGGTGTTTTACAGAGGACTTGCAGGTGCCCAGGAAGCAGCCAGTGAGCGGCGTTTCTGGCCACGAGCCAAGCCCCCAGGCTGGGTGAGAACACCCACCTGAGGCAGCCACGTCCGGTCCTGAAGCTCTTGCTGCAGGAGCGCTGCGGACCTCTGCACGGAGACGATAGCCTTCTGCTGCTGCAGGAGCAGCTTCCTCTCTCGGTGAGAGGACAGGTGAAGGGTCCGCAGGTACCGGATGCCCCTCTGAACCAGAGGAGCACACGTCGGCACCCGGGGACGGGAGGGGTGGCTCCGGCACTGCGGGGCCTGGGCCCTGCAGGTGTCTGTGCCCTTCCCATCCTGCTCAGTCAGGAGGTCCCCCAACCCCACACTTTGGCCTCCCCCGCTGCTTGGGTTTGGCCATCAGCGGGCTCCAGTGGGAGGCAGGAGGGAAGTTGGGGTGCTCATTCCTTGGGCACCTCCAAGCAAGGCTGGCACAAGCCGGCTGTGCCCCTGCCAGCCCCCACCACCCTCCCTCCTGCCAGGTCCCGGGCTCTATCCCTGACTGTCCCCTGGCTCCTGCTGCATCTCTGATGGGCACCCTTTGGCAGAACCACCTGGCTGGGACCACGCCGCCCCCAGGGGAGGGAACAGCCTGTCCAGGTCAGAGGAGGAAACTGAGGTTCGGCAGGGCTGGGTCCCTCACCCCAGTGGGCAGGGCCCTGACCCAGAGCCCACCAGTGTCTCCACCCACGACAAGGGACCCCAGGGTCCCCACCGCATTTGATAACTGGAACCCTTCCATCCCTTCCTCACAGTCTCCTGGGCTCCTCCCGCGGCCCCCTCCGCCTGGGAAGCCCCACACCCGCCACCCCACCTCCCTGGTCCACGCAGGTCCTCTAGGATGGAGGTCAAGTCCACCACCACCCCTCCCTTCGTAGCTGAGGGACCCCGGGAAAGGCCAGCACCAGCCCCCAGCCTCAGTCTCTTCATCCAGATGAAGAGAGGGACCACCAGCTCCCACCCCACACAGGGGTGTCTGGAGACCGAAATGAAAGGACGCCAGTGCAGTGGCCCCTGACCCCAGATGAGGAAACTGCGCTCAGAGGAGCTGCGAGTCCCCTCTGAGGTCAGAGGTCAGTGCTAGCTGGGCCAAGCCCTCCAGCAACCCCACTGAAACACGAAACACGCACGGCTGCGGTTCTCCCCTGACGAGGCTCGGAGCAGCCCGGCCACTGTATGGAGGCTGCAGGGGTCAGAGCACCGCACTGCGCCCACCAGCTCTGAACGCTCCCCACGCAGCCCTGAGCAGCTCTGGAGGGTGCCAAGCACCCAGGAATTCTGTGGTGGGGGTGCTTGCGTTCCCAGCCCCTGGAGAGCCGCAGGAGCCCCTCGGGGTCGTCCGCCAGGAGCCCACCCTTACCAGCTCCCGCTCCAGGTGGCTGACGGCCTGGTGCTCCTTCTCTGCCAAGGCCACCAGCGCTGCGTAGCTGCCGATGCTGTTCAGATACCTGGCAGAGAAGATGCGCTGACTGGACTGATTGCTGACCTTGGGGCCTGCCCGTGGGTGTGGAAAACCGCAGTCCCGGCCAGCCTGAGCCATCCAGGTGGACCTGGCATGCCCGGTTCTCACGGCAGGGCCATCGGGAGGAGATGGCCGTGCGTGGGCAGGCGGGGGAGCCCTGGGAGTCCAGCAGCCCCAATCTAGACTGTCATTCTTCCCATCCCCTCATGACCACCTTGGGCCTGGAGAGAGGACGGGAGGACAGCATATTTCCCATGCTGGCACCCCAGCCCAGCCAGAGGGCCCTTTTGGGGAGGTGGGAGTCATCATGGAATAGAAGACCCCCAGCCGGGCACGACTGTAAACCGCCAGTAATCTTAACTGGATTGAGCTATTCGGAGACCAATATGGGAATAACAAGTAGCTGTAAAAAATGTGTCCTTGTTGACATGAATTCCACTTCCACAAATTTACCTGAAGGAATTCATCTCTGGGGTGTTCACGACTCAGGACACAGAGTTGGAGACACCCCAGAGGTCCAGTTAGAGGGGCTGGCTGAGGGGGCTGCGCTGGGTGTTGGAGAGCTCATGCAGGGACAGGAAGAGGGTTTCTTGACTTTTAAATGAAAACTCAAGTTACAACGGCATGTCAGTTCAGTTCAGTGCAATCGCTCAGTCGTGTCTGACTCTTTGCGACCCCAAGGACTGCAGCATGCCAGGCCTCCCTGTCCATCACCAACTCCTGGAGTTTGCTCAAACTCATGTTCATGGAGTCGGTGATGCCATCCAACCATCTCATCCTCTGTTGTCCCCTTCTCCTCCCGCCTTCAATCATTCCCGGCATTAGGGTCTTTTCCAGTGATTCGGTTCTTCGCATCAGGTAGCCAAAGGATTGGAGTTTCAGCTTCAGCATCAGTCCTCCCAGTGAATATTCGGGACTGATTTCCTTTAGGGTGGACTGGTCTATTCCAAATGCTGTTTAAATAGCTGTCTATCTCCCTTAACAAGACCTGCCAAGACAGCCTGGAAAATGGGCAGAGATGATCTCGCAGATGGGGGGCTAGGGGAGGTTTCAAAGCCACTGTATTCACCTTTTGGTACTTTTGGCCGCATCAAACTTTCTCCAAACGCCCATTACCCGACGCTGCAGCACTTTAACCCTGGGGGTACCGAGTGGGGGCGGGGTGGGGCGGGGCCGGCGCGGCGCGCATGCGCTCACCCTCGCTGATGCTCCAGCCGGGCCAGCTCGGCGCGCGTCTTCTCCTCCAGCGCCTTCTCGCGCAGGCGCAGCAGCGCGGCCTGGTGCCGCGCGCGCAGGTCCTCTTCCCGCAGGCTCAGCTCCAGCATCTGGATCGTGAAGCGGCTGAAGGGTACCGTCTCCGCGCTCCGGGGCCTCGTCCGGCTCCCCTGCGGTGGGGCGGGCCGACCGGGGCATGTCTCCGAGTGGGAGCAGCACCCAATTCCCCGGGGAGGCCGCCGCCTCCAGAGAGCCTTCCTGGACTGGCCGCCCCATTGTTCTCCATGTCGTGCCCGTCTTCCCCGGGACACGTTACTATCCTCCTCCCAACTGGTGGCTCCCGAAGAAGGTGGGGTGGGGTCCTTTTCGTGTTGGCCCTGCACTCAAGCCGGCCACCTGTTTGTGCTCTGGGTGGGTTAGGAAAGACTGGGCCCCCCCCTCCCTGACATGTGCAGCCAGCCCTGCCCCAAACCGATGTCCCCTGCCACCCCAGCCGTGAGGAAGGGGCTTGAGCGGATGTAAGCTGGAAGGGTGGGTGGTACCCATGGCAGGGAGAGCCTGCCTTCGCACAGGACCTGCAGCGGAGTCCCCCCCCTGTGCAGGCTGTAGGAGGGGTGGGTCTCAACACCTGATGTCCCCAGGGACAGAGAACTGGGTCCCCTGCCTCCTGCCAGTGCCTCCCCTGGGGCCCAGTTCTGAGCCCCTTCCCCGGGGTTCTGTACCTGGAACCCGGGTTCCTCCCGCAGATTGGCAGGGGGCAGCTGGGAGGGGGGCTGGGCTGGTCTCCCTTCCTCCACAGGCTCTGAGGACAAAAGACAGGCATGGCTGGTCATATAAGGTTCCAGGGGCCTTTTTTTACAGGAAGTCTTCACCGAGCTAGGGTGTCTGGACAACTTAATCCACCACGAACACCGCCAGCGCAGCACAACCCTCCCCCAGACACACAGCCCCAGCCAAATCTTCACGAGGCCGTGAAGCGGAGCAGGACTGTATGGTTCTTCCCCCCCCGCACACCCCAATCCCAGTCGTGTCCCTGACCTGCCTTTATCTAAACAAGACTTTAATCAAAGAATAAATGTAATCAGAGAAGAAAATACAGAAATTAATCCTGATTTTTCATTGGAAGGACTGATGCTGAAGCTGAAACTCCAATCCTTTGGCCACCTGATGTGAAAAACCAACTCATTGGAAAAAACCCCGATGCTGGGAAAGATTGAAGGCGGGAGAAGGGGATGACAGAGGATGAGATGGTTGGATGGCATCACCGACTTAATGGACATGAGTTTCACCAAGCTCCAGGAGATGGTGATGGACAGGGAAGCCTGGCGTGCTGCAGTCCATGGGGGTCACAAAGAGCTGGACACGACTGAGCGAGTGAACTGAACTGATGTATACATACACACATATATACACGTGTGGGTAGACATACATGTGTATGTATGTGTAGATACATAAATATATAAATTTTAAAAGTTTCTTGAATGTTTAAAAAAATGTATGGTGGAGTTATAAAGTAAAATGCATGACTACCGTAGCCTAAAGTCCAGAAAAAAAGAAATGGAGGGCTGTGAGGCCCTCCTACTCTGGGTGGGCCCGTGGAATGTCACGTGAAGGTGCACCACAGGAACCGCTGTAAATCCCAGATCAACCACTGAAGCCAGTTACAGCTCAGCAGCCCACAACAGAGAGAAAATCAAATGATTAAAAAAATACTTGTTTGACCCAAAAGAACGCAGGAAAAGAAAGGAAAAAAGGCCAGTTGAGACAAAAGGAAATAGCAGGATGATAGACTCAAAACCTAACAACATTGGGACTTCCCTGGTGGTCCAGCGGTTAAGATTTTGCCTTCCAAAAAGAAACTAAACAAAAAAGAAAGAAACAAAACAACAAAAAAAGACTTTTCCTTCCAGTGTAGGGGAAGCAGTTTCAGTCCCTGGTTGGGGGCAGGGGAAGCAGTTTCAGTCCCCGGTTGGGGATCCCACAGGCCTTTGTGACCAAAACTCCAAAAACAAAGGAGAAACAATATTGCAACAAATTCAATAAAGACTTTAAAAAAAATCTTTACAAACTCTAACAATGATGATAATTCTGTTCAATGGAAATAGCTAAGCACTCCAGGTGAAAGGCAGAGATTGCTGGATTATACAATAAGACAAAAGGGCAAGATCCACCTACGGGCTGCCTCCAAGAAACACACTTGAAATACGAAAACACACATTCATCACAAGTGGGAGGATGGAGAGGACAGACCAGCTGGACTGTCTGATGCTAGCTGTGGGGAAGCAGGAGTGGCTGGACCAGACACCGCGTGCCACGGAGCAACGTGGGTCGCTGGGGACAGAGGGCTGTCCCGTGAAGGCAGAGTTTTAAAGGGGTGGGTCTACCAAGGGCACGTGGTAACCCTAAACGGTGATGTTCTCAACACCAGGGTTTCTTTTCAAGAGCTCACAGAACATCCACCAAGATAGACCCACATCTCTACATATTTGGGCTCAGGTCCATCTAGTCAAAGCTATGGTTTTTCCAGTGCTCATGTATAGATGTGAGAGCTGGACTCTAACGAAAGCTGAGCGCCGAAGAATTGATGCTTTTGAACTGTGGTGTTGGAGAAGACTCTTCAGAGTCCCTTGACCTGCAAGGAGATCCAACCAGTCCATCCGAAAGGAAATCAGTCCTGGGTGTTCATTGGAAGGACTGATGCTGAAGCTGAAGCTCCAATCCTTTGGCCACCTGATGCTAAGAGCTGACTCATTTGAAAAGACCCTGATGCTAGGAAAGACTGAAGGTGGGAGGAGAAGGGGACGACAGAGGATGAGATGGTTGGATGGCATCACTGACTCGATGGACATGAGTTTGAGTAAACTCCAGGGGTTGGTGATGGACAGGGAGGCCTGGCATGCTGTGATTCATGGGATTGCAAAGAGTCAGACACGACTCAGTGACTGAACTGAACTGAACTGACCATGAGGAAATTAAACCTCAAGTCCATCACAGGAGCAAACAAGTCCATCACATGCCACCAAGGAGCGCGCTCAGTCTGCCGCCACCAGCCCAGCCACGGCTTAAACTCCCGGAGGCTGTGCTGGGCTGTCCCTGCAGCCTGCACACGGAACTCTGTTTGCCAACACAGGATCCAGTATCCAACTGGATATGCACGGGGCCAGCACCTCAGAGGCCTCAAGGAATGACCGCTCAGAGGGACGGAGGTGGGGGTGTTGGCAGATCTGGGAAGAGTGTGGGCTTCCCTGTTCCCCAAGGGACAGAGATGGGCTGTATTCAGGATTTCAGTGGGAGGGTGGCGCTCACCCTGAAGGTCTGCCCAGAGCAGGACAGACAGGGCTAGACGACCCGCCCACCACGCCTCCTCACTTGGCCATGCCCCGTGCCGTCGGCTTGTTTTGCTAGGCATCTAAGCGAAAGCTTCCTTGCTGTGGTCCGGGCTCACTGCCCCCGTTTGGGTAGGTGGGGCTGGTGTGTCTGCTAACTGGCTCCCTGGCTCCCTGCGAGCCCTAACAAGCGGGAGGCAGTGATGCCTGATGGCACGTTGGGGCCTCAGTCAGTTCAGCTGAGTCCTCAGTCGTGTCCGACCCTTTGCGACCCCATGGACTGCAGCACGCCAGGCCTCCCTGCCCATCACCAACTCCCGGAGTTTACTCAAACTCATGTCCATCGAGCTGGCGATGGCATCCAACCATCTCATCCTCTGTCATCCCCTTCTCCTCCCACCTTCAATCTTTCCCAGCATCAGGGTCTTTTCCAGTGAGTCGGTTCTTCGCATCAGATGGCCAAAGGATTGGAGCTTCAGCATCAGTCCTTCCAGTGAATATTCAGGACTGCTTTCCTTTCGGATGGACTGGTTGGATCTCCTTGCAGTCCACGGGACTCTCAAGAGTCTTCTCCAACACCACAGTTCCAAAGCATCAATTCTTCGGTGCTCAGCTATCTTTAGAGTCTAACTCTCACATCCACGCATGACTACTGGAACACTTTCAAACCCCAGTTCCACCTGCCTGTGAGGCCGTGGGCGGGTCCCCCCCTCCCCGGCCCCTCTGTTGGGCACCTGACCCAGCTGCCCCCTTGGGGCCCACGCGGAGCATGACCTGTGCTGTCCAGGTGGCTGGGGGTCGGTTCTGAGACCACTCACCCGCGTGAGCTGACGCATCTGTCCAACTCTTCTTTCCATCCTGGGGACTTGGGGAGGGCGCAGACACATCTCGGCCCGGGAGTGGGTGTGAGCTGCCAGGTGAGAGAGCGCTGCAGACTGTGACCTACGCGGCCCGAGACCCCCACCCGGCCCCCTCGTGCGCTGGGAGGGGGGCCACACCTGGGTCTGGCTGCCACGGCACTCTGAGAAGTCCTCGGCTGCAGATCCACACACACCCGTGGCTGCTCCAGCTCCAAGGCCGCCCCTGGCCTGGCCTGGGTCAAGTGCTCCTCCCTCAACCGCTTCGAGGACAGGAAGGAGGTGGGTGTTGTGGAGGGTGGACCAGGCGAGGTCCCAGGGAGGAGCCAAGGCCTACTCAGGGCAGCTGCACTTGGAGGCCCTCGGCCTGGACGGGACCCACGGCCCCCTTCCCCGGGGTGACCTGACCCACGCTTCCCACCAGCCTTTCTCAGGCTGGGCCGGGCCACAGAGGGCGGGCCGTCCGGCTGACCTCCAGCCTGGGTCTGGACAGCAGCTCCCCCAGGGCCTTCTGCGTCTCCCAGACCTCCAGCTCCCCCTGCCGCCGAAGGAGGGCCAGCGCCTGCCCCTGCTCCTGCCAGTCCAGCTGCAGGGAGGAGAGGAGCAGCCTCAGGACTCCCCAGGGCCCCTGCCTGCTGGCCCTGCTCCCTGGCAAGGCCTCCGCCTCAGAGGGCAGGCGGTGTCACCTCCAAGGACTGGATCCTTACAGAGCGTCCCCCTGGGAGGACCGCTCCGTCCAGCCCACCACCCTGCTCCCCAGCCCGCAGCCTCCCTGCCTCGGCCTGGCCGGGGCCCTGGGCTTCCTTCCTGCTCCAGACTCCCCTCCCTCCTTCTCAACTGTGGGGCCCCTGCCACTCAGCCTCGGGGTGAAAGCTGCTCCTGGTGGACCCCCAAACAGAAGTGGCCTAAAGGGTACACACCCTCAGGGACGCCAGGAAGCTCAGTGACTTCTGCCGGACGTCGGACAGCGGGCCTGCAGAAACCACGAGAAGGGGTGGCTGGGCGGCCTCTCCTCGCCCGGCCTGGGCCTGCAAGACACGCGCTGGGAGAGGACCCCTTCCCTGCATGTCCAGGGAGGGTGGGCAGGGGCCCCAGCCTGCAGGGCAAGGAGACAGGTTGCTGTCTTACCGTACCCTGCCCCCCTCGGGGGGGGGGGCTCTCCCTGCCTGCCCCTTGGCCACCATCCCCTGGGAGCAGGGACCCCAGGCTGCAAACACATGGCCGGGGCCAAGAACACAGGCTTTGCTGTGAGACAGGCCTTGGCTCATCGCTCACCTGCAAGGTGCCCTGGAAAAAGTGCTAGTCCATGAATGCCTCCCAGGGGACACACCATGGTAAGATGCTCTGATACCTAGTGGCTGCCCTTAATGAGGGTCGCAGCCCCGTGGGTGTGCGGTGACCCAGGCCGAGAGGCACCGCCCCGTGGCCTCTCTGGAACTGTCCAGAGTGCAGGCTCAGAAACCTCAGGCTCCCGAGGTGGCCAAGGGCTTCTGGTTTCCGATGGGGGCCCCAGCGACCTAGCCTGGCCCTTCGGAGGCTGCCTGGGGTGGTGGTGGGGTGACTGTTGTCAGAGGCGGGGGCGGCGAGCGTCACTTCCTCCAGTCCCACCCTCCATCTTTTCGGTGGGACCCCCGTGAGAGCTGGCAGAGGGGGGCATGGAGGATGGGGGCTCCCCACCGGGGAGAGGCCTCGGGTCTGTGGGCGGCAAGCCCTCCGGTGGCTCTTGGACGAGCTCCTGGGTCACCCCTGGTGACTGTGCAGAGAGGAGGATGGCGCCCTGCTTCCCAGAGCAGCTCAGCGTCCCACGTTAGAGAGGCCAGAGAGCTGTGAACGGCAGCAGCCGGCTCCCGGGCATGTCCGTGGCCGCTGAGGGCACTGCAGCAGGGAGCCCAGGGGAGGGGCGGGGGCTGCAGCCAGCTGGCGTGCGCGGCACTGGGGGGACACCTGGCATGCTCCCCGTGCTCCCAGCTGCCTGGCAGCTCCCTGGAGAAGGGGCCACTCCTCCCTTGCTTTTGCTTGTGGCCTGGAAAGAAGGTGCCCCGGTCCTCCACTGAGTTCCTGCGGATCCTCTGCCAGGGGCCTGGAAGCTTCAGAGAGCCAAGGCCCCCAGAGCTGCTGCTCCCAGAGGTGCAGACCTTTCATGGCTTTCCCTGGCCAGGCCAGCACCCGACAGGTCACCAGGGAGACCCCAGGCTGTGGGTCCCCAAGCTCTGAGCTGCGATCCGGGAGAAAGCAAGCATTCCCCGAGACGGATGTGGCCCGGGCCCCTGAGCAGCTGCCCCTGCTGAGCAGAGGACGGTACCGGCCTCGCTTCCCAACTCTTGATGACCATCGGGGAGGGGTCCAGCACGACCTGCCACCCCAGAGCGCCTGGTGGCCTTGTGGCTCCAACGGGACGATTAAACACATACGTGGCGACTATTACTGTTGCCAACGGCGACGGGGATGATGAGGACCAGGTGAACTCTCCCTGACTGCGCTGTGGCTGGGGGCCCACGGCCTCAAACCTAAACCAAGCCAATGGGCGCCCCCACCGGCGAGAGGCTGCCGTGTCTGAGGGCCGGAGCCTCGCTGTCCAATGGCAAGCCGCCCTTGGCTGCTCACGTTTAAACTCAGATGAAACAAAAATGTAAGACTTCACTCTTCAGTAGCACTGGCCACGTCCCAGAGGCCCCCACAGCCACAGGTGGCTGGTGGGCACCAGATCAGATGGCCCAGAATTTAGAACGTCTCTGTCACTGCAGAAAGTTCTGTTGGGCCGGTGCTGCGGCCAGTGGGAAAGGCTGGGCCCCAGTCCCCGCTCTAATGTTCACTGTCAGGCGGTGGGGGTCATGCCTCTCAGAGCACTGGCTTCCTCTTCCGTGAACAGGGGCATGAGCTTGGGACCTGCCTGGAGGCAGGGTGATACCAGTGAGCTGCCATGTATGACACAGAGAGGCCCAGGGAACCTCACGGCCTTTAGGAAGTCATTCATGCATTCAGCAAATACTCCCCAGGCACCTGGCCGGGCAGGAGCCGGGGCTGCAAGGAGAGCCAGACCCTCAGGTTCTCATGGCCCACAGAGACAGAGGCACACACGCGAGTTTCACTCCCACCAAGCACGCTGAGAGGGGTGAGCAGAGCACCCGACCCAGCCCAGGTGTCATCCGGGAGACTTCCTGGAGGAGGCGTCTGGTGGGAGTGCCCAGTGCCCGCACTCTGGGCTGTGCTTGCTGTTTGGTGGAAGGCTCCCTAGATCCTGCTTGGCTTCTGGCCTCCCAGCGAGGTGGCTTGCAGGCAGAGCTGGGAGAGGAGCGGGTTTTTCTGGAAGACCCGGCACTTGGCCTGGCACCTGGCCTGCTGGGGTTCAGCCGAGTGGGGGGATGGGGCCTGGCCCACAGCTCTGCCCACACAGACCTCAGAGGCTCCAGGAGGCCGTCTTTGTGGGAGGGGGCAGGCTGGGGAGGAGCACTCTGCCTCAGCTCTGCTACTTGGGGGGCACAGTGGGCGAGCGGGGGCCCTCCAGCGGGCTGCAGCCGGGCACCCTCGCGCCAGGCCCCTCCTTGGGTGGTCTGTGGCCCAGCCCCTTGCCCGCCGAGAGGCACCCCTAGGGAAGAGGTAACTCAGCACAAAGGAGCTGCTGATCTGTTTTCCTTTGCCCTCCCCTGGCCCCCCACCCAGGCTACCCACTCGAGGGGTGGCTCGTGGGAAAGCCCACACTGCCCCCATCCCTGACGTGTGGTCCCTGAAGTGTGGTCCAGTGTCCAGGCATGTCATCCTGTCCACCAGCAGCGGACAGCCCTTCCCTTTGGGATGTTGAGAGGAGGATGCCCTTGTCTGCCCTCCCCATGGGATCCAGGTGGGTCTGCCCGTCCCCAGAGACACTGTACCACCTCCCTGACACCACCCCGGGCATGGCCTGCTTTGCATGGGCAGACATAAGCACAGGGCACACATGGGCTGTGCAGCCCGAGAGGACGGAGGGGGCTGGCGTTGCAGACCAGCAGGAGTGGACGCCAAGGGCCCTGCTGTTGCCCAGCCCACCTGCTTTCTGTCTCGGCCCCTGAGTCCCACTGTGACCCCGCTTCACAGACCGGGCACAGCTGACAGTCCCGAGGGGCCAGGGCTGCCCAGCTCAGAGGTGCCCCGCCCACCTCCCAGTTCCTGCTCGGCCAAGACGATGGAGAGGGGTGGACAGAGAGCTGGCATCTGAGCCCAAGTCCTGGTCCCAGCCCGTCCTGGGCACCCGGGCAGCTCATGCCCCTCACTGGGCCACACTTCCTGGAAACTGGTGCTGGAAGCATCCACCCACTTCTGGGCAGACTCTCCCCCTGGGCGTTGGTTGCCCAGGATCTGACAGCTGCAGCTGGTCACCGGGGCATCTTTTGATTGCTCACCACCTCCTAAAAGGCAGGCTGCTTGAGGGCAGTGCCTAGTGCCTGGTCCATGACAGGCTTGGCAGATCCTCAGTGAGCTGGTGCTGAGTGAGCAGAGGGAGAGTGAGCCAAGAGACCAGCGGGCTCCCGGGCAGCCCCCTCCCCAGGCTGGGAGGGTCTCCCAGACCTTGGGGCAGTGGGAGGAGGTTGACTGCAGGATGGAGTGACACAGAGCCCTCCTTCTCAGAGGGCCCAGGACCCCCTTACACATACATACACGTATCTACACGCTCACATGTGCCCACCCATGGTCCGCAGAGGGCTTTGTCCCCACCTCCTGCCCAGCCTGGCCTGAGGGGCCCTCTGTCTTCCAGGGAGGGGCAGGTGTCTCTTGGGGGCACCGCTGCAGGCAACCTCTTGGGAAGCTGCTCATCCACGGGGGTTCCCCCACACCCCCTGTTGCCCCATGGCAGCTCTGAACCCAGGATGGTGGGACACCAGAGCGCAAGGCTGAAATTCCTCCCGTCCACCTCTCCCCCAGGCACCAGGGGGGTCTGGGGGACTGCTAACTGACCCCCCAGGCCTTTCACAGGCCACCAGACCCCACAGGCCTCACCGCCCTCCTTGTGAGACAGGCAACTCCGCCCAGGCCCATAAGGAGGTGCAGGTTTTATTTGGGGCTGCTCCTGAGCGGGGCAGGGGTCGGGGTTCACTCTGAATGCACCTGCAAGAGCCCAATTCTTCTACAGATGTGAGCACATCTTATTCTTATTTTGGAGAAAACCAACTGAAAAATGAGGATAAAATGGATGCGCATCCCAGAACTCTCAGAACTGCACTTGGTCCCCAGCCCCAGGCCAGAGCCCTCCAGCTGAGCCCCTCCCTGAGCCCCCACTGGGCAGAGCATCCCACAGGCCAGCTCATGCCCTACTCTGCACGCTGCCAGGACAAAGGCCTGAACCCAGGAGGGTACTCGGCGGGCGCCCCACCCCCAGGGCCCCAGCTATGCGCCAGCTCCAGGGTTCTGGGCAAGTCTCAGCTAGAACCGGAAACAAAAACCCTCTGGCAGCAGAAGAGAAGGCAGAAGGCTGGGCCCCGGGAGCGGAGCTGTGGATGAAGCAAGCCTTCAACCCTCGTGAGGGCAAGGGTCAAGTCAGGACAGAGGCGTGGCAGAAGCACAGAGCAAGTGGCCGGGCCCCGAAAGCCTCCAAAAAGCTTTAATACCGATGCGTGGGTACGCTCCAGGTAAGAAAGGACCTCTCTACACCCAGAGCCTTGCCGAGCGTCAGGCAGTGGAGGGGGTCCCCAGAGGACCTCCCTGGCCACCCGACCAGCCAGCCCAGGGCCTATCCACAGGCTCGCCCTTACCACAGCTCCGGAGGGTCCAGGGCGTGACCAAGCCTGCCCCTCTGGCCGAGCGAGTCTCTTCCAGCCGCAGGGAGCCGCTGCAGGGGTCCGGCATGGCCGGCACCCCGAGTGAGCTGGAGACACACAAACACCTGTGTGAGCACCCTCGAGACAGGAGACAGCTGGGGGGCCGGGGGAGGGCCAGGAGGCTGGGCTCCTGCAGGCCCCGCACCCAGGGAGACCCAAGGGCCAAAGAGGTGCTGGGCCTGGGACCAGAGGCCCAGGAAGTGGCTGCACCCGCAGGATCCCCTGGCTCGGCAGGGCCTGATCTGTGAGCAGTGACTTGGGCCTCAGTGCTCGTTCCTGTGGGAGGACCAGCTCCCGGCAGGAGCGCCTGGCATCCACGGTCACTGTCCAGGGCTGGGGCCCGCATCAGAATGTCCTTTGCCCAAAAGCCCTCGCCTGTCCTTGGTCTGCTTGCTCAAAGTGCCTGCTCTGGGGTGACGGGCACGTCCTTCATCTCTGCCCCCTCGGCCATCGGCTGGGGGGCACTGTCCACCAGGCCCACGGGGGAGCGGGGCCCACGGCCAAGCTCTATCTCCGTCACCGTCTTCTTGCGCCCTGCACTGCCGCCCTGGTCGGACAGGGACCTCAGCCGGCCAGGCGACCAAGAAGGCTGGAGTCAACTGGTCTGGTTGGAGTCAGAGACCTGCCCTCCACTGGGGCGAGCTGCCTGGCACGTCCGCCCACGGGAAGAGGAGGAAGGCCTTGGGCCCCTCTTGAGGGGGCAGCAGCCCAGGTGGGGCGGGAGAGCCGCTGAGCACAGGGGGGTGGCAGCTTCCCCGGGTTAGGGGCCTGCGGCCCAGACGCGTGTGCTGGGCTCGGACGAGTGGTACGGACAGCCCGCCTCACTTCACGGCCCATCAGCGTATGTGCCTCTCCCTCCTGCAACCCGGCAACCCAACCCAGGACCCCCTCGAGTGACTGAAGACACGGCCACACCTGTGGGCCATGGAGACGCGCCCTCCAGCCCCGCCGGATCCACAGTCACGGGTGTTTGCTGAGCATCTGCCCTGCTTAGCCCCTGACCTCGCAGGGGAAATGCGTAAGACGACTGTTCCACAAAGAGGCAGCAGCCCGGGACTGAGACAGGAGGTGCTGCGAGGGTGAGGGGCTGGCCCAGGGCCTGATCCTGGGATGGCCCCAGGGGCGCTGGGGCGGGAGTCCTGACCGCGGGCTCTGGCGGTCAGGGGAGGAGGGTTCCTAGAGGCAGTGGCGACCGGGGCTGCTCCAGGAATGTGTTGGCGTGGAGGCATGGGGGGCAAGGTCGCTGCAGGGTCTTTTCCAGACTCTCTTGCTCCCTCCTTCCCAACCCAGAACCTGAGGGGCGCAGTAACCCCCACCTGGGATCAGCAAAGGGCAGGAAGGAGCCGCGTCCTCCAAGGCCATCAGTCCCCAAGCCAGTCGCCCTCCATTATCACATGTTGCAGAATTTCCCACAGCGAGACAGACCATCCGCGTTCAGGCTCTGTGGGCCCCCAGGTGTCTGTCTCCACGGAAACCACTCAGCTCTGCTTTTGTGGCAGGAAAGCAGCCATGCTTACTGTGTAAATGTGATGAGTGTGGCTGCGCGCCAATAAAACTTTATTTACAAAGACTGTTGGTGGGTCCTGGGGGCGGTGGCTTGCTGACTGCAGGTCTAGATTTTTTTCTAGGGCAGTGGTTCTCACCAGAATCTCCTGATCATGGGGCACACCCCCAGCATATCAGACTCAGGAGGGCAGGGATGGGAGGGAAGACACCATTTTCTAACGAGTTCCCGAGGAACAATTTGAGAACCACTGGCCAGGGACGGGGTGTAGTGGAAAAACCATGGGCTCTGGAGTCCAAGCCCTGGGTCTGAACCTCAGTTTGTCCTCCCCCTAAGCAGATCACTTCTCTTCCGCCAGCCTCAGCTTCCCCGTCTGTAAAATAGGGATGAGCATCCAGCCCTCAGGGCACTGAAAGCACTGCCTGAGGTTCAGGGAGGCCTGCAGGGTGACGGCGGGCGCACAGCTGGGCCACACACTCTCCCATCCTTCCTTCCAGACGGGCTGGGGGTGGACTGGGCATCAGGGGCCCCAGCTCCGTCAGGGGTGGGGGGCAGGGCGGGAAGCCCTGAGGTCCCCACCACCCAATGCTGGCAGCAAGCTCCATCTCCACCCGGCCACTAAGCGCCGCGGGCCCAGCAAGGAAAGCACTTGGTGGAGAAGGCCCACCCCGCCTCCGGAGCTGGCCTGAGAGGCAGGATGGGCCAGGCCCTGGGGAGCGGAGCTGTGCCCTGCAGCCTAGGACTCACAGGGCACTGAGGGAGGTGCCCAGAGGCACGGCCACAAAGCACCCCCTGGGGAGCAGTGAGTGGCTAGTTTAGAAGGCGGGGCCGGGCCAGGGGTCTTCGTAGAGGCCCCGATCCTGGGCTCCAAGGGCGCTGGGCCGTCTAGGGCATGGCTCTGAACGACTTCCACCTCTGCGTTCTCTCCCCGAGCCTGGGCAGGCTGTGGGAGGGGCAGGGAGGGTCACACCGTGCGCCTGGTGGGAAGGCTCTATGGCTTGGGGGGGGGCACGTGCCCAGGCTCCCCGGCTCTGAGACCTTGGATGAGCCCACAGGACTTTGCTGGCCATCCAGCAGTGGGGACGTACTGATGTCCACCTTGGAGCCTCCCAGCCCCCCTCCCCTTCTCAAGGTCTAGACCGGGAGCAGGAAGGAAGGGCAGGGGCTGAAGGCGGCCAAGTCTGGCCCAATGCTGACCCCTACTGGTGGCAACAATTCCATTCCAGCTTCCCAGGTGGCGATAGTGGTAATTAAAGAACCCGCCTGCCAATGCGCAGGCGACCCAGGGATGATCCCTGGGTCGGGAAGACTCCCTGGGGGAGGACATGGCAGCCCACTCCAGTATTCTTGTCTGGAGAATCCCATAGACAGAGGAGCCTGGCGGGCTACAGCCCATGGGGTCGCAAAGAGTGGACACGACTGAGCACACACACAGAGTCACAACCAGACTGTGGCTGGGCTGGGGAGGGAAGGG
>SJYF01000549.1:39371-59951 GCA_006410515.1 Procapra przewalskii | reverse complement strand
CTGGGAAGGCGGCTGGTGGGGCTGGGGGCCGGGAGGGCACTGTTGGCTGGGGAGGAGGGCTGGACAGGGACCCACGGCTGCGGCTGCGGAGCCGCCAGGCAGTGGGGCGGAAGGAATGGCTCTTGGGGTGGGAGCGGGCAGTCCTTGCAGGAGGAGGTGGGGCCACAGCCGCTCAGTGAAGCCCAGGGGCTGACAAGGGCCCCAGGGCTGAGGGCCCTGGGCAATGGCTGCCGGGGGGGCGATGAGCTGGGGGACAGAGAGGCCAGGGGTGGGCGCAGCTGCACGGCCGGGGGACCTGGTGTGAGGCTGGGCCCAGCAGAGCGTCCCCGGGACGGTGACTGCTGAGGCGGCCTCGCGGGCCCAGGCGGGGCTGGCCGGGTGGAGAGCGGGGCTGCTGAGGGCCCCGCGGTGCCCCTGCCCCAGGCCGGTCATCTGTCCATAGCCACTGATGAAAAGGGGCCTGTATGAAGTGGCCCCAGAGAAGGTCAGGGCTGGAGACGGGCCTGTTCAGGGGCTTGTGGGCAGGCGGTCCTGAGGATCTAACACTGGCAAGAGACCTAGATGGAGGCCCCTGCCTCCACACACCCCGGACACGACCAGCCCACCAACCACCTGCGCACACCTGGGCGAATGGGGCCCCACGCGGCCGGCCTACTGCGCACTGCCCAGCCAGAGGCGCCCGAGGCCCGCCTCACCCCCAGGACAGGCCAGGAGCTGTGTCGCCCCACCGGCCCGGCTGCGCCCGCCCCAGGGGCACGAGGGCGTTCAAGGGCAGCGCCCAGCCTTACCTCCCTGCGAAGGGGCTGAGGGCCTGGAAAGAAGCCACGTTTCTTGCCAGCCTCCCATCCAGCTCGGAGCGTCCATTGTCCTTGAAACCTTTCAAGAGAGGAGCACCCGGACTTCACTTCCTACAGGCCGGCGGGGCGGGGAGGGGCTGCCGCTTTGCAGGGAGTGAGGTGGTTCCCCCCGCATCCCCATGGCAGGAGGCACAGGGGTCCTGCGCTCTGGCCCCTCTGTGGAGTTGAAGGTGGGGCGGGGAGGGGGCGGGACGTCAACCTCAGGACGGGGCCCACCCCTCCCCCGGCAGAGACAGCAGGCACAGAGGGACAATGGCCGGGGTCTAGTCATCATCCCCCCTCGAGGGAAAGAGACCCAGGGGCAAGGAGAAAGTGGGGGTCCCCTGGCTGCCAGCGGGGCCTGGGGGTAGCCCTACCTATGGGCTCGCTGGCGTGGCGCACCCTGGGGCTCGCACTCTGCGGCCGCTCCCAGCCAGGGCTCCAGCGCACCGTCTCCGTGTCCGGGAAGCCAGGGGTGGAGAGAAGCGGCCTGGCCCGCAGCCCTGCCCAGTCCCAGGGTGCCCCTTGGCCCACGTTGGGCACCAGGGCTCCGGGGCAGGCCGGCGTGCTGGAGCCGGAGGGCAGCGGCCCCGGGCCAGGCCCCACCAGCGCGTCCATTGCCTCGGAGCGGCGCAGCTTGTCCGTCAGGACGTCGATCCGCTGCTTCAGGATGTTGGCCATGGTCTCCAGGGCCTGCAGCCGGGCCTGCTTGTACCGGAAGTGCAGGGGGCCCGGCATGCCCAGGCGCTCCGACTCTTCAGGGTCCAGGTAGACGCAGAGCCCCGGGCTCCGGCAGTGCATACTCAGGTCCTGGAACTTCAGGGGCCCCAGGGAGGAGCTGGCTGGCATCAGCAGGGGCGCGCCCTCCCAGCCATCTTGGGGGCCTCCCACCTCCAGAGTCTTGGTGGGGTTCAAGGCTCTGTTCAAACACAGGCAGAAGCTGCAGGGAGAGAGGGGACAGGGATCAGCCTGGGGGCAGTGATCGTTTCCACGCGCGTGGGAGACACGCGTGTGCAGGGGTGCACGTGGAAGCAGCTTCCGGGCCAGGCCCAGTGTCTCTTCACTGCATTCGTTTGTGACCGTGGTGATCACCAAGGACCGTGCGCACCTATTAGAGGAAGGAGACCGGTTGGCAATGATTTCTTGGATATGACCCCAGAAGCACTGTTACCAAAACAACAAAGAGGCAACTTGGGCTACTTCAGAAACAAAAACATGTCTGTGTCAAAAGACCCCATCAACAGAATGAAAACACAGCCTTCTCGACTTCCTACTTTTGCATTCCAATCTCCTTTGATGAAAAGGACATCGTTTTATAGTGTTAATTCTGGAAGGTCTTGTAGGTCTTCATAGAACTAGTCAACGTCAGCTTCAAGACATCAGTGGTTGGGGCATAGACTTGGATTACTATGACGTCGAATGGTTTGCCTTGGAAACGATCCAAGATCTTTCTGTTGTTTCTGAGGTTGCCTCCAAGTACTGCATTTCAGACTCTCTTGCTGACTATGAGGGCTACTCCATTTCTCCTAGGAGACTCTTGCCCACAGTAGTAGACACAATGGTCATCTGAATTAAATTCTCCCATTCCTGTCCATTTTAGTTCACTGATGCCTAAGATTTTGATATTCACTCTTGCCATCTCCTGCTTGACCATGTCCAACTTACCTCGATTCGTGGACCTAACATTCCAGGTTCCTATGCAATATTGTTCTTTACAGCATCAGACTTTTTACTTTCACCAACCAAACACATCCACAGCTAAGCGTTGTTTCTGCTTTGGCCCAGCCACGTCATTCTTTGTGGAGCTGTTAGTAATTGCCTTCTGCCCTTTCCCAGTAGCACACTGGATACCTTCTGACCCAGGGGAGCTTGTCTCCTGGTGTCCTATCTTTTTGCCTTTTCATACTGTCCATGGTGTTCTTGAGGCAAGAACACTGGAGTGGCTTGCCATTGCCTTCTCCAGTGGACCACGTTTTGTCAGACCTCTTCAATATGACCTGTCCATCCGGGTGCCTCTGCACGGCATGGCTCACAGCTTCACTGAGTTTTGCAAGCCTCTTCACCATGACAAGCTGTGATCCATGAAGGGGATGTTACGCTTATTTTAAGTGAAATGTTTGTAAGTTAAAAAAAAGGACGCAGTGAAGCAAGATGAAGGACTGAGAGCCGCCCCGCCCATGGAGATGAACGTTCCCCAGTGTCGTGTCCAGCCGGAGGCGCTGCGCGGCGAGGACCCCTGCAGCCTGTCCGATGGGGGGCTGCCCGTGGGGCGGCAGGCGACACGGGCGCTCAGTGTGTGCACACTCACTTTGGGCCTGTGTCCTCATCTGGGCGTGACCAGACACCAACCCTGAGAAGTTGAAAAGAGATGCAGACCCCGGGCTGCCCTGTGGACCCCGAATCTGGGGATGTGGCCCAGGGACGTGCACTTTTAAGACGAAGCAAAAAGCAGCCAGAGAGAGAAACTTCCAGGAGCCAGGGGTCAGGAGAGGGTGTCTAATCCACTGAGGTGAGCGGCTGCAAAGAGGGGTGGGTGCTGAGCTCCAAGGGGTTCAGCTTAAAGCCCCCTCCCAGAACCCTGGCTGCCAAAGGTGCACCTAGGACTCAGGTTCAGAGCAAGCCCAAGGGCAGGCAGCTCCTGGTGGGGTGGTGCCTTGCGGGGGCCCCTGTCCTCAGCCCCTCTGGGTCCACTCCTCCCCCCCGGCCACAAGTGGATGACGCTCCCGGAACCCGCCTGTGAGCTCCTTGTCACATTGCCCTCCCCTCATCACCAGGTCCTGGCCGGAAGCCCCCAGGGCACTGCCCCCAGCCCTTCGCTGTGGAGAGGAGCACTGGGAAGGGCAGCCTCCGGGGAGCCTGGACGCTTAGTCTCCCAGAAAGGCGGCGGGAGGCCTCCCACCCTGCACTTCAAGATGCTGCCGGGGGAGGCGCCGTCTGTATGGCTGCCCCCAAGAAAGGAAAGGACACCGCAGTGAAAGCCGAGAGAACGTGACAGTAAGAGGGGGGCACAGGGAGGCGTGGGCGAGGATGGGGACAGACGGCTTTCCAGCAAGGGGGGAGCTCAGGGAGGCGTGGGCGAGGACGGGGACACACGGGTTTTCCTGCACTGCTGGTGGGGATGCAAAAAAGGCGTGGGTGCAGCCAGTACAGGCCAGCGGTGCCTCCGTGAGTGAGACACAGAGGTACCACGGGACTGGACAACTCTCCTCCTGGATGCGCGCACAAGAGAGCTGAAAACACGTGCTCAAATGTTTCAGTCAGAGCGGCCGAAAGGGGGAAACGGCCCACAAGTCCATGAGCTGACTATGGGTGTGCAGAATGTGGGGGACGCCCCCGTGGAATGTTGCTCAGCCATAAAAAGGAAGGGAGTCCCGACGCAGGCCGGAACACAGATGAACGTGGAAAACATGCTCAGAGGAGGGAGTCAGGCACAGAGGCCCTAGGAAGAGGTGAGTCCAGCCAGCCAGAGCGGCCAGCACCAGAAAGGTCCACCAACAGTAAATGCTGGAGAGGGAGTGGAGAGAGGGAGCCCTCCCCCTCTGTCGGTGGGAATGTAAATTGGTACAGCCATCACAGAGAGCAGCATGGAGGTGCCTCAAAGAACTGAAACCAGAGCTACCGTCTGACCCTACGTCCTGGGCATAGGATAGTCCTGGGCAATGCTAGTCCTGGGCATTTATCTGGGAAAAAAAAAAAATGTGATTCAAAAGGATACACGCAACCCAGTGCTCATTGCAACACAATTCACAGCAGCCAAGACATGGAAGCAACCTAGACGCCCATCAGCAGAGGAGTGGGTAAGGAGGATGTGGCGTGTGTATACGATGGAGTATCACGGCCACAAAACAATGAGATAATGCCACTTACGGAAACATGGATGGACCTAGAGAGCGTCACGCTGAGCGAAAAGTAAGTCAGAGAAGGAGAAATGTCGTATGACATCCCTTATATGAGGAATCTGAAGAAAAAAAAGGCACGAAGGAACTTACTTACAAAACAGAAAGAGACTCACAGACTCAGAGAGTGAACTGACAGTTTCCCGGAGGAAAGAGGAGGGGAGGGGATAGTTACGGAGCTCGGGATGGACACGCACACGCTGCTGTATTTTAAACGGATGACCAACAAGGACCTCCTGTATAGTACGTGGGGAAAAAAAAAAGAACAGGTGAGCCCATAAGGACGAACAGCCGCCTGGGGATGCCTCAGGGCTCAGGGGAGGAGCAGGGGGGTGACTGCGAATGGGAACAGCATTTCCTTTCGGGTGATTAAATGTTTTGGGACTAGACGGAGGTGGTGGTTGGTTTCAAAATATTGTGAATGTACTAAGGGCCCCTGAATAGTTCAGCTTATAAAGGTTAACTTTACGTGACAGCAATCTCACCTCAGTGGGAACCGACGCAGCCCTGATCACAGGCTCTGCGCAGCTCTGGACAGAGCAAGCCAACCCCTGCCCGGGAGAGCCCCCCAGGAAGTCCAGCCCCGGCCGCTCACACCCACCTGCCCGGGGCCTCCTGGTCCCCCAGCACCATACCAGAAGTTACTTTGCTCCATTGCGGCACCGGCGCTCCCGGCCCGGCGGCAGCTTCCAGATCCTGAAGCAGAGAAGGATGCTGTCAGCCCCAGCCCAGCCACAAGACCCCAGACCCTGTCTCAGCCTCGGAGCTGGCCCCAGCCTCCGCGGGAATCACAGGCTGGTCCCTTCCGGGGGGAGGGTGGGCAGAGACGGGGTCCCCGCAAAGCCCCATGGAGCCCAGGGGAGCTGGGTGTCCGAGCTGCCGCATACCCTGGACTGTGCCGCGTGCGGGACGAAGGTCACGATGCCGGGGGTCGTCTGGGAGACCACGGGCACGGCTCTGCCCAGCATGGCCTCCCTCTGCCTCCTGTGGGCGCCCTGGAGCCTCTGGTTTCTGAGTTTCAGCGAGTGCATGGCTGAGGCCTTCTCCTCGAGGGCCTGCCGCCGACAGGCTGCAGTCTTCTGTCGCATGAACTCACGCAGGGACTCGGAGCCGTGGAGGGGGCCCAGGGCCCCCCGGGGCTTGGGGCAAGGCTGAGGTGGCCGCACCTCATTCTCCTTCTCAGGCGCGTTCCGAAGTGCACCCTGGCTGGGCCCCGAGGGGGTCCACAGAGGACCCCTGCCCTGATACAGGGGGCTGGGCCCCTGTGTGAAGGAGGCGCTCCAGGGTCGCCAGGTGGGTTGGCTCGGCCTTTCCAGAGGGCTCCATGACCTCGGGGCGGGGGCTGCTGGGTCTTCACAAGCAGTCCAGGCCCTCTGCGGACCCCAGGCCTGCCCGGCTGAGGCGCTCCAGGACCGCTGCAGGAAGGGGACCCACCTTTCTGGGGGGCTCCCGGGCCTCTGCAAAGAGAGGTTTCGTCCTTGGAACGCCCAGGTCTTTGGTGGGCAGGAGGCCTGCCTGGCCGAGGCGCTCCAGGGCCGCTGGGGGAAGGAGTTCAGCCCTTCAGTGGAGCTCCTGCGTCTCTGGAAGGAGGTGTCCCGTCCTGGGGCCGCCCAGGTCCTGTGTGGACAGGACTCCCACCCGGCCACAGGGCTCCAGCGCTGTGCGGCAGGGAGGCTCCCAGCCCTCTCAGAGGCGGGCAGCCTGTCTGTCGGGGCCCCAGGGCTCTTCCAGAAGGAGCCCCGGACGTCTGGGGGTTTCCAGGGGCCTGGCCGCCTCCTCCCTGCCAGGTCATGCAGCTCCAGCCCTCGGCTCGTGTGGCGGGCCCGGGCCAGCTCCAGCCCGGCCTGGATTTGCTGGCGGAGGTCTCGAAGGACGGCCATAGCAGCCTGGACGTTCACGGGTGGATCGCGGGAAGCCAGGGTGGGCACGTTGGCTGAGGGCATCTGCGGGTCACTGTGGACAGGGGCTGGACTTGGCATCCGGGGGTGGACAGGGGAGCTCTCGGTGACTCCAACCTTCTTGCTGTGATCTGCAAAGACAGGCAGTCACAGGGTTGCCAGGAGGAGCGGAGCACCCCCCAGAGACCACCCCCGTCTTGGCTCTGTACTCAACATCCACTCGCAGAAGCCCTCTGGGGGCAGATGCCACGTCTGGGTGACTCATGGCTGTGCCCAGGAGTCTGGCACAGAGCCACCCTCTCTGAACATGTGGAAAATTGAGTGTGTGTGTCTGGGGCGGGTGACAGACTATGGCTGCAGGCCTGCGTTCTCTAAGTCAGGACAGCCTGGTGGTCGTGCCCTGCCTTCCAGGAGCAGAAATTTGCTTCTCAGGGGCAGAAACCCTCTTTTTGGTTTTTTTAAACGCAGTGACTCCCCGAAGCCCCCGTCTGCTGGTGGGTTTGGCGGGCGTCTGACAGGTCTCTGGGGGAATGGGTGCCGCGCCCACACCCCGGTGCCATTGCACCTGGGCATCTCTCCCCACCCTCACCCGCAAGATGCCACACGGAGCGGAGCAGAGTCCGGGTGGAGGCACAAGGCACCTGATTCTGCGACGGGGCCTGGTCTCTCGAGGGGACCCTGCTGTGGAGCCTGGAAAGGGCAGGCGGGGGCCTCAGCAGCACCCTCACCAGAGTTTGTCCTTTCCTCCAGGCACGAACACCAACCAACTCAGAATCTTAAAGAGAAAACACACACAGCCAGGTGCCCTGGGCCCTCTGCGTGCCAGCCCAAGAGGAGGGCTGGCAGCTCCCCCCAGAGCCAGGAGACCAGGTCACACACTCCTGGAGGGGACAGGGTGAAAACTCTTGGGTCCAGGCCACTCTGGCGCTGGGCCATACCCCAGCCATTAGCCAGCATCCTGGGCAAAGTTGAGTCTCAGGATGACCTGGACATGTGACCTGATTTCTCTGGCCCTCGGGAGTAATAAAACGTACTCCCTATGGATTTCTCTGTAAAAACACTATATGCAGGCCCTCGAGCACTGCACGCGCTCTGTAAAGTCTGGTCAGTAGCAAAGACAATCGCTAGCACACCCAGAGCTCAAGAGGGGGCGGAGGGCGGCACTATCGATAATCCCTTGCCCTGAACCAGAGGAAACTAATTTGTTTTTAAACTGGTGAGAGCAGGGATCAGGGTAGGAACCAAGGAAGCTGTTGCTGAGAAAAGGGGAAACAGAAGGCTGAATTTCTCTTTTCTTTGCTGAGAACAAAGAAGATAAAGTGAAGAGTGAGCAGGCACGACACGCCTCAGTCTTAACTGTCCCTAGCCTGCGGTCGGCCACTAGGTTGCTTTCCTGCCTCTAACTCTGTCGGAGCTCGTTCTGAGCCTGCTGACCTTACTGTCAGTCCCTCAGTCGTGCCCGACGCTGTGAGGCCATGGACTGCAGCCCGCCAGGCTCCTCTGTCCACGGGATTCCCCAGGCAAAAATACTGGAGGGAGTTGCCATTCCCTTCTCCAGGGGATCTTCCTGACCCAGGGATCAAACCCAGGTCCCTCGCACGGAAGGCAGATTCTTTCCAAGCCGCACTATCCTCTCACTCTGTGCTGATCGCCTCCTGTTCCTGGTGCTTCCCTTGACAGCACTCTTTTGCAGACCACCTCTCAGAGGTCTCTTTTTGCATTACAGGAAGGAGGTCATAGTCCAACACGTGAAAGAGGAAGGACCCGGCTACTGGACTGCCTGACACCAGCCTGTGCCCGTCTTTGAAACAATGCAAGAGGAACAAGAAGAGCACAGGGTCCTCCCGTCTCTGTTCTGTGGCACCGACCCCCGACGGTGAGCCCTCCTCTATGCGATCCCCAGATTCCTCTCGGAAGTGGGGCACAGCTCTCGAGGCACAGACCTGCCGTGTTCTCCACCTCCTCCCGCTGAGGATTAAAGCCACCCTTCCCTTTCCTCCAAACAAACTGGCTCTGTCTGTTTTTATTTGGCTTTGTTGGGCAGAGAAAGCTCAAGATTTTGGCGGCAGCAAAGCCACCCAGGGCAGCAGGATGAGGGGTCCAGACAGTGTGTGGTAACAAACAGCCGCCACGTTCCCAAACATAAACACTTTCTTTAATAAATGCCATCACATCATAAACATCATTTATCACGGTTTTACTTCATAATCCCAAATCACCCTCACCAAATGCCGTTAGCAGCCCATCATTACAAACCCAACCACAAGGGCCCTGGCAGAGGCAGAGGCAGGAAGCAGTGGCCGACCTTGAGCACTCACGCGCGCACACACACGCACACGCGCACATGAGCGCGAGCGCGCGCGCACACACACACACACACACACACACACACACACACACGCATGGCAGGGAGCCGGCCCAGGCAGCACCCCAGGGAAACAAAACTACCCAGACCAAGACTTGTCCTGAGGGCATTTCTGCCCCAAGACGAGGCCTGACAGCAGAGATCACCCACCTAGCGCGCCCTGCTCCGGCGCCCTCCCCAGCCCAGACTGAGGCTTGGGTCACAGGCCTGAGGAAGGAGTTCCACGAAAGGGAAGGGCGACTCAGAGCCACGCCCCCAGAGGCCACGCCCCAGGAGGGAGCGAGGCCGTGACCATGCCCTCTGCAAAGCCACGCCCCTGGAAGGCCTCCGGGACACGCCCCCTCTGTGACCACGCCCTCTGCTCCAGGCTCCCTGGGTAGCGGAGGAGGAGAGCGCGGTGTCCGGTGTCTGGAATCCCGGGAAAGTGAAAATGTTAGTTTCTCAGCCCTGTCTGACTCTCAGAGACCCCATGGACTGTAGCCCGCCAGGCTCCTCTGTCTACGGGATTCTCCGGTACCCTATCTCTTCTCCAGGGGATCTTCCCGATCCAGGGATCGAACCCAGGTCTCCTGCATTGAAGGCAGATTCTTTACCAGCTGAGCCACAAGACATGGCTCTTCTCCGCTCCTCCATTCTCCAGCCACAGGCCTTGAGCAAGTGACCACTTCCCTGTACCTCAGTTTCCCCATCTGTACGCATCTCTCCACAAGGATGAAAAAGTGAAGCAGTCACCCCCACCGCAGGAGTTTCCCAGAAAGGCCAGGCTTCTGCTGACCAGGGCTGAGTCCGGGACTGCCCACCTGCCTGCCACGCTTGGCCTATGAGGGGGACCTGGGGCGGGCTCCCCAGCGAGGATTCTGCATCCTGAACCCCAAAGCTGCTGCACTGCACTGAGACGACCACGCTCGCTGGGGCCTGAGCAGGGACCACGCCGGGCGGGGGGGCCGCCGGCCCCTTTGAGCACCCCACCCGCAGCCGCGGCATCACTGGCTTCCCCATTAGCCGGCCAGAGGCGTCCAGGCCAATAAATGGGCCCTGGTGGGCACGTTTTTCCTTCCGCAGAGCAGTTTAATGGCAATTAATTTTTTTACGAGAGGATTTTTAATCTGTGGAAATGGATGAAGTCCCCAAGTGCCCTGTCAAAGTTCCAGGGCCAACCTAATCTATGATAAAAAATGCAAAGTGAGGTGCTATAATCTGAAATTAAATATCGGGCTTCATTTTCTCTCAGCCCGGATGGATGAATATTTTATAACTATTGTGATTTAATTTTTTGTTAACTACAGCAAATTTCTAATTCATCCAATTCCCAAGTCCTGTGGCTCTGACCTCTGAACCCAAACTCATCTCTTCTTAGCCCAGCTGTGACTTTGTCACTGACAGAGACTAATGGTCAGCTCCATCAGGGTGACGCGGCGGCTACGGTGATGGATGCCGCCCGTGGCACGCCCTTTTGACCCAGTGTCAGGCAGAAGGCAGGTCATTTTTCAAAGGCGCCATTAAAATAAAACGAGTCCCGCGGTCCAGGAGCAGGGAACGTGCGGGAAATTGGTACATTTTGTGCCTGTTTAGTGGCCTGTCTCCGGGCATCCCACACTCTTTCCAGTGGAGGCTTTGCCAGCGTACCCCCACAGTGCTCTGGGCCCACCTCCATTGAGGCACGGAGGAGGACAGTCACTCAGTCCGCTGGGACTGTGGGTTTGCCCAAGGGCAGAGGAGGCAGGTATCTAAAGATGTGGGCAGACCTCACGGTGGCAGTCCTCCAGGTGGGCAGTCCTCCAGGACTGCGATATCGTGCCCGGGGGGAAACTGAGGCACAGAGATGCTGAAAAACAGCTCCAACACCAGTGTTGCTTACTCCGAGCAAGATCGGGATCCCCACAGAGCAGACCTCAGCCCCTGAGGTCTCTCCCCACCTGGTGGGGGGCTCTCAATTGGTGTCCCCAAGCCTGTGGTGTGGTGCTCCCAGAGCCCAGGCCCTGAGGGTGGGCCTGCAGAAGGCCTCCAGGCGTGGGTCCAAGTGTGCACAGCTGAGCTCTCTCAGGTGGGGAGCACAGGGCTGGAGCCAACCCTGGTTGGCCTGTGTGACCCCCGGCAGGCTGATGAACCTCTCTGAGCCTCAGTTTCCTCATCTACAAAATGGGAGCGAGCCTATCTGCCTCCGAGGACAGCTGTGAGGAGTTACACGAGCCGCTGTTGCCTGCGTGCTCGGCACACATGGGCAGAGGGAGCCCAGCCCTGAGCGTGTCACCCCATCCCGCCCAGGCTGTTCTGAAGGAAGGCCCAGAAGAAGGCTGCCCGCTCCGCTCCCCACAGCCCACATCCAGCTCATTCACCCCACAAGCTCCACGAACCGGCCAGGCTGGGCAGCTGGGTCTTCGCTGGACACAACCTTATGACCCACCCTCGGGAAGACGCCTGACTTAGGAATTTCTCTGCGACCAAGTGGCCCAGCACCACCATGACCCCTGCACAGAACTTTCAGGCAGCTGGTGCATCCTACCCGAGGGGGCGTGGTAAGTGGGCACTGCCCGGCCTTTCCCCCCACCAGGCACGCCAGGGGAAGCTGGCCTCCCGGGCTCCCTGCCTGGTGTCTACACTCCAAGCAGGTGACAGGGAGACTCATCCCTCGGTCACGCTTCCCGCCATTGACGGCTGCAAAATGCCCATGGCTTGTCCGGCGACGCCGAGTCACGAGAAAGTAAGCACGTCCATCGACCAGCACCTCGCCTGCCCCCCGCTTCATGCCCGCCTCTCCAAGGCACAGCCGGTGCAGCACCTGCCGTCTGGGCTCCAGAAACAAGCCACGTGCCCGCCTCCTGGGCCTGGACCGTGAGGGCCTGTCCCTAAGCCCTGCCAGGCCCCGCCTGGGCAGCCCTCCTGTGTCTTTGGCAGCTCTCCTAGGGGCAGGCGGCTTGGGGGCCTCCTCGGTTTTGCAAGAACTACTTTCCATCCTTTCGGTTTTTCCCTGTGCAACTTCACCGAGAGGAGAAGAGGGAAGCAAGGGAGAGAAGGCTGAGTAGCAACACAGCACATGGGTCAGTCTGCTCTCCAGCCCCTGACTGTCCCTGCAGGCCGCCCCCTGCCCCACCGGGGAAATCCTCTGCGGGGCTGGGCTTGCCTCGCCCTCTCTCACAGCCCTGACTGTGCACCAATCCCCAGAACCCCTGAGCACAGCCCCCGGCGCGAGCTGGCCCACAGCACTTGTGTTTGTTGAGTGAATAAATGACTGGATAGGCCCACAAGCACAGCTGCGGCAAGCAGCTGGCCGGATGGCCCATTGGCTCATCAGGGAGAGGTTGCTGCTGTTCAGACGCTCAGTGTCTGCCTCTTCGCGACCCCACGGACTGCAGCACGCCAG
The DNA here is from genome assembly GCA_006410515.1 of Procapra przewalskii. Taxonomy (NCBI): domain Eukaryota; kingdom Metazoa; phylum Chordata; class Mammalia; order Artiodactyla; family Bovidae; genus Procapra; species Procapra przewalskii. The sequence continues at coordinate 47,595 of SJYF01000549.1, read as the reverse complement.
GCCTCTCTGTCCTCCACTGCCCCCTGGAGTGTGCTCAGATTCATGTCCATTGAGTCAGTGATGCTATCTAATCATCTCAGTCTCTGTTGCCTCCTTCTCCTCCTGCCCTCAGCATCAGGGTTTTTTCCAGTGAGTCAACTCTTTGCATCAGGTGGCCAAAATATTGGCTTCAGCTTCAGCATCAGTCCTTCCAGTGAATATTCAAGGTTGATTTCCTTTAGGATTGATGGGTTTGATCTCCTCACAGTCCAAGAGACTCTTGAGACTCTTTTCCAGCAACATAATTCGAAAGCATCAATTCTTCGGCACTCAGCCTTCTTTAAGCGCCAACTCTCACATCTGTACATGACTATTGGAGAAACCATAGCTTTGACTATACGGACCTTTGTTGGAAAAGTGATGTCTCTGCTCTTTAACATGCTGTCTAGGTTTGTCATAAACAAACCTTCCAAAGAGCAAGTGTCTTTTTATTTCATGACTGCAGTCACCACCTGCAGTGATTTTAGAGCCCAAGAAAATAAAGTCAGCCACTGTTTCCACTGTTTCCCCATCTATTTGCCATGAAGTGATGGGATCAAAAGCCATGATCTTAGTTTCCTGAATGTTCAGGAAAAGCAGTGTGCACCAGCCCCAGAGAGGCCTTGGCATGGTGGGGCTGCCCCAACTGGATGGGCAGGGACAGGAGAACCAAGTCCTGCAGCAGGCATGGGGGCCAGCTGCCCAAAGGCCAGTGTTCGGCCTGGCCCCTCTCTGTTTGGCCTCATTCATCTCTGTCCCCTGCTGGGTTGGGGCGGCATCTGGGAAACACCAAATGGCCACCCAGCTGGTGAGCCGTGAGGGCCGGGCCTGGCCCAGTGTGTCCCCAGGAGGCCCGGGGAGCACGCGAAGAGAGGAATCGGGCCCCAGGCACTCCCAGGCCTCTGCAGAGCAGCGGGGTCCTGGCCTTGGCCTGTCCCTCCGGCCTCGGCAGGAGCAGCCTCAAGCCCCAGGTTCACATGAAAGGACAAACCCGGGAGGATTTCACTTGTATGAAGTCCAGAGGGGTCAAACCCCTGGAAACAAAGTAACTTTGTACATCAACATAGTAAAAATGGTAAAGTCTGTGTGCGTGTGTAGTCGTGGCCCCCTCTTAAGACTCCATGGACTGCAGCCCGCCGGGCTCCTCTGTCCATGGGATTTCCCAGGCAAGAGTACTGCAGTGGGGTGCCATTTCCTACTCCAGGGGAATCTTCCCGATCTAGTGATCAAATGTGCATCTCTAAATTTTATGTGTATTTTGCCACAATTAAAAAAAAAAAAAGACCAGGCCCTGACCCATGCCCTGCTTCCAGAGGATTCTAAAACGAGGAGGGGCTGGTGACCGATGCCACTGGGCACTGAGCTCCCGGAGAGACCATGGCCGGGTCATGATTTTAGCCCAGAGGCCCCAGCAGCCTCCGTGTGGGGGATGGGGCCAGTGACCTGTGGGACGAGCCAAGGCCATTGAGGTCCTCTGTCCCCAGGGGGAGAGACCAGGAGTTCACGTCAGCCACTGTCACTTCCGGGGAGCCACCAGGGTCCACCATCAGGCCAGAGCTGGGCCAGAGACAGGCTCTGCCTCTTGGCTTCACGCGGCCGGCGCCCCTCACTCTGCCTGGGGCGGCACTTGGCTCGCACCTCTGGCTGGGCAGACCGGACGCGAGTCAGTGGCTGCCAGCCAGAGAATGTAGACTCAAGTGTCGACCAGCCCTCATCCCACCCTACCCGCCACAGCGCCGCCAGGACAGGTGACGGACCCCCGAGGGCCTGACTTGAAAACCCTGGCCAGAGACCCCCGAAGCCTCGGGCCTCCACGGCAGCCTGACCTCAGCTCCTGAGCCCTCTCCCCGCCCCTTTCTGGGTCTCCAGAATCCTGCTGGACTATAGAGACGGCCGCTCCACCCGGTGCCCACCCCACAGACTGAGCAAGCAGTCAGGGCCCAGGCCTGCCGAGGTCTCCCTGCCCAGAGCCTTCCAACTGTCCTACGGCGGCGATGCCCAGGTTCCTCAGCCCTGGGAGCGGCTCCAGTGCCCCCCAACTCAGACTCACCCCTCCTGTCTGCTGAGTGGGCCAGGGTCTACTGGTCCCTGGGGCCCTGGACCCTTCCTCCCCATCTGGAAGTCTGCCAGCCCAGTGTCGACCCTTCAGCCTCTCCCAGGCTGGGCAAGGTCACCTGTGGGGCAGGCCAGCAATGCCTTCTGCCTGCAGAACGGGCCAGCAAACCCAGGAGCTGATGGGAGCTGAATGACTTCAAGCCCAGACTGTGGCCGGCCTATGGCCGTGCTGTGCGGAGCAGCTCAGCCAGCGGATGTCCTTGCCCAGGGCCCCCAATGCTTTGAGCCCCAGCCTGCCCTGCAGAGCCCATCTGGATTCCTTCCCTGGTGACTAGAAAGAAGGCTCCAGAGAATGGCGGGCTGAGAGCAAATCCCTGCTCGGCCCCTTCACAGCTGGGGTCCTCTCTGACCCTCAGTATCCTCCTCGGTGAGTCGGGAGGTAACAGAGCCAATCCCACCGAGTGAGAGAGAGGCTGCCTGGAGACTGCTGGCTCTGTAACCATGCTGCCCACCCCTGGTCTGAGTGTCCAAGCTGGTGGGGGGGGTGCTGGGATGGTTGGCCACAGGGCCACTCACCTGAGACCTGGTGCTGGGAGATCCTGGAGGCCTCACGCCCCTGGCCAGGGGTTGCCTTCTCTTCAACTCCACTTTCAGTTCCACTCAGGATGCCTGAAATGAAAGTAAAAGTGAGTCACTCATTCGCATCTGACTCTTTGCGACCCCGTGGACTAGAGTCCATGTCCAAGGCCTTGGCTTCCCTGGCGGCTTAGCTGGTAGAGAATCCGCCTGCAATGCGAAAGACTTGGGTTCAGTCCCTGGGTTGGAAAGATCCCCTGGAGGAGGGCATGGCCACCCACGCCAGTATTGTTGCCTGGAGAATTCCTATGGACAGAGGAGCCTGGAGGCCTGCAGTCTGTGGGGTCGCAAAGAGTCGGACACGACTGAGTGACTAAAGCACGGCACAGACAGGAGGCCTGCGCCGGTGCAGCAGGACAAGCGGCATCGTGAGGACGGGGAGCCGTGAGGAAATGTCCTCCTTCGGCCGCCTCTCAAAAGCCCCTGGTTTGAGGGCGCAGTCCCCCCTCGGGGGCCTTCCGCAGGCCTTCCTCCCGTCCACGCCCCTCGCACACCCTCCAGCCTCCCCCTACCTGCCCTTGCACCCACCCTCCCTGTTGTTTCCACCAGGCGGTCTCCATGTCCTGGATGAGTCAATGCTTCCTCGTGCTTAAACCCAGCTCGCACACAGCCCCGGGAGGGCTCTATCTCCACTCAGCTTCCCAGGCTCCAAGACCCTCCAGGGTGGCGACCCAATCTCATCACTTTCTCCCCTCTCCCTGCCTGTCCCTCTCTGGGGAGAGCTGCCCCGCTGACCTGGGTAGGCCGGGGCTGGTGTGGGGTTTGATGGCTTTCGGGCCTTCCTCCGGGGCGCCGGTGTTGGGGCTTTGTAGAGGTGTGAGGCGCTGGAAGGTGTCGAGGTACCCAGCGAGGCGCAGCTTGCCTGCCGCTGGGCCTGGGCCCGGATCTTGTCCCTCAGCTGCTGCAGCCGGGGGTTGCTCTCTCTTGGCTGCCGCGGTGGCCTTGGCACCTGGGGGGCCCTCTCGGTCCAAGTCCTGCGGGGAGCGCTGCATGACTCGTGGCCCCCTGAGGAGCCAGAGAGGCGGCCCGACGACACGGAGCTGTCCCCATCCTTGGCCTCCTCATCGGTCAGCCACGTGGGGATGCTGCAGGCCTGCCTCCGGCAGCCAGGCTCCTCAGGGCAGTCAGACCAGGCCGTGGGTGGTGGCTCCCGCAGGGCACCTGCCTGCCGGCGGGGCTCGGGCCACCTCACGGCCTCCATGGCATCATCTTCGGCCGCCAGTGGGCAGAGACTGTCTTCCCTTGGGGGAGAGAGGCAGACACAACCTGTCAGGCGCAGAGGCGTGAGCAACACGTCTCCACGCCCCCCGCCCCACACACTCTCTCCAGGACCTTCCTGCTCCGTTCTCCCATCTCAGACTGAGAAAGGGATGAAAGGTGAAAGTGAAGTCACTGTCATGTCCGACTCTCTGCGACCCCATGGACTGTAGCCCACCAGGCTCCTCCGTCTATGGGATTTTCCAGGCAAGAGTACTGGAGTGGGGTACCATTTCCTTCTCCAGGAAAACGCTTTACTATCTAAGCTACCAGGGGTTAGGTCCCTGGAGAAAGGGATGAGGGTCCAATATAACGCAGCCCCCTCGGTGCGTGGCAGTGCAGCGATGCTCTGACTTGGATCCCAACCACACCCCTTTCAGGCGGGCACCACCGTCAGCCCAGTTTACAGACTCAGGGAGACGGCACAGAGAAGCACCCTGGCCCTTGACCCCACTCCCCACACCACCTCGGCTGCCCTCCAGGAAGGTGTGGCCACCTCCCTGACGGCATCTCAACACCCGCGAGCTGACACGCGCACCTAAATTGGCACAAACATGGCCCAGACTTGGCGCTGGCCCTCCGGAACGCCCGTCCCCCTGGGGCCCCGAGGGAGATGGGGCGCCGCCCCTGGCTCTCTTTGCAGTGGGGCTGGATCATGTCCCCCCGGCAGGCGGGCAGCATCACCATGACCGAGGCCGACATGGTGGCAGGGCTGGGAGCGAAGGCGGAGCAGGTAAGCCTCCGTCACCGCCTGCCCTGGGCCCAGATGGTGCCTTCACTGGGCAGCCCGGGGCCCACAGCCTCATGCTCGGCCGCCTGGCGTCCTCCCCAGCTCAAGGTGAGCTGGCCGCTGCCTGGCTGCCGGTGCTGGCCTGTCCCGGTCTCCTGGCCCATGCTGGAAACTCTCAGGACCGTCACAGAAACAGAGTGGGCACAGTGGGCTGCCAGGCCCTGGACTGGCAAAAGCCTGGGGTGGGAGGGCTTCCCACTGCACCGACCCCTGTCAGTGAGAATTCCAGGTGACCTCGTGACAGCATAATAGCCCCATGTCACGCAGCAATAGAGTGCCGGGCCTGCAGCTCTTGCTGGGCCCCCGGGCAGCACGCCCACCCCAGTCCTCCTAGGGCGCCGGGGCCAGCGGCTGCCGTACGTGGTGAGCTGGCCTGGACTGGGGTCAGGCTCGGCCTGGGCCAGAGTGGGGACGATGTGAGGCGCTAGGGCCTGGGGTGGGCAGGGGCAGGCATGGGCTCAGCCGCATGCTGGTGTCGGGCTCAGGGGTCAGCTCAGGGTTGGGGTCAGCCTGAGGGTCTGGGCACAGGAGAGGAGCCAGCCCAGGGCACATCGCCAGCAGCTGGACGAGGGGCTGAGAGCTCCAGCCCTGATATTTCGGCTTCTGGGAAGTGGTCCGGGGAAGCGGGCTTGGCATCCCGCTCTCTGGCACAGGCTCAGCACACCCCTTTGACCACAGAAATGGTCGCTGCAGAGGCCTGAGCGTCCCCACCTGGCCACCTCCAGCGGGCTTCCCGTCACCTGCTCGACGAGCCCGGCAGGGCGGCGCGGTGGGTAGGACGTGGGCTCTGCGGTCCGCTGGCCCTGGGCTCGGCATGGTCCCCCAGGAGGAGAGCTGGTTCATTCCAGCTCCGCCCCAGCCAGCAGGGTAACCTTGGGCGACCAGGGACCCCACCCCCGCCCCGGGCATTATGAGCTCCGGTGAGTTCACCCCTGCATAGAGCCCTGCAGAGTGGCCAGCACTCACCAGCTGGGAATGGCTGAGGGGCTACGATATCAGCATTAGCAATAGTCCTGAAGGCACTCCTTCCAGAATGGCCCCTAAGAAAGTTGGGGGGGGTCTGCATCAAAAGACCCCCAGACCCCCTAATTCCAGGCAGGCATGGAGAATGGAGAGCCATCCTAGAGGTTCCCTCTAAGGGACCTCCACCCCCGGGGGAGCCAGGGACGCCTGGAGGCGCTGCCCTCCGGGCAGGACGCAGGGCGGGGCTACAGCCTCAGCTTGCGCTGCCAATCGGAACAGGAGTGACCCGGGACGGACCCTGCCTGATGCCCTGCTCTGCCCCGATTCAACCTCCCCTGCCGTTGGCACCGGGTTGGGGCAGGTACAGAGCTGCCCAGACCCCAGATCTAGCCTCCAGCCCTGGGGTCCTCAAGCACACTGGCAGCCCAGAAAGACAGCATCTCTCTGCAGTCAGGTTTCCCAGCCGGCAGCCCCGTGGGGTCAGCTCTGCCCTGTACCCCTGGCCTGGAGTCCTGCCCTGCCCAGGCTGGCCTGCTCCACTGGGGACGTCGCCTGGTGAAGCTGAAGTAGATTCCGGATGTTCGCGAGTGGCTGGGCCCTGGGACACTGACCCGGGTCCGCACAGGACAGCAGGCCCTTCCGGGGGGCTGCAGGCCTCGCTGGGTCGTGGCATGGTGCCCGACATGCAGGAGGGGCGGCAGGTCTTAGGACGCGGCTGCAAGTTCGGGTGGCAGGGGGACACCATCAGGAATGGCCGTGGTGCCACACAGCCCTCGGAGCCTGGACAGCTGAGAGGACCCCCAGACAGCTCCCTCCTCATTCCCAAAGAGCCCCCTCCCCCAGCAAATCCCCCTGCGACCTTGGTGAGAACGAAAGCCCTTCCCGGCCTCCCTTCACTCTGGCCGCAGGATCACACACCCGAGCAGAGGCCTGACCCCAGACCTCTGAATGACTTCCCTCCCCCAGGCCCTCAGGCTTCCCCATCAGTTGGGGTCCTTGGGGCGGTGGGCGTCCTCCCAGCGTCCTCCGGACTCCCAGCCCCCTTCAGAGGGCAGAGAGAAAGGGTCACTCTGAGGGGAAGTGGCAGGAGCCGTAACACGAGATGTTTCCCTAACAGATGAGCCTGGTGACCCTTTGTTCCCAGCAGGGACTGTCAGTGGAGACCGCCTTCTCCAGGAAGAAGCTGGGCCATAAACACGGCGGGGCAGTCACTTCACACCCTCCGTGTGCATGCTACACGCATGTGTGTGCTCAGTCGCGTCCGACTGTGCGACCCCACGGGCTGCAGCCTGCCAGGCTCCCCCGTCCCTGGGATTCTCCGGGCAGGAACACTGGAGTGGGGTGCCATTCCTTCCCCAGGGGAGCCTTCTCTACCCCGGGATCGAGCCTCCTGCCCTCCTGCTTCGCAGGCAGTCTTTCTTTATCTCTCGACCCACTGGGGCTACTGGTGACAAAAGCGAAATCCTGGACATGAATGTGGGGCGCACTTGGAATCAAGCGCAGTGGCCTCTGCTCCCCTATGAGCTCTGACAAGCCCCGAGCGGGCTCCCTCTCCTCCTGCCCACCCAGCTGTGGAGCCCCTTCCAGACGCAGCCACTCATCCGGGGAGCCAGGCCGCTCCGTGCCCAGGGCCCCCTGCTCTTGCCAGCCCTGCACGCCACACTGTCCGTTCCCATGGGGGCGGCCCCCAGGCTCTGCGCCGGGCTGCAGCTGCATGGCCACGAGTGGCAGTGTCCGGCCCCCCCGGGGTCACGTTTTGCGTGGCTCCAAGAAGGCCGCTGGGCAGAGGTGGTGGGGGGGGCAGAAAACCTCCCTCCCCGCCACAGGCGTGCCTGCAGCATCTCAGCTGAGCCCCTCCAGCGGGTGTGGGGCCCACAGCCCGCCCTACTGAACACTCCCCGGCTCCTGCCGGCCTGATGGACACCTCTGTCCGCACTCGGACCAGCCCAGGCCCCCTGCCATGCCTGACCCCCCGCAGCCAGCCCAGAAAGCGGTGCCCCGCCCGAGCAGCCGGTTCTGTCCCTCGCTGCCATCAGGGGCTGTCCCTGGCCAGGGTCATCACCCCCGCAGCCCGCTGTAGCGTGAGAAGTGGCCCCGCCGGCTGGCAGAGGACAGGCAGGCGCTGTCTCCTAGAAGCCGGCCTGGCTCTGCTCTCCACAGCCGCACTGTGTACTGTCTCCGCCGAGTCCCCAGGATCCTCGGCCTGAGCAGGCCCGGGCAGGCCCGAGCAGGCCCGAGCAGGCTGTGGCCTGCGGCCCACCACGCCCACAGCCCCCGGGGTCCCAGGCAGAGACCACAGAGATCGCGCAGCGGCAATAGTGAGCCTGGCCTTGCACGTCGCCAGGGCACCCGACGGCTGCCTGCTGGCCCAGCCCTGGGGACCAGGGCCCGAGAGGCTCCACAGGGGCAGGCTGCGGGGCTGAGGGCCGAGGGCCAAGAGGCTGCAGGGGGCCGGCCCAGGCCCACCGGGAAGGGGCCTGCAGACAGCCTGCCCGGAGGCTCCGA